>CM060688.1:112474915-113044915 GCA_030686995.1 Artemisia argyi | reverse complement strand
AAGTTGCTATATTTTAATTAGAGATATTTACTTGTATTATTAGTCTTTGTACAAAGTTATACGTTAAGTAGAAGTAGTACAGAAGTCTCAGTAGATATAATGGAGTGTTTTACCTTGAAAGGTGTAATATTAGGATAAGATAAACCTCTAGTATATTATATTAAGCAACTTGACCACTTGTAATAAGGGCTCCTTATACTATAAAAGGAACCCTTAAGACACCTTCTTAGATAAGAACTTGCATATCTTTTCATACAGCTTTCATAGCTTTCCCATGCATAACTTCTATCTTTAACCTTTTCACGTATCAAAGATTCAAGGTTACACTTGTAATCCTGGTGATAGTTTAGATCATCCGTATTATTTCATCAATAATATTGAATCGTTTTGTGTTATTTTTGTTGTGCTCATTCTCTTTTACTTATTCACCACCTTTGTTCCTTTAGTGTGTTTTAGTAAATTCCGCGTGCTAACTCACATTCATTCATAAATATCCTAAACACATTACTGAGATTAACATCTCAAGTGTTTGCACAATTCAATACAGAATCCTTCCACAAGTGGTATCAGAGCGAGGCTGATATTTACGACATAAAAGAACAAAGCAAAAATGGATGTTGAGCACATTCAAACCAATGTGGCTGCAAAACTTCCATTACTCAAACAGAATGAGTTTGAAATGTGGAGACTGAGGGTTGAACAATACTTCCAAGTGCAAGACTATGCACTTTGGGAGATCATTGAAGAAGGAAACTCATTTAAACCAGCAACCACCACCTCCACAGTAAATGATGCACTTGTCACAACTGTGCAAGTAAATCCAATAACTGCTGAAGAAAAAATTCAAAAGAGAAATGATCTTAAAGCCAGGAGTATGCTTCTCATGTCTATTCCAAATGACCAACTTCTAGTCTTTAACAAATACAAGTGTGCTAAAACCCTTTTTCAAGCTATTGTGGCTAGATTTGGTGGTAATGATGCCACCAAGAAAACCCAGAAAACACTTTTAAAACAACAGTTTGAAAACTTTTCAGCCACACCAAATGAGTCTTTGGACAGCATGTTCAATAGACTACAAAAGCTTTCTAGTCAGTTAGCCATTCATGAAGTGATAATATCTCAAGAAGACTTAAACTCCAAATTCCTTAGAAGTCTACCCTCTGAATGGGCCATGCATGTCATTGTCTGGAAAAACAAACCAGATATTGATTCCATGAGTCTCAATGATCTAAAGAAGTCTACTAGTTCAAGCTCAGGAAATATGGCATTTATGTCATCTCATGGTACTACCAAGAAAGTTGATGAAGAAAAAGATGGTGGAGAAGAAGGTACTGCCAACACAAATTTTGGTACTGCCAGTACTTCCAGCAGTACCAAAACCATTTTAGATGAAACAATTGGTTGTGCTTTCCTAACATCACAGCACAATGGTTCCACATTGACCTTTGAAGATCTTCAAGAGATCAGTGATGATGATCTTGAAGAAATGGACATAAAATGGCAGCTTTCACTTCTTAGCATGAGGGCTAAGAAATATTTGATGAGGACTGGAAAGAAGATTGTCATCAATAGCAATGAACCTGCTGGGTATGACAAGTCTAAAGTGGAGTGCTACAACTGCCACATGAAGGGTCACTACTCAAGAGAATGTAGAAGACCAAAGAAGCAGGGTGATAAGGGAAGAGGTTTTGAGAGCAAGAACAGGGGAAACAATGAGAACAAGAGCAAGGAAGTGGACATCACTGAAACAAAAGCTATGGTAGCCATTGATGGGCTAGGTTTTGATTGGAGCTTTATGGGTGAAGAAGAGTCATCCTCAAATGAAATGGCTTTAATGGCTCTCTCCAATCCTGAGGTACAAATTACTAAATGTTCTGCTACTTGTGAAGTTTTTAAAGAACTAGAAATCTTAAGAAAACTTTATGATGAACTGAAACAAGAACAAAGAAAAACTCATCAAGACCTAGTTAATCATAAGTGTGGTATGTCCAAACTTGAGAAACAGATAATTCACTTTAGAGAAAATGAACTCACCTTTTCTGACACAAAAGCTATTCTTAATAGAGACATATTTCTTAAAGATGCTGAAATAAACCTGTTAAGAACTGCGTTTGCTAAAGTGAAACAAGCAAAAGATAATATTCAACTAACTGTTACAACATTAGAAAATGCTTCTGCTTGTACTAAAAGTATAGTTGAGAACCAAATGAACAAGAAAATCAAATCTGGGATTGGATACAACACATGCCCTCCTCCTTACAGAGGAATTCCTTGTCCCCCAGGTTTAGATCTTGCTGAATCAGGTTTACATGAGCTCACAAATAAACCACTAGAAAAAGTAAAACCTGTAGAAAATAGTGAACCTTTTGAGAGTACAAGTAATACTTCTCTCTCCAAAGAAAAGGTGCTCACTGATAAGAACTCAGATGTTACAACTATTGAA
Organism: Artemisia argyi; assembly: GCA_030686995.1. Taxonomy (NCBI): domain Eukaryota; kingdom Viridiplantae; phylum Streptophyta; class Magnoliopsida; order Asterales; family Asteraceae; genus Artemisia; species Artemisia argyi. Next base: position 113,042,472 of record CM060688.1, on the reverse strand, counting down.
GGTTGTACATCTGATGATAATAGAAAAGAGACTGTTTCTAAGAAAGGAAACAAAGTAGGACCAATCAGTCCTAAAAGTGTAGAAAGTATCACAAAGACTAAAGTTGTTCTAAAAACTGTTGAATGTTGTGCTAAATGTAATAGCAAACCTAGAGGTAGTCAGAGAAATTGGAACAATCTTAAGTCACATCAACTTGGTGATAACTTTGTTTTGTACAATAAGGCATGCTATTACTGTGGTAGTTTTAATCATACTCATGCTTATTGTAACAATTGGGTTTCTGGGAATACATCAAGGTCTAAAACAAGTAAAACAAACCCCAGAAAAGGTTCTGTAAAATCTAACACACCAAAAGTTAATCATACTGTTAGACCAAATGAGCCTGTTTACCCAAAATTCACTACTAAGGGTGCAAGTAATACTTTCAAACATACACCAAAAGTTGTGAAAAGTCATATTGAAAGGAATTTTGTGGATAAAACACAAGACTGGAAACCAAAACCAAAAGGTTCTGCTAGACCATATGGTCCTGCTAGACCAAATGGTACTGCCAAATTTGGTACTGTCAGACCAAAAACCACAAAATGTGTCAAAAATGAAAATGCTGTTAAGTCCTCAGCATGTTGGATTTGGAGACCACTCCAACCAAATGGTGCATCAACAGTCCTAAAAAGGTTTGATTACATTGATGCACGAGGCAAACCCAAGTCAGTCATGGCTTGGGTACCCCAAAGAAACTAATATGTGTATACATGTGCAGGAACATTCAAATGATATTACAGATCAAGGATATGTAGATAGTGGATGTTCAAGGCACATGACAGGCAACATGTCTTACCTCACAGACTTCAAATCATTTGATGGAGGATATGTTACCTTTGGGGGAGGAATCAAAGGAAAGATTACTGGTAAAGGTACAATTAAAACCAGTAAATTAGATTTTGAAAATGTGTATTTTGTGAAAGAACTATAGTTTAATCTCTTAAGTGTCTCACAAAGGTGTGACACAAAGAACAAAGTTCTTTTTACTGACACTGAATGCATTGTGCTTTCTCCTGATTTTAAAATCCCTGATGAAAGTCAGATTCTTCTTAAAATCCCTAGAAAGAACAATATGTACATTGTTGATTTAAAGAACATTGTTCCTAAAGAGAGCTTAACCTGTCTAGTAGCAAAAGCCTCATTGGATGAATCTATGCTTTGGCATAGAAGACTTGGTCATGTAAACTTCAAAACAATCAATACAATTGCAAAATATGATTTGGTTAGAGGTTTACCCAAAAAGATTTTTCAAAATAACCAAACCTGTGTTGATTGTCTAAAAGGCAAACAACATAGAGCTTCTTGTAAGCCCAAGACCCATAACTCAATTTCTCAAGTTTTATACATGCTTCATATGGACCTCTTTGGTCCTACTTCTGTGAATAGCTTGAATGGTAAAAGATATTGTCTTGTAGTTACTGATGATTACAGCAGATTCTCTTGGGTTTTCTTTTTAAGAACTAAGGATGAAACAAGTGAGATCCTTAAGTCCTACATTACAGGGATAGAAAACCAAATTGATAAGAAAGTAAAAGTAATTAGATGTGACAATGGGACAGAATTCAAGAATAGAGTTATGGATGAATTTTGCAAAGAAAAAGGAATAAAAAGAGAATATAGTGTAGCTAGAACCCCACAGCAAAATGGAGTAGCAGAAAGAAAAAATAGAACACTTATTGAGGCTGCTAGAACAATGCTAGTAGATTCTAAGTTGCCTATTTCATTTTGGGTTGAAGCAGTAGGTACTGCTTGTTATGTACAGAATAGGGTTCTTGTGATTAAACCTCATAGAAAGACTCCTTATGAACTTTTGTTTGGTAGAACACCATCTCTAAGTTTTATGAGACCTTTTGGATGTCATGTCACTATTCTCAAAACCAAAGATCATCTAGGAAAGTTTGAAGGAAAAGCTGATGAAGGCTACATGATAGGGTATTCTTTGCAAAGTAAGGCCTATAGGGTGTATAATAAATGCACTAGGCTAGTGGAAGAAAACCTGCACATAGAGTTCCAAGAGAAACTACCAAATGTTGCAGGCACTGGACCAGATTGGTGTTTTGACATTGATAAGCTTTCCGAATCTATGAATTATGTGCCTGTCACAGGTACAAGTACAAATACTAATGATAATGCAGGTTTTGAAGACAATGATGAAGCATCTGAGGATCAAGATTACATCTTGATGCCAGTTTGGACAGGATTGGATTCATCTTCAAGACATGGAGAGTCTTCAAATACTACAAATGAAGGTGTTGAAGATGATCATGGAACTCAAGATCAAGGGAATCAAGAAAATTCTGTTTTTGGGAATAAAATGCACAAAGTAAAGAGTCTGCCTGAAGAGCCTGCTAATGATAGTTAAGCCTGCCTCTTCAGTTCTGCTGATGATGAAGATATACTACCAGTACCTTCTGGGTAAGAAGGTACTGCTAGTTAAAGAAGGTCCTGCCAGTTTTCACGACAAGTTGCTATATTTTAATTAGAGATATTTACTTGTATTATTAGTCTTTGTACAAAGTTATACGTTAAGTAGAAGTAGTACAGAAGTCTCAGTAGATATAATGGAGTGTTTTACCTTGAAAGGTGTAATATTAGGATAAGATAAACCTCTAGTATATTATATTAAGCAACTTGACCACTTGTAATAAGGGCTCCTTATACTATAAAAGGAACCCTTAAGACACCTTCTTAGATAAGAACTTGCATATCTTTTCATACAGCTTTCATAGCTTTCCCATGCATAACTTCTATCTTTAACCTTTTCACGTATCAAAGATTCAAGGTTACACTTGTAATCCTGGTGATAGTTTAGATCATCCGTATTATTTCATCAATAATATTGAATCGTTTTGTGTTATTTTTGTTGTGCTCATTCTCTTTTACTTATTCACCACCTTTGTTCCTTTAGTGTGTTTTAGTAAATTCCGCGTGCTAACTCACATTCATTCATAAATATCCTAAACACATTACTGAGATTAACATCTCAAGTGTTTGCACAATTCAATACAGAATCCTTCCACATCATCCCACAAAAATTTTGGTGTCACGCCGTAGATACTTCACCATATATTATTAATAGGGTATCAATTAGGAGAATTCTAGGAAAAACTCCTTATGAGTTACTAAGAGGTAGAAAACCAAACTTAAGCTACTTTAGGGTATTTGGAAGTAAATGTTATATTCTAAACACTAAGGATTACCTCACTAAGTTTGATCCAAAATCATATGAAGGAATATTTTTAGGATACTCACAAAATAGTAAAGCATATATAATACTTAACAAACACTCCATGAAAGTAGAATTATCACTAAATGTAACATTTGATGAAACACCACCGCCTCCTAAAACTTTACCTTTAGAAGATGATGACTTAGTCGAAGAAGAAGCTTTTGAGGTTAGTAAAACAAAACCCATAGGAAATGATAATGAAGACATTAACTTAGGAAATAACGAAATTGTAAATGTTAAAGAATCTAGATCACATCCACTAGATAATATAATAGGACATCTTAACCAAAGAACCCTTAGGTCACAAGCTCAAGATAAAAATAGTTTCTTTTGTTTCCTCTCAGAAATAGAACCTAAGAATATTAATGAGGCTTTAAAAGATGAAAGTTGGGTTATAGTTATGCAAGAAGAATTAAATCAATTTAAGGAAAATGATGTTTGGGAATTAGTCCCAAATCCAATGAATATGACCATCTTAGGAACTAAATGGGTATATAGGAATAAGTTAGATGAAAATGGAGTAGTTACTAGGAATAAAGCTAGGTTAGTTGCCCAAGGTTATAATTAACAAGAAGGAATTGATTATGACGAAACTTATGCCCCCGTAGCTAGACTAGAATCTATTAGGATACTACTTGCCTATGCATGCGCCCTAGATTTTAAGTTATTCCAAATGGACGTAAAAAGTGCATTCCTTAACGGTTTTATCAATGAGGAGGTATATGTGGCACAACCTCTAGGATTCATTGACTTCGCAAAACCTGATTATGTTTATAAGTTAAAGAAAGCTTTGTATGGACTCAAACAAGCTCCCAAAGCTTGGTATGATCGATTAAAAGCTTTCCTTATTAAACATGATTATTCCATGGGAATGGTAGATAACACTCTTTTCACTAAAAGGAAAGACCCAAATCTCATCATTGTTCAAATATATGTTGATGACATTATATTTGGATCGACTTGTCAAGACATGTGTGATGAATTTGCCAAAATCATGCATGATGAGTTTGAGATAAGTATGATAGGTGAACTTAACTTCTTTCTAGGATTACAAATAAAACAATTAGAAGATGGAATATTCTTTAACCAATCTAAGTACATTACAGAAATGCTTAAGAAATTTGGCCTAGAAGACTCAAAACCCATGAAAACTCCCATGTCTACGGATGTAAAACTCACAAAGGATGATGAAGGTGAGTCCGTAGATAACACCAAGTATAGAGGAATGATAGGTAGTTACTATACTTGACGACAAGTAGACCCGATATCATGTTTAGTGTCTGCCTTTGTGCCCGTTTTCAAGAGGATCCCAAAACCTCTCACCTAGAAGCGGTTAAGCGTATCTTCCGATACATTAAAGGCACTATACACTTAGGATTATGGTATCCTAAGGGATCCGGCATAGAAACCATCGTCTATGCGGATTCGGATCATGCGGGAGACTAAGTAGATAGAAAAAGCACTAGCGGTATTTGCACGTTTATGGGATGTTGTCTAACATCTTGGTTTTGGAAGAAGCAAACCGCTCTTGCTATTTCTACCACCGAAGCCGAATATGTAAACGCTAGAAAGTCATGTCAACAAGCACTATGGATGAAACAAGCTCTTATAGACTATGACATTAGGTTAGAAAATGTTCCCATTATGTGCGATAACAAAGGTGCGATAGATTTAAGTAAAAATCCGGTGCAACATTCTAGGACTAAACATATAGAAATACGCTACCACTTTCTTAGGGATAATGTACAAAAAGGGAACATATCTATAGAAAAAGTTGCATCGGAAGATAACATTGCGGATATATTCACTAAACCCCTTAAGCGTGAATTATTCAATCACTTGCGTTTAGGATTAGGAATGATGGAACAAGTTGACTAAATTCTATTGCATTTAGACAATTTTTTTTTAAATTCGCATAAGATTTACTTTTCTTCCACTTCTCCATTTCTGAGTCTAGGAATCTATTTCGCACAAAATTAAGGATTGGAAAATATTATTTTCTTTGCATATACTCTTTTGTAAAACCCAATCAGTTTTTTTTTAAATTATTCTCACATCTAGGAATTACATGAACATCATTTTCCTTGCATTGTTGACTAATGCTAAAAACATTTTTCCAAAATCATGCATAAACTCTCACATAAATTGTCAAGGTATATAATCTAATATATATCTTTGACATTCATGATCGAGCAAAAATCAAATCAAGGAGATTTTGGATTGTTTCTTAAGAATTTTTTTTATTTAGGAGTCGAAACAATGACAACTCCACATTTGTTGCATATAGGCACACACTAGGACAAAATCACTCATAACATTGTCATCTTGTTTCATCACTAGATTTTTGACTCACTAGTTGCCTTTGCCTTTGATCTAATATAGGTGCCTTAGGAAGATTAAGTGCTCTTGCCTTTATTTGTCTCCTTTAGCTTATTATTTGTTGCTTATTTGCTCTTTTGCTTAAGTGTTTTTGCATGCATGCTATATCTTGATTAGATTAGATGCTATATTGCCTAAAGGAATTGAACTTGCTTGAATCCAAATCCAAAAATACAACCTTTCTACAAATTTTCTGCCAAAAACCCAATTCTGGCAATCTGGGAATCATCTGATGGGCGGCCCCCTTAATTATGTAAGGCGGCCCCCTTAATTTTAAGGGGACCGCCCCCTAATTAATGGGACCGGCCATCTGCTGGACGGATTTACAGAATCTTTTCTGCTTTTTTAGCCCATTTCAACCTACATTTCCCAATTTTCACCAACATATTTTGTCCTAATCTCCCAAACAAACTTTATCCATCCATAAATACACAAATCTTACACTATAAATATCCCCAATCTTCAACACTCTCCATTCATCCCTTCATGACTTCTCCAAACAAACCAAAACCAAAAGCCTCAAGGCTAGAAAGGATGACGGAAAAACCCGTTTGGTGAAGAAAAAGCCCTCGAAACAAATCCATCATAACCAATTAAGTTGGAAATGACTCAACACCTCCAACCACTAACTTACCAAACTTTACACCAAATCCACAAGGACATTCATTTGATCCTCTTTACAAACCATACAACATTTGCCAAACATCCTCTTTAATGCCAAACTACACATCTCATCCTCCAACCACTTATAATGATCCATACAAGCTTGATCAACCATCAAACTACAATTCCAACTACACAAACCCAATTCATCCATATCAACACAATGATTCTCTCCACATTGCCACAGAAAAGCAAAAGTTCCGTGATGAAATAACCCAAATCCATGATCTTAGTGATCTCCTTGCTACATCGTGCACAACGCAACAAAGGGCAACCTCCATCATCACCCTATAACAATTGCCTACCCCACTCTCTCAACTTGGATCAAGTTACAAACCACACTCACTATTGCCCTTGTTGCATCTTCCTTCAAAAACAAATTCTATACTTGAGTAAAGATATTTCTTGGATTGAATATCTCCTCACTCGTCCTCATCCAATACCACCCTTAACTCGATACAACATCGTAAGATCCACCTCTTCCGCTCCATACCCCTCTCCATATCCCTCTCCATCTAACAACTAAGCTCTATGCTTATGTTACTCTTCAAGCAAATAAAACAATCAACCATGGGTTGCAAGCAAGTCCAAGTGCTCTCTTAGGCAATTTAGGACTATGTCTCTTCTTTTGTTTTATTGTAATCAATATGCTTCAAGCATATTGAATGTTGTAATGCTTATCATTTCCTTGTTGCTTGAATGAATCTATTTTTATTTGCATAATTATTGCTTTGCATGTATATGTGTCTTGTACTCTTCACATATTTTTGTAGCCAAGATTTCCATAGCTCGTTCCCTTGGTGCTCTCAAATGAGGGGGAGCATACATCAAGGGGGAGCACTCTACCCGTTTAAACTTCTTCCATGAAGCTTATTCGGCTTAACCTTTTTGATTTTACAAAAAGGGGGAGAAGAGAAGTGTAATCTCTACAATACTTGTCTAAAAACAAATTTTAGACCTATTGAGTTTAAGGTTTTGTAATAATCAAAAAGGGAGAGATTGTTGACATAAATAATGCCTAAAAACATTATTAACATATTATCAATATCTCTATGTTTTGATTATTACAAAATATAAACTCATGGAACTAAAACTTGTGACATAAACGAGTATTTAGTGATTAACATTCTCTTTACATCCAAATCACTTAAGGTATGAATAAACAAAGTGTTTTGTGCAATTTATGATCAAAGGGATACTTAATTAATTATTACAAAGTTTATTTAATTATATAAACATATTATATATTTTTGAAAAACACTTTTGGTAATAAAGAAAAATGTTTTATTCATACTAAATATATGAATTCAAATTTTTAACCAAAATCAGTTAGTTTTTCACCAAATAAACTTTCCCCACTAAAAAACAAAAATTCTGGCCGTTACAGCTGGGCGGCCCCCTTAATTATAAGGGGCGGTCCCCTTAATTTTAAGGGGGCCGGCCTTGGTTTAAGGGGACCGGCACGCTCCAGTTGTCAGAATTTGTTGCCTATAAATACCACCTTAAATCTAAAATTTTTCTCACCTTTTGCACTCCTATACTTTCTGTTCTAGATCTCAATTTCCATTCTCTTAATCCTTTGATCATACATTCATAAATCTTTGTTTCAAAGTGATTCAAACATCATCCTCTCAAGTGCAAGAGAAGAATACTTCTATCCCTCAAGACAAAAAGTATTACAACTTGTTGTGATCTCCACATCTAAGTTGTTAGAGCAGCATCATTGTATTTATCTCTTTGTGAATTTAGTTGTGAATATTTGATAGGAGATAGTTTAGCTAGGTATATATATATAATGTGATTGGTTAGTAGTTAGTTGTGAAGAAGAAGAGTTAGGAAGTAGATTGATGTGAAGAAGATAGGTGTGAAGAAGATTGGTGTGAAGAAGATAGGTGTGAAGAAGATTGGTGTGAAGAAGATAGGTGTGAAGTTGTGTTGTGATTATGTAGTGAATAGGTGTGAAGTAGTTGTGTAGAAGGTGTGAACAAGTTGTGACGTAGTTGTGGTGTGTACATTGGTGTGTAAGGTTTTCTACGCCGTAAGGGAGCTTGTTGACATAGTGAAGAAAACTCTCGAGTTAGGTGCTCGGGGAGTGGAGTAGGGCAAGGAAGGTGACCTTGTAGCCGAACCACTATAAATCTCTTGTCTCGCGGTTCGATCTTTCCAACTCTCATCTATTTCTTTACTTACATTATTATTGCATTATCTTACATATTTCGTGTTGTTCATATTGTGTATGACTTGATATCACATAGCATCGAATCTAAATTTTTGAATACTAAGAAAACTTTCAAAAATCTTTAATAACAAATCTAAAAGACGTAAAACTATTCAACCCCCCTTCTAGTTTTCCACAATTTGTTCAAAATCTGTGCCGATCAAGTCATCAGGCGATGTGTTTACAAACAGGAAGCCAATGATATTCTCAAGGCTTGCCATGCTGGACCCACCAGGGGACATCATAGTCCAAACTACACCGCTAAAAAGGTGCTTAACTCCGGTTTCTATTGGCCCACAATTTATAAGGATGCCCATGACTTAGTCAAAACTTGTGATGCTTGTCAGCATCATGGGAATATTTCACAAAAGAACGAAATACCACAAAATGCCATTCAAGTTTGTGAAATCTTTGACGTCTGGGGCATTGATTTTATGGGGCCATTCCCACCTTCTCGTGAAAACAAGTACATACTCGTGGCTGTTGACTATTTGTCAAAATGGGTTGAGGCAAAAGCCTTACCCACCAACAATGCTCAAGTTGTTGTGAAAATTTTGAAATCCCTCTTTGCTCGTTTTGGAACTCCCCGTGCTATCTTTAGTGATCGCGGTACGCAATTTTGCAATGATCAATTCGCAAAAGTCATGCTTAAGTACGGTGTTACTCACCGTCTTTCCACCGCGTATCACCCACAAACTAACGGGCAAGTGGAAGTTTCTAACCGTGGTATAAAACGGATTCTAGAAAGGACCGTAGGTGAAAACCGTGCCTCTTGGTCGGATAAACTAGATGATGCACTTTGGGCCTTCTGTATAGCTTACAAAACACCCATCGGGTGAACTCCTTACAAGCTTGTATACGGGAAGGCGTGTCATTTACCGATCGAGCTTGAGCACAAAGCCTATTGGGCCTTGAAACATGTCAACTACGACCTTCATAAAGCGGGTGATCACCGTAAAGTTCAACTCAATGAATTGACGGAACTTCGTGATCAGGCCTATGAGAACTTTTTGATCTACAAAGAAAAGACAAAGAAAATCCATGACTCAAAGATTAAGAACCGCGTTTTCAACGTCGGTGACCGAGTCCTTCTTTTCAATTCAAGGTTAAAGATCTTCTCGGGCAAACTAAAAACCCGATGGACTGGACCATTCACTATTGCAAAAGTATTTCCATATGGGACTGTTGAGTTATCTCAACCCGACGGTCCTAACTTCAAAGTGAATGGTCATCGGTTAAAACACTATTTTGGAGAGGACATACCATCCATGGTTGTCCCGGATCTCCAAACTTTCCCCATGGACAAATGAATTCGGGGATCGAGTCAAGCTAGTGACTCGGTGAACAAAAATTAGCACAACATGGGTTTTCACCCATATCTCTGACTTCTTTCTCTTTTCTAAAAAACTAGTGTAGGGGAATTACCAATGTTGTTGTATATAAAGTAATCTAAAAAAAAATGCTATTCCCACACTTGCCCAAGTCTAAAAATTTCCAAATCTAAAGCTTTTCAAAATATAAGCATTATAGCCGACCGGTACTTTGAATATTGAGGACAATATTCAATTCTAGTGTGGTAGGGGGGGGGAATTCTGGCAAATTTGATCACATTTTTTACCTTATAAGTGCCATAATACCCCCGTTTTAGCCAAAAAAAAAATTAGTGGAAGTGCTTCGCACTAAACACAACAATTGGTAATTAGTCCACCATGTCTAAATCACATAAGGACTGGCTAATCCGAGAGCAAACGGCTCCCGGTAAAGATAACTCAAAACCGTTGATGGCTGACAATTTGCCAAAAACTGTATGGGATTCAACTCACCATATCTTTAATCGTGAAGAGTTGGCTAGTCCAAAATCAAACGGCTTTTGGTAAAGACAAATCAAATCTGTTAACAGCTGATGGTTTGCTCAAAATCATAGGGTTAGAAGTGTACCATAGTTCTTACTTGAACTGAAACATTTGGCTACTCCAGAAGTAATGGCTTTTGGTAAAGAGACTTCAAATCCATTAAGTTTTCATAGAAGATTGCTAGGGACTAGCAATAGTTTAGTGTGGGGGATTGATAAGTGTGTAAATACTCATCATTTTTGTCTTATCTGAACTGCAAAAACATTCAAAAACACTCAAATATGCATCAAAATACTAAAAATATCCCAGGATTGTGTTTTATATGTTTCAGATGCAAAATGATTAAAAACAGATGAAAAATGAACAAAGTTTGCATAATTGGAGTTTCAGTCCCTCAACTTTCAAAACTTGTCAAATCTAGTCCCTGAGCATTTATTTTGTAAGCAAAGTCACCAAAGGTCCTTTTGAAATCATAAATAATCATATTTAGTCCTTTGGTGAAAAGTTTCAAAAATTTACAAGTTTAGTCCCTGTCCTTTGCAAAGTTGTCAAAAATGGTCCCTGGAATTTAAAACTTTGGAAAAATCAATTTTGGTCCTTGTGCTATTCTTCTATGGCAAATATAGTCCTTTGGTGAAAAGTTTCAAAAATTTACAAGTTTAGTCCCTGTACTTTGCGAAGTTGTCAAAAATGGTCCCTGGAATTTAAAACTTTGGAAAAATCAATTTTGGTCCTTGTGCTATTCTTCTATGGAAAATATGGTACTTGGATGAAAAGTTTGGGGAAATTACATGTTTAGTCCCTGGAGTTTCAAAAGTTGGCAGATTTGGTCCCTAGAAAGTTCAAAAAGTGGAAAAATCAACATTGGTCCTTGTACTATTCAAATATGGCAAGAATGAACCTTATGAGTACTTTGGAAAAATCACAACACCAGCCCCCAAACTTTTGGTAAATTACAAAGTTGGTCCTTATGATAGTTACTAAACCAAACGGACCTAGTGTATTACCAATCCAAACCACAAGTCCAAAACCAACACCAATATAACCCGTTTGGCCCAAAACCCCCACAAGCCCAGCCCAACACCCCTTTAATACCAAACAAGGGTCAAACTTTGACCCTGGTCAACACAGTCAAACACCACCCTCACCATCCTTCCCTCTGACCCTCCCAACTTACAGTCATCATATCACCTCTCCCCACCATCACCATCCCATCACACCGCCCAAACCCACTACCCATCTAACAAGGACAAGCATAATTAATACTCACCCCCCAATTGGTATATAATAGAGCAATTTGCTCTGTTTTCTTTTGGCGCCAAAAACACGTGTAAGGCTAATATTCAATTTCAGTCATCCAATGGTTCTGGAAGGAAGTGGGATTTGCCCAGAAGCTCACATAAACCCTAGAAGACCTTTATAAAAGGAAAGAGATGGAGCAAGGAAGAATATATAGTGTAATTTAGTCTCATGTATGTCGTATAATTAATTTTCAAGTTTCTAGTGTATCATTTAGCTTTCAAGTATTGTATCAAGCATTTTCAGTGTACTCTAAACCTTTTTCATTAATAAAAATTCAAGTTTCAGTGCAATTCTCAGTGTATGCAATTTTCTTTTTAATTCAAAAATCTCAAACAGCTTAATTGTAGTTTCTAGTTGTTATCTTGGACTTATTAGGCTCATATAAGCTCCTAGAAAGCTTTTGAAAGCTTTTAGAAACCATAAAAAGCAGTGTAGGTTAAAAAAGTCAAAAACACAAAAATAAGAAAAAAATAAAGAAAAAAAATCAAAAAAATCAATGTTCATGGTGATCAAGCTGGATCACAGTGAATTAGGGATGGCTGTGGGTTAGTGAACCTGTGGGGGTTCTATAGGAAGGTTCTTTGGTTCTTGGTACTTGGATAACAGCTTGGAAGGCATTTGTAAGCCCATTTTTTGATTCTAGCATCTTTTTAGTGTAACAGTGTTCTTTGTTGCTTATTTGTATTTATTTTACTTGCTCATAGCTTATTTTGTTCTAATTTCTTTATAGACCGTGTCTTTAGGGAGTGTTTGAATTAGTGGATACCACCACTATTTTCTGTGTTTCAGTTGTTGACATTGGTTTAGGTAGTACTCACTAGGACTGAGTAAGTCATTCTAAGCATAAAAATAGTTGTTCTTTTGAACCAAAGTAAAAATCAAGTTCTTGTCTCTATTGGCCTTGACTGTTGGTGAATTTAGGTTTAATAATCATACTAGTCATTACATAAGTAGTTAATTCAGTCCACTTTAATCATATTTCAGCTTAGTATAACATTTGAAGTCATCCAGGGTCATTAGAAATTCATTTTAGTCAACTTTACAAATGATTCTCAAAAGTCAAAATACACCTTTATCAGGAAAACCGAAAATTGGAGGAATTGTTTTGATTTTTGTGCTTAGATTTGGACCCTGAGTTTTTCACAAGTCATAGTCTATCAGCTTATCTTTCAAAATCCATTACTGGCTTATTTTTGTGATTTTTATTTTGGCTTGTGCAAGAGCTTATTTAAGCTTGCAGGGCAAGCACATGCCCTGTGCACAGAGTAATTAACCAAGTTTCATAAACCTCCCCTGTGCTCACCTGTGGGCCCCACCATATACTTCTTGGCTTTTTGGAACGCCAATCAGCTGATCTTTAAGGATCATAGCTTGTTTTTCACTTTGTAGCTTATTAGGTAGGGCTGCTTATAGCTTTTTGTTTGACCAACTTGACTGTGCATACTGAGCACTCAGTATATATAGCCTTTTTCATAAGCCCACCCAGGGCTTATTAGTGGACCCCACACCTGGCCTTTTGGCTTTTTGAAGAGCCTATCAGCTAAGCTTTTCAGTCTTAGGTTTAATTTGGACCCTAGCTTATTGGTCCTCAGCTTATTTGACCCACCCTTGTAACCTGTCCAATACCCTTACATTGCATACTCAGGTTTTACACCAAAGTTCCAAGGACCACCCAGGGTTCATTAAAAAGCCATAAGCTTAGCTTATTGGCTTATTTCAAAGTTGACCTGGTCACCTTGAAAGGTCAAGTTTCCATTTGGACACCCTTTCATTTCTATGGACCCTAAAGAGGTCCAAAGATCTTAGTTTAAGACCTGTATTGGTCTTGTGGTTGCTTAAGTGCTTATTGGGTGTTAACAACTTACTTCTGGTGCTTATTTGGATTCTTATTGCTCATTTCAAGTTTGTATCCATCTGTCTTAACTTATTTGATCATATGGTAGCTTAAATATAGCTTTTTCAAAAGCCACAAGTCCTAATAAGCTAGAAATACCAACTGTTAAGCATTTATAATTGCATACAGCTTATTTTTAAGTTCTAAAAAAGGTGTCTTCACAAAAGTTTGTTGTTTTTAGTATTTAAGTAGTTTTGTAAAAGAAAAACAAACAAAAACCAAATTCAAAAATAGTGATAGCTTCTATTTAATAGGATTTATCTATTTAAATTTTCTTTCAGCTTATTATTAAGCACTTTTTCAATTTTATATTTCTCCTAATTTTCTTTTATATTAAAGTATTTTTAGGAATTTTTCTGGATTTTTCTCTTGTCATTTAGTATTTATTATAATTAATATTATTTTTAATAATAATTAAGTAATATTAGTATATTAAATAGTTTTACTAATTTTTATTTAACAACAGTACATTTTTTTATTTTTTCTAGGTTTTATAAATCATAAGGTATTTTTAGAAAATAGTTTCTTAATTACTACTATTCATTTTCTATTTTTCTTAATTAATATTAGTTAATTAGTTTTTAATTGCTAAATAAGTAAATAATTAGTAAAATAGTTTAAAAATAGTTTATATAAACATTTTATAATTTTTTAGGATTCCTGAGATGGTTAATTAGTTTTATAAATTTTCTCATAAGTTTCTAAGCCATTTTGCTATTTTTAGTAAATTAAATTAGTTTGATTAGTTTAATTAATATAATTAGTAATTAATTAATATTAAATCCACAAAAAGACAAAAATATATATTTTTAGTTTCTAAATTTGTTTTAAGTCATTTTAGAATTTTAAAAATTTTAATTTGCAATTTTCTAGTTTAATTTTGTATTATTAAGCTTTTTTATTATAAGTTAATTAGTTTTAATTAAATAATTAAATAGTTTTTATTTAAATAATTAATAATAAATAATAAAATAATCATAAAAATAATTTTCTTTTTAATTAAATTTTCTTTTAATATTAAGTTTATAAAATGTTCATTTTCACCCCCTGTAGTTGTAAATTCTTTAAAACTCACCTTTTTCTTCTGTCTGTAATCGTTTTTGATTGTTAATTTATTTACGTTTGCTTAAATCTGTGATTCTGTAATTGTTAATACTGTTTCATTTTCTTAAATACCAAACAATCAGTAGTGTAATCAAATCCAAATCTTTATTGGTTACTGTCCTCAGTGCCACTCATTCCCACAAATGTTTCATAACACCATTTCAATCTCGTCGGGACATAACAACCCGGGGAAACTCTATACTATTACACGGAGCATTGACTCTAGGCAGTCTGACCGTGTTGACCAATTCACTTGGTTAATTTAGGTTGACTCTTTGGAGACAATCACAATTGCATATGGCATGTTAAAGATGTTTAAGATATATTGTCTAACGAACTTTGAAAAATGTTTTATTAACTGGTTGGAATTTGTACTTTAACTCTAATATGAGATTTCTAGGTTTATCATTCACTATTTTTGTTGTATTTTGCTAATTACCTCCCCTAATTTTATATGAATAATATTATTGCAATTAAGTTTTTAACATATTTCATTAACAACATAAAAGTGACAATTATTAACCAAAAAAAGAAGACGTTTAACATAATATACTTAATTTTAAAAGAAAATAATGGCCAAAGTAATTATGATAACTGGCGGCTTACACTCTTCCTCTTGACATCACATCTGTCAAATCAACATAAGGTGGATGTTTAGAACTTCTAATAATATTAATGCAAAAATCTTTGTTAGATATTCTAAATAATATCACATTGTTTATGTGAAAAATATATAAACATTATAATAATCCAAGTTCAACAAATCTCTTTCACTTGAATCATGTAATGTACACTTTAAGATTGTTTTTTGTATATTTTTTTGTTTGTGAGCATCCTTTGGATCTTCTTGTTTATGATCCATCAGTTTTTTAAACGGTTAAGTATGGTAGTAATGTGTTTGGAATGGTGTAGATACGATTTGATTTTTAGTTTATGCATGTATGTTTTAGTTTTAATATTTATCTTTTGATAAATTTGATTTCTTATAGTTAAAACAATGTCTTCAAGCATTTTATAAGTTTGTTTTCCTGTAGTATAAGATGTTTGTGAATAATAATTTTTAGGATGAGTAATAAGGAGGTATTTAAACAGGTTTTTAGTTTCAAGTATGCATGTAATCAGCTAATTTGCAATTGTGATTGAGATCTACAAATGTTCATAAGTAAATAATTCCTTCTTTTGATTTTGTGATTGAAAATAAATGATGTTGTTGTTATAAAAAGTGTCTGTTAGTTAAATTTTAGGTTCAACAATCATGTATTTAGTATATAGTGCAGTCCTTAGCATAGATTATATAATAAGCTGATATTCAATCAATTTAAGAGCAAGGTTAGATCAAGTGGTTAACACCCTTGCCTTTGGAGACAAAGGTCAAGGTTCGATCCTTACCCCTTGCAAGGCCGGAGGTCCTTTCTACCTTTGGTAGAACCAAAAGCAGCCTCTCTACCTTAGGTAGGGTTAAGGCTGTCTACGTCTCAACCTCCCCCATACACCGTGGAAGAAGGTATTGGGACCCATAACTCGTGGAATACGGTATTGGGAGTTACTTTACTTTACTTTTACTTTTTAATATACAATCAATTTGTTTAGACTTTAAGCAAATATGACTACACAGTTCGTAATGCAATTGATTCCATACAAAGACATTAAAACTTTAGTAAGCTGTATTAAATTTATAATCAAAGAGTAATGTTTATGCGTGTAGTTTTTATGTGTGTTTTACTATGAATTGTGCATTTATTGTTTCACATACTCTTCCGAATTATTCCATGTGAAGTATGTAGAACCATAGAGGCAGAGCCGGTCCTGAGTTTTCTGCTACCCTAGGCGAGACGATTGAGAGATGCCTTTGTTAGATCTTCGCAAACACGCTATTTTCTAAAGATATGGCTTGCCCTATTAGAAGTTTTATAGACCGAGTTATTGACATTTAAAAATGTGTTGTATTTATCTACAGTTTGATATAAAGTGTTTACGTATAATGTATTTATCTCTACTACTTATAATCTATGCATCATTGATCCCTAAACTTAAAATTTCTTAAATTTTGAGTAATGTGTAATGCCTAATTTTAACAACCCACTAACTTCCCTTTAGGTTAGAAATGCCTTACTAACTTAACTTAGGCCCTCACTAAGCACAATAGAATTAGAAATGCCTCACTAACTTAACTTAGGCCCTCACTAAGCACAATCTAGGATTAGAAATACCTATAGGATTTTCCCGAGCTAAATTTTTGCTTTATTATATTCTTATGACCTAACTAACCTCTAGACAAGCTCACGTATCCACCTATGCCAACCACTACCATGTTTTTTTTTGGGTAAAAGGGTTAATTCACCCCGGTAAAATTCATTACACCAAAAAACGTTGAAGTACATAGGATGAGGGTGATATCCCTCACCTCAGTCCCTTAGGACACTTACAGACTCGAATATAAGAATGACACACCATTCTTATAACTTACAATAAAATGAACCTACCAATAATGACACAAGTACATAAAACATGACAATATTACTCAAGAAAACACTTGAGCCTTCTACATCACTTTGGCAGTCCACCTTAACTTCCATGAAGAATCCATGAATAAACATCCAAGCGATCTTCAACAAATAATCTGATGATACAAAGGGTTTAGAACAAGACCCTTCTAACTTAACTTCCAAATTGAGTACCAATCAACCCATTAAATAAGAATGTTGCCCGTATACAAGGGATCAAAGGCTACCCATCAAACATAGTACTTTCCTCACTCATGGGTCGTCAAATGTGAATTCAGGTCACAACGAGGAGGAAAAGAACCTATACATCAACCACATGCAATCAACAACAACTCGGCCCATCATAAAATTCAGCATCACAATTACCTTGAAGCAGCTTGAGCCAATATGATCACAACTCCATGTACTAGCAACACACCAAACACTATGGCAAGATTTAGAGTACCAATAAAGTGCCAAACGCAACCAAGATCTGAGTGCAAACCGATTGTATTAAAATCTGCCATAGACTTCAAACATGACGTACATCTTCCCAAACCATAATCAATTACAGCAGCAACAAAGCATCGTACAAGTTTGGGACAAGATAGCCATGACTTTCACTCTCCCCAACAAACAGCGTGAGGACCATCACTTGACTTCCACTACCATGTTTACTTGATGTAAACATCTCGGTATGTCGAGTCAAGGTTACAAACATATTTTCACTAAGAAAACTATCACTCTAGTACACCATACTTGCTAGAAAACCCTAAATGCACCTATGTGTTCCCGGTTAGCTTTAAAACCCTAACTGCTTATCTGAACTAACTTGAAAGTGTTTAAGACTAAGTATGACTTATATTAGTTACTTTAGGATATATTAGGCCCCCTAGATCATAGTACAACTCCATAGAACTTAGGTACAAGTCATATAAGCACAAAACCCTAATTAGGTCATAACTTCCCGAAACTAGGTCTAAACTATCCCAAATCTTTACCATAATTTATCACCACTTAGTATAAGCCTGTTAGGACATTATATTAGTTACTAAACACCCTTAGGACCCTGAATTAGGCACTAAAACCTAGGCAAAACCCTAAACTCTCACTAGACAAAACTAGGTTAAAATTTGACCTAAACACTTAAACTATGATACTTAAGCACCTCAAATTAACCAAGCAACCACCCTAGCACCTCCATAATAAGTAAGAAACCACCCTAGCACCTCTAACCACCCAAGCAAGTAGGTGGATTACCTACTTGTCACAACCTTGCCCAAAACCGCCTCTCTCGGCCCTTTACCACCACAACCGGCCTATGGCGCCCCCTAGCTACTTCCTAGCTCGTCCTCATCATCCTCTAGACTTGAAACAACCCTCCATAGCTTAGCTTAGTCGACCTCCCCCCACCCTCGACACATGGCAGCCCTTTCCTTGGTCGCTACTCCTTACACACGTATAAATACCCCTCCCCTCCCCTCCATTTCATTCCACACCTCTTCTCCTCTTTAACTCACATAAATTATATATTACTAAGACCTTTGAAGCCATAGAAGTTGAGTATAGAAGCCTTGGCCTAATTGAGTTATGGTTTGAGCCGAGAGAAGCCCTAGAAACCCTAGTTACCTTGTTAACCCATATACGACCTAGGTAAGCCTTAATATTTGATCGAGTAATCTTAGAATAGACCTAGGACTCTTAGAAAATGCATTAGAACCCTTAGGATAGCCTTGATCACTTAGTTTTAGAAGTTTTCTTTTTGAAACCCTAGATTTAGAAAATTATGTGTTTATGTGCTAAATTCCTCTATTACATGCTATAATCTGAATAAGGTAACTTATTTGAACATATATTAGCTAAATATAAGCTTAGAAACTTAGTTGCTATGTTAAAGTATAATTTACATGTAATTAGGACTAGTTTTGCAAAACTTTACATGCATAGGGGTATATATCATAAATTCCTAAAACTATAAAGTCTAGGGACTGTTTTTGACATTTCCTAAAAGTTATTAGTGTAAGGACTCATTTTGAAATTTTTTGAAACCTTACGATAGAAATTAAAACAAGTTTTAGGGACCATTATTGTCATTTCTCTAAAATATATAAGTATAGGGATTAAATGTGAAAAAGTTAGAAAGTTATATGCTTAGTTGTTATAAGTTTATAAGTACAGGGTAGAAAATGTGAATATATAAACTTAAAGGGTAAAAACAGACTATTTTCATATAAATATAAAACCTATTCAAGCTAGAAGCATAACACAATATTAAGGAGCTTCATGCGAGGAGTACTATGTGGATATTTCGTTTTGACGAGTTTGCTGGGTTTACGAATAAAAGTGCCCTGGCTTCTCAAACGATTATTGCATATACTTCTGAGTTATGATGGCCCGAACGGTGTTATGTTATAACTAAACCTTAATAACAACATAACTCAATAGTAGGGAGCTTCGTGTGAGGAGTATTAACTTCTGAATTATGATGTCCCGAACGGTATTATGTTGATAACATAATACAATAGTAGGGAGCTTCATGTGAGGAGTCATATACTTCTGAATTACGATGGCCCGAACAGTGCTATGTTATATATAAAAACCCTAAGAGTGATTAGTTAAGAAAACCTAGACTAAGACTTGACATACACACACCTACACTACCCCCAAGATACGTGAGTGAGTTGTCTAAACCCCTACCTTACTTACCTTAAGACCCAGGTGAGTTTTCATAGCCTCACTTTTAAATGTTTTACAACCCTGTGAGGGGGATACATGCTTTAAACTGAATACAAGTCTTTTTCATTGGTTTTTGCACGATTAAACTAACTGTCACCACTACATAACTAAAATTCATGAATCTAATCGTTTAGGATATTTTACCCATGCGAACACAAATATAGTTGATAGATCTATTGGAGTTTGACAACTCCCGTTGGTATTAACATCTCTCTAGATAGTACCAATAAGTACTATATTTGAACCCACTGAAGGAATAACTTTGGCAAGTTATCCTTCCCGTCCCCTCATGGTTAGGAATAACTTTGGCAAGTTATCCTTCCCGTCCCCTCATGGTTTGGTCTGCAGACCCCATGACCCGGACTGTTAACGTGTGGTTCATGAGCTTAGTGCAATATACCTTCTATCACTAAAACCTTTCCACACATAGGGTTTAAGTTGAACCCCGTGGAACTTGTATTCATACCACTATCTACTTAAACCTATGACTCTCACTCAACATTTGTGTTGACTTTTAAGCATGTTATCTTAGGTAATTAGGCACTATAGGAACCCTGGCACGGAGAAGTACTGGACATGAGGACGTCTAGAATAGTTGTCATTCATCAGTTTTGTGTCATAAAATGTATCTTAGGGACCTCTCTTTTGGTAAAAGTACATCTTTTACTGTAAAAACTCTGATGAATAAATGAATGATAACACCTTTTTCAAAAACGTCTCTTTTCAAGTTGTTTTCTATTATCTTGTCTTTGATTCCATGAGTAATATGACACAGATTGGTACCAGAGCCTTGGTTATAGAGAACAAAGGATTTCTCCTAAACTATAACCACTTTTTTAAAAGGTCCTCCATGCCACTAGAATCCCTGAACTTGCCTTTAGACTCCCGACTTGCCTTTAGGATAGGATTCCTAACTTGCCTTTAGGTTAGAACCCCCGAACTGCCTTTAGGATAGATTCCTCACTATTGCCTCTAGGATAGAAACCCCACTATTAGTATTGCCTTTAGGATATATCTTTCGGGTATTACAGTTAGATATGTCATCCTTTAACAATCCTATCATCGTGTTGGATACCGTTGATACGGATACTTCATCCGATAGTTATGAGTATGCTCCGGCTATTCCTACTCACTCATCTTCTGGTTCTAATTCTCTGAAAGAATTAGCTCAGAACATCTTAACTAACTGTCTAACTTAGGTTTGGAACTTTTCCCGAATGATCCCTATATGCAGGCATATAATGGGTGTATGCAATCATATGGTGGAGAAATTCCTACCGTACCTACTATAACCTCTACCCATCTATACCTCACTATAATAGTCAAGATCGTTATGTTCCCGAAATATTTTCACCTCCCCGTAAGAAAATACGTATTATACCACCATCACCTCCCCCTAGGTTTGAAATAGGTAGTAGTTCATATAAAACGCCTTTAGAAAAATGAGGAACAAATAGAGGAAATACTTAGTTATTTAGATAAGTTATCTTTAGGACGAATGGAAGAAGTAGAAAATAGGGTTAGTGATCTAGGAATAGGTAGAAATAGGTCAGAAAATGAATTAGAGAAAACTCGTAATCAAATCTTTAGGTTACAAACAAAATATGAGGGACACTCTGACGAAGTAGTTACTGCACATGTTAGACTTTCCACTCTAGAAATGATTATCGAGGATATTAGGGATAATCATAGTGTTGATATAAATAGATGACTAAAAACATTATTCATATCTTTCGATATCTCTATGTTTTGATAATCACAAAACGAAAACTCATCAAACCAAAGATTATGACATAAACAAGTATTTAGTAGTAAATACTCATCTTTACCATTAAATCACTTAAGGTATGGATAAACAAAGTGTCTAATGTATTACAAGATCAAAGGAAATTTTGTCTTAAGACATAACATCTTATAAAATGATATAAACATTTTATATATATTTGTAAATCATTTTTGGTAATGCTATATTAAACCACAAAGATATGATTTCAAATTTCCAACCAAAAAGGGCAAATTTTATCCAGAAAAACTTTTCCAACGTTCAGGAGGGCGGCCCTCTTAATTTTACTAGGCGGCCCCCTTAATGATTAAGGGGACCGGCCTATAATTAAGGGGACCGGCACGCTCCCGAACAGTAAAATCTGGCCCTATAATTATTGGATCATTTTACACATTTTCCTTACCTTTTTGCACTAAAAACTTTCTGATCTAAACATCCCTCTCAATCCTCTAAAAATCCTTTGATCTTATATACTTTGATCTTTGTTTCAAAGTGATTCAAGCCTCAACACACAAGTGCAAAGAGAAGAATACTTCTACTAGAAGTATTACAACTTAGTATCATCTTGCTATCTAAGTTGTTTGGTTGTTTCATCTTGTTGATCTTTCATAAATTGGTGAATAAGGTGTATGTATTAGTTTGCTAGATTTAGTTGTAGAATCTAGAATTGTTGTAAGTGTGTAGTGGAAGTTGAAGTGAAGAAGTAGTGTTGGATAATAGTGAAGATAGGAGAAAGTGGCAATAGTGAATAGTAGTGAAGAAAGTGAAGCTTTCAAGTGGAGAAAACTTGAAGACATTAGTAGCTTGAAGTTGTGAAGACTCTATTGGCTTGAAGGTGCAAAGATATCATTAGCTTGAAGTTGTGAAGATATAGGTGCTTTGAAGTTGTGAAGTTGCAAGACATTGAAGTCGTGAAGAATTTTGTGAAGGTGTGAAGATACTCGTGGTGTGAAGACATATTGAAGAAGTCAAAGGTGTGAAGAAGTTGTGGTGTGTTATTTGGTGTGAGATTGGTTCTAGCTACGATTAGAACTCGACATCTTGCTTTGTGTCGTTAATTGGTGTAAGCATTTGGTGTGTACGGTTTTCTCCGCCATAAGGGAGGTTATTGACTTAGTGAAGAAAAATCTTGAGTTCGGTGCTCGGGGAGTGGAGTAGGGCAAGGAAGGTGTCCTTGTAGCCAAACCACTATAAATCCTTTGTCTCTCGGTTTGATCTTTCCATCCCTCATTCTTTACTCGTTTACTTACTTGCTTCTCGTACGTTATTATTATTGTGTGTTGTGCATATATTGGTTTCACATAAAGATCAAACTAGGTTCCATTCAAAACATTAATTATACATTAGTAAATTAAAAGTATATACAATCATTAAAACACACACACACACATATATATATATATATATATATATATATATATATATATATATATATATATATATATATATATATATATATATATATATATATAAATACAAACTTATATTTAAGTAAGATATATGAAATTATAATTTCTATTCAACACTTTAAATAAGTAGTATCTATGTGATATATGTGAATTAATTTGTATCTATACTTTAGCTTCAAAGGTTTTTACAAATTACCATCAATTCTTTGAAAGTAAATTTTTATTAAACGAAATAGACGCAAAACTATTCAACCCCCTCCCCTTCTAGTTTTCCACAATTGGTATCAAGAGCCACGTCTAACAAGATTTTTAAAATAGATTGTATTTTAAAACTTGTAACGATCTATGAAATTTGAAAAATATGTAGAAGGGAAATTTGCACAACAACCACCTTTATTTGAAAATGATCATTTTCTTGAATGGAAAAACAAATTTGAAAATTATGTGAAATCAATAGATCTTGATCTTTGACATATCATTTCAATTGGTGATCTTTAACCAACCAAAATAGATTTTGAAAATCAATATAATAATCTTCAAACCAAAATTGATAAAAACACTAAAGCCAAATTACTTATTTTTAAAACTCTACCAAGAGTTAAATATGAAAGATTATTTCGTTGTAAAACGGCAAATGATATTTGGAAATGTCTTTTAAAGTTTCACCAAGAGAAATGTAGAATCAAAGATGATAAACTTGATATTGCACAAGAAATAGTTAATCTAGAAAATTTAGTAAATAAATATTTAGTTGAAACAAACACATGTACTACTAGTTCAAATGTGATCATTGAAGGTATCTATAACGAAGAATACATGAGCCAAATCCGAAGAAAGAGCGTGAATAAATCATGGTGCAACAAGTGCAAAGATGACGATGATAATACGGCTTATGAAAATATTCAAACAAATGCGAACACAAGTATTGATGGCAAGAACTACATGCTTCTAGATCCAAGCGAAACTACAAACAAAACATGGAGCAACATGGAAAATGGAATTGATCACCGTATAGCATGTGAAGAATGTAGAACTACAAATAAGGTACAATCCAAAACCAAACATTTTTGCTATGATCAATTTATATTAGAATTTTCAAAAATGGAAAACAACTTCAAACATTTTTGCAACATTGACTCAAAAATTATTTTAAAAAATGAATCTTTAACATCCGCTGAAAACAACTTTGAAAAAGAACTAATTTTAGAAGATAAAATGTCTAGACTTGAAAGTAATATTGAAATTGATCTTGAATGTAAAAAATGTCAAGACTACAAACATGAAATTAAAATGGAAAATGAAAGAGCAAAAACATTGGCAAAATTCAAAAACAGTTCTAAATCTTTAAAATATATTCTCAACATTCAAAAGTCATTTTATGATAAAACCGGCTTAGGATTTATAGTAAATAATCCTTCAACAAATGTATCAAAACAAATAAAATTTGTTAAACCTAGTGAATAAATTTAGAACTAATACTATTAACACTCATTATCTATTGCTCTAGTCAAGAATGCCATTGTTTGTTAATTAAAACAAACTATTGGTGAATTCTTGTGCTTATCGACGACATCCTCATCATGTGCATTCAAATGCAATGGATGTTCTCATCTAACCAACTAGGACCCATGAGAATCTGGGTACCAAGCTTTTTATCATGTTTAGGTAATTAACGAACGAAGAGTCTATTACGTGTTGATTTACTCATCTCGCTCTATTACCTTTGACGGCTATTGGTTTCTATCTCGTTACTTCACTTTCTGCAATCGTTTCGCCTATGACGTTGTTGCGGGAATCTTCTTGTCTCGGCATTTTGTTCTTCGCTCTTGGAGTATTGGTATCATGGTGTGTCCGTTACTATTTCAAGATGAAGCCTACAATTTTTATTAGCCTTCACGACTTGTGATGATTGATGTGATCGATTAAGCATCTCGGATCTAGCTCCCTTGATTTTTATTGCATTGGAATGTTACTTGGCTACTTCGACATGTGTTGGACAAACTTCTATGATTTCTTCCATTACCCTCATGCCCACTCTTAAAGAAAAGCTGGACCTGAGATAAGTTCTCTTTTCAAAAACTTGCCAATATTACATTATATTTTAGAATGCTTCAATTAGTATGTGAATATGATTTAACTGATAAGTTGCCATGCTTTTAGATTATTAACACTAATATATGCATACATGATATTAGCATTATTAACCTTCTTGTTGTTTAGTCTATTATCATTTTTCTTAATCTTCTATGATCTATAGTAGAACCCTTCCACTTAAGCTATATGATCTTACTAGTTGCATTAATAGATGTATTATAATTGATATTTGTTTGCAACTTGATATTATGATGTTCTTTGTATACATATATACATATATACATACGTATATATATATATATATATATATATATATATATATATATATACATATATATATATATATATATATATATATATATATATATATATATATATATATATATATATATATATATATATATACATATATATATATATATACATATATATATATATGCATATATATATATATATACATATATATATACATATATATATATATACATATATATATATATATATATATATATATATATATATATATATATACATATACACATATATATATATATATATATATATATATATATATATATATATATATATATATATATATATATATATATATATATATATACACACATGTCTATCTTGTATCCATGAACTATTTACCTTGCTCCTTCGTGTCCCATTGCCTTTAGATCATAAGTATCTATCATTTCACTTTAATATCTTTAGGTGTCATTAAAGATGATTATGTGTGACAATGGGCTTAATTGATTCTCTTGAGCATAATAAGCTTCCATTTCAAATCCTTCACTTGCAACTTCTTGATTATCATGATCAAAACATCATGTTTAAAATTTCTCTCTTTTTGAATGAAATATTTTTTTTTAAATAATTTACTTAACTAAAACTTCTTTCATAACCATTATTTTAATCAAAAACAAGATTGATTTTTTTTTGTTACACGTTATGAAACAAAATTCAATCTACGTTATTGTAATGCACACTTGAATTTACTTCAAAACATTGTTGAATAAAACTAAAAACGTTTTGCTTCAAACACATTTAACTTTCTCACATGTGTCATACACTTCTATTGGAAATGACATTCACAATTTAATCAAATCATTTCATGAGAATCATGACTTGCCCATATGGATCTTGTTTGTAACAAGTCTTGAAGTCCATATAATCATATCCACCTATTTATATCGAGCCCTAGTTTCACTTTTTCACCCACTTTCTGTACAAGACACACAAACAAACATACACTCAGTAAGATACTGATCCTAGAAGTCCAATAGAGGTCAAATAAAGAGTAGTAGCAGCCTGGATAGAAGATAGAGTAGTATTGCAAGTCTCAAGTTCTTTTAACCTTTATCCAAAGCGTATAACCTATAGGTGAGTACTCTCAACTCTTTCTAACTCTTTTGTACACTTCATTTAGTCCTAAACTTACAGATATGATAAGTCCTAGTACATGTTTTAGGACAAAACCTTTTCTTTTCTTTCTTTTCTTTTTCTGTCGCGAACCAAAACACACCCTGATAAAATGATTTTGACTTATTTTCTAAACAAGGGAACCTTAGGACTCTTCAAAGATAACTTAGATAAGATGAATAATATGCTAGAATACTTAGTAACCCAGTTTATAAGCTTTTAAATCAAGAAGCAACATGTTTTTGTTTCTGATGTAAGTCGAGAAACAGTTCCAGGTACTCAACTTTAGTAAATAATTTCACCTATCAAACGTACACCTAAAAGTCTAAACTCGGGGGCAAAAGAAAGACCTTCTAGCATAGATTAAGTAGGATCAATAACGAAGTAAAATGATTAAGTAACCTAGATTATATAGAGCTATACTTCTGGCCCGTCCCCCACTAAACCCTGAAATAAAACCCTTAGTTTATTTTACGTAAAAACAGTTTTAGACACACTAATTTGGAAAATTATAGCGACCAAACCATAAGAGCTCACGACCTCTAGTTTGACCCATTAGAAAGACCATCTGGCAAATATTTGAAAGGATCATGAACTTTGTCAAAACATTATACGGATTTTTCTAAAACTAAGCTCGTTTTTGTCTCGAAATATATACCAAAAATACTCTTATAATTATTTTTGAAAAACTAATGGGGTATATTTTGTAATAAATGAAAGTTGGAGTGTTCTTGGGCCAAAAACGTAATTTTTACAAATTATTTAGTACAAGGGCTGAAATTGTCAACGATCAATAGTTGTGGGTATAAAGTGTCATTTTAGAAACTACAAGGTTAAAAAATGTAACATTTTTATATAAATTCCAATAATATATTTTTGGAAATATGTTTTAACTCATTTAAACGACTCAGGTTATTTTATAAAACGTATATATATATATATATATATATATATATATATATATATATGTATATATATATATATGTATATATATATGTATATATATATGTATATATATATATATGTGTATATATATATATATATATATATATATATATATATATATATATATATATATATATATATATATATATATATATATATATATATAGTTATACGTCGGGAACGAGTTTTTATTAAACTTATATAGGTTATATATTTAACGTTATAACGATTCAGGACTTGTAATAAAAACTGATATATAGGTAATATATCGAAATCGAATAACAAACCATAAATAGAAGAAATAGTAAAATCTTAATACCAACAACTTTTGTGGAGTTATAACAACTAAAAAAATAGTAGTTAACAAAACCATTAGGATACCAAATATTAAACTTACATATACGTAAATATGAATACTAAAAACTTGACAAATCAACTCAGGTTTCGTATCGGAGACGTTTATCAACTTTATTTAAGTTGTTTTCCATCCAGACTACCGTATCATCTAAGGTGAGTTCACAATCCCACTTTTTCATATGTTTTTCAAACTTTTGGGGAGATACATGCTACAAAACCGAACACAAGTATTTTTTGTATGCTATCCTGATCTCGTATTACCTAAGTTAAATGTTTTTGCCACTAAAAGTCCCTCCTATCATGACCCTTAATCACTTTCGAGTGAACACGGATATAGTGAATAGATCTATTGGAATTGACATCCCCATTTCTACTAGCCAGATAGGTAACCAAATGTACTATATTTGAAGTAAAACCGGGAAGTTGGCAAGCTCCTGCCGAGGGCACTATTACTTACATTATTATTATAATGTTGGTAACTTTACATTATAGCTCAAAACTATAATGTCCAGTGTCATGAGACTTAGGGCAATACGATGCGTTGCAATACTTCGTTTTATAACTATTTAACTTGTGTTCAAACTATTATTTATAAACGCTGTGAATTCACTCAACCTTTGTGTTGACACTTTTAGCATGCTTATCTCAGGTCCATAACAAACAAGGATGGCATGGAGGTGCATGGATACGGAAAGAAGGCTAAATTTTTATTATTCTTTTTTTGGGTAAAAGGGATGTTTCACCTTGGTAAAATATATTACACCAAAAACATTGATGTACAAAGGATGAGGGTGACTCCCTCATCTCAGTCCCTTAGGACACTTACAGACTCTCCTATAGGAATTAAACATCATTCCTATAACTTACAATATAAGGGTGACAAGCCACACTTATAACAAATAATTGAACATTAAACTACTACGACTATAAGAGAAAAATGATTGCAAATCAAGTAGATTCTTGAATCTTCAACTCGTCATAGTAGTCCAAACTTCAATAATCATCTTCATAGTCCCACAAACCATGCTTCAAAAGAATATGAGTTAGAGCACATGTGTGGTAACCAGGAGATGAACATACACAAAGAGGCCAAACTTGCTCCAAAGGTGTATGTAAAACACCAAGCAAGATGACCAAACCGATGAACATAGGATTGAAACCCTAACTTCCAGCATAGACAATCACGATACTCCAAACAGAATGAGAATATAACAGCTCCATGATCGTGTAATTGGGGTTTTGAACAAGAGTCCCCAAACTTAACTTCCATTTACAACATGGATCTTTTTCACTCATGGATCATAAGATGTGATTTTAATATACGAAACCCTAAGAAAAGGGAATCGTTCCTTCAAGCAAACCCTAACAATTGAGGTTAAGGATAGATCTTGACCGCCATAATAACCCAAATCCAAGTAGATCGCACCTTCATATACTAGATCGATTTATAAATAAACCAACCTAAAATTGCACACATGTAGCGATCATACCCCACCATGCTGCCCACCAAAAGATCGAAACCCTAAAAAAAGTGAATCAAATAGAATGAAAACTATGAGCAACAAGAAGATAAATCGATCCTTAAGTAGATAAAAGTCAGTTTGAAACCGATTATAACCATATATGATTAGCAGGTCGTTTAGGGATTGGAAACACCATGAACATCGAAACCCTAAAGAAGTCGACCACCATAAAAGAGATCGATTGAAAAAGAAGGATAGTTAGGGTTTCAAGACCTGGAGATTTTATACGAATAAAACCATAAAAGCATCACCAGCCGCCACATCTTGATTGTAAAACAAAACCACATGATCGTATTGCATACCCAATAACAGGTTAAAGGGTAGAGAGGACGAGAGTGGGTTTGTTTTTGGCCGGAAAAGAGTGAGGATGTGGCGGCCGGAAATCACTAGAGAGAAAGAGAGCGTTTTAGAAAAAGATATATTCTTTGATAACTTATTTAACAAATTGTAAAACTATTGGGACATCATTTTGTAAACTCTAATAATTGAATAATAAATATTTCAAAACGGCTAATTTAAAGACCGTTTTTCTATTATTATAACTGTTGTGTCGTCGAGTAACACCCAGCTTTAATTCCGCTGAGTATCCCAAAAATGAGGGTGTTACAGATTGGTATCAGAGCTATAGATATAGAGAATCGGGTCTTATTGAGATCCGAACTATAACCATTTTTTCACAAAAATGTTTTATAGCCTTTCGTTGTCCGTGCTTTCCAGCCTCCAGACGATTATGTGACTTCTAGGTAATTTATGTTACTTAAAAACTTTAGTAAACTGGTATATGCATATCATGATATACTTCTTATTACTTTATACAAATAAACATATCTGCAGATGCCTATTCTAAGGCATTACGTTTCCCTGAGCATGTATCTACTTCAATATTTTCAAAATTTACGAAACTTTCCTAAAATATTATGGATTCCACAATTCTTATCCTATTTGCGTTAAAAATATTCTCATAAATCCATTTTGAAAAACTATGTCAACTCACCTTGATTATCTTACTTCCATATCCAAAAATGAGTAAAAATACTCTTTCCATACTCCTAGAACATCCTAAACGGCCTTGTAACTCATCGGCTAAGTACGAATGTTAAGTCAGAAATTCTTAAGTAGGATGATTTGCAATGTCTTTATTTAAATGGATTGGGACGCCATTTTATTTAAATAAAGAAATTATGAATCACAGAACCATAACTTTATATTTCTTTATTTACATTGTTTGGGATGCCTCTCTATGTAAATAATGAATTGTAAATAAGTGGGCTTATTTATATCTAAAATAAAATGAGTATAAATACGAGGATCACTAGAATTCATAAAACACAAATAACATAAAATTTCATTAGAACCCATGAATATTAATACATAACGAAATAATTAGCATCGGTAGTGCTAATGTTACAAAGATCACTAAGTAAAGAATAGAATCGCCAATTGGTTGACCCACTAAGCTAATAAAGAACCCCACTACACCTACGAGAACGAGAACTACGACTGTATATAACACCTTGAATATTTTGTACGATAAACAAATTATTTACGCAAGACATGGTTTTATACCTAAAGCAAATCTTATTACACTTTCATTAAAGATTACATGAAAACACAACAAAAATTTATTTTAACGCCCCTACCACAATACTATCTATTACTTCTAAATATCATCGATAACAATTGCTAGAACTAAGAGTGGTATGAGAAATGCTAAAACCCAAGTCAGGAATGCATAATCTTCTTTTGGAACGTAGGCCATGTAAATAGCAGTAATAACAACATACACGATCACAATAATGGTAAAAAATGTGGCATTTTATGAATATAAATGGAAAGGTTAGTTTGTAAGAATGAGGGTTAAAATAGAGTATTTATAAAATAAAAACTAACCGTTGGAAATCACTGTTCACGACCGTTAGGTCACTGTTCACTAGCGTTTGGACCACTGTTCATGACCATTTAAAATTTCAAAATTTTTACTAGGGAACAAACTAATTCATCATCTGCAAAAGTTTAATTTCAAAAATTTTCTCTACATTCATCAAAGTTTTCATCCAAAAATTTTCTTATTAAAAAGACAGTTTTCGATGCCAAAAATTTGATCTTTACAAAACAAGTAATTAGAAACCAGGATATTTCAAAAATAATGACTAAAATAGGATAAATCTTATAAATAACAATCTTCATTTAAAATAAATTTTCTTAAGTTCATATGACCAACGAAATAATATTCACGCATGTAAATCTAAATTATAGATTTTCATAAATGAAACGATTCGTCCTCATCACTTCAACACCTAACATAGATTGAATCTCGGGATGAGATTCCGTTAAGGGGGTGAGACTTTTTATTAAACGTTATCAGTCTAACTAATCACAACAACCAACTAATGTCACGTAACTCATATTCTAAATAAACGAGTTCACTTAAGTTCATTTTGAATAAATATATCTTTATATATCAAGTACCAACGTTTTCAACTCTTATTTACCACTTCACGTCATTATATACTTAACGTTCAAATTTAAGATTTTCTATTTATTAAATTATTCACAAAACCCTAAATTATTAAAACTATAATTTTACATAATCAAATCATAAAACTCTAATTAATATGATGATATTTTTAAGAAATATAAGAGTACAAGTTTTTCAAGCTAAGGTACAAGTCAGTAATGCATGAAAGCTAATTATTTATAAAACTCATTATAAACCTCAGTGTACTTATTTTCAAAACACATTCTACAAATCTTTTATGCATAAGATTTCAAGATATATTTTTCTTATATTTAATAAGCCTAAGTATAAGTCTCTAAACCTAGTGTACAAGTATTTGATGCATGAAACCTAAAAACTAATGATATACATTTGTGGCTTGTAATTAAGCAGAAGTTGAAGACTCAAGATAGGTTGCGGCAATCAGATGTTGGCCCCAACGTGGATTTGAACCTGATTAGATGCCCGCTTTGTGAATCGGTCCAAGACTCTCACCCTCACTTGTTTTTTGAATGCCAATTTTATTTGCAGGTTTGGTTGCAGGTTCAGGTTTTGTCAGGTATGGATGTTGTCTCACATTCGTTGGATGATGCCCTCACATTCCTAATTCCTATATCGAAGGGGCGTTCGGTTATTAGCATCATCTATCGTTTATTACTTGCTGCTACTACTTATTACCTATGGATGGAACGCAATTCAAGACTTTTCAAGCGGAAGAAGTCTACTGTTGCTGAAGTGGTTCAAGTTATTGTCTCTACCGTTCGGTTGAAGCTGGTTACCTTCAAGTTCAAGAAGATAACTCCTCGGTCTCGTCTATTGCTGGATAAATGGAAGATTCCAAGCGCTTGTCTTATTCACGAAGGGAGTGCCGAGTAAGGGTTGTACTCTTTTTCCCTACTCCAAGGTTTTTCCCTCTGGGTTTTTCTTGGAAAGGGTTTTTAAGGAGGCAAACTTACTGGGTCGCCTTACTTCCTTCGTGCTTATGGGTGGATGCGGGATGTTCGCTTATTTCAAGTTTATTCTTGTTATTATTCCTAGTTTGATGATTTGTAATTAACTAGGTTTGTTTTGTGTTTATGGCCTGTCATAAACACTAGTTTATCAAGCATCGCGCTTGAGGTTAATGTGGTACTTCAGCGACATTCCATTTGTACTTAACATTTTTTGGTTATATATTTACCGGGGTAAACCCCTTTACCCAAAAAAAGAAACCTAAAAACTATATTTTTACTAATCTAAACTTGTCAAAACTAATTTATATTTGTTCCAAACCTAACCAAATACTAAAAATATATTTTCTATAATCCTTAAACCCTAGTACCACACCCCTAAGCCTAGAGTAGAATACCTTTAAGCATATTCGACACGCCCTTATATTTTTATACAATTCGACATTAATCTTAACCAAAACCAACTCTAGTTTATATTTCTACTTAAACCCTATTTAATATAAGTTCCAAACAAAGATACCTATACTACTTAGATTATATGTACAACTCAAAAGGCCATAGGTACAAACATCAAGGCATGATCGATCCTTTAGCTACACTATACTTCAAAATAAACTAGAAAGAAACTAGCCTAGTTATAACTTGTTACATGTTAACTCCCTACACCATAAATCACACGATTAGTATCCTACACCTCCACATCTCCATGTTTCTAGAATTTCTACTTAAGAGTAAAAAGAGTTAGTTAAAATGGAGGGTTAGGGTTATTCCACATGTGTGTATTACTCCCTTCGTTACAAGTGGTGAACCAGGGGATTAGAATGCATCACCATGTCCCCTTTATGCTTAACATGATGATCTAGTATCCTTAGAAGCCTTAGCCACTCTCTCCTATATATATCGAGCCCTAGTCTCACTTTTTCACCCACTTTCTGTTCAAGACACACAAACAAACAAAAAAAACCCTAAACGTCTCTCCCACTATGGGCGATTTTTTCCCTAACTCACCCTAATCGATTTTTATCAAATCTGCCCTAAATCCTTCAATTCTTGTACCGATTTGTTTTATCCTAGTGATCTTATCAGTGGGATACTCAATCGCTACTAGTTTTTCAAGATTTAGATCGGTTTTTGGTGAATCATTATTAGGGTTTGTTAGGGTTTAAATCGTCACTGTTTCTCTCATTCGATCCTATTATCCTTTGCTGATTACAGTCGGTGTTTTAATCAACTCTTATACATATATGGTCGAATCTTTTTCTGCTGTGCCTCGTTTTATTCCATTCGATTCCCATCTAGGGTTTCGTTTTTTTGTGCGCATGGGTTCTTATGGTGCTTAATTCAACACTTTTCTCGCTTAGGGTTTGGTGTATTTTTCGTTTTGGGATTTGTTTGGTGCTGCTGCATTACCCCTTGATGCCTAATCGAATCCCTTTGAGGGATTTGGTACTATTCGATTTGCAAGTTCCATTGGATGGTATACGGAATGATCCTTTATGGATGCATGTTTCCTGGTATTTGTGGTTCATCCTTGTTACGTGGGTTTGGGAGAGTGACTGTCAAGTTATCTTGTTGGCCTATGGGACTGAGGTGAGGGATTTCACCCTCATCCTAAGTACTTCAACGTTTCGTGCGGTTCGTGCTGCTGGATGGATGTGGGATGTTCGCATCTCAAGTTTTATCTTGTTATTATACCTAGTTTGATACTTTGTAATTAGCTAGGTTTGGTTTGTGTTTATGGCCTGTCATAAACACTTGTTTATCAAGCGCCTGTGCTTGATGTTAATGTGGTACTTCAGCCACATTCCATTGTACTTAAACGTTTTTTGGATAATATATTTACCGGGTCGTTGACCTTTTACCCAAAAAAAAGACACACAAACAAACATACACTCAGTAAGATACAGATCCTAGAAGTCCAATAGAGGTCAAATAAAGAGTAGTAGCAGCCTGTATAGAAGATAGAGTAGTATTCCAAGTCTCAAGTTCTTTTAACCTTTATCCAAAGCGTATAACCTATAGGTGAGTACTCTCAACTCTTTCTAACTCTTTTGTACACTTCATTTAGTCCTAAACTTACAGATATGATAAGTCCTAGTACATGTTTTAGGTCAAAACCTTTTCTTTTCTTTTTCTATCGCGAACCAAAACACACCCTGATAAAATGATTTTGACTTATTTTCTAAACAAGGGAACCTTAGGACTCTTCAAAGATAACTTAGATAAGATGAATAATATGCTAGAATACTTAGTAACCCAGTTTATAAGCTTTTAAATCAAGAAGCAACATGTTTTTGTTTCTGATGTAAGTCGAGAAACAGTTCCAGGTACTCAACTTTAGTAAATAATTTCACCTATCAAACGTACACCTAAAAGTCTAAACTCGGGGGCAAAAGAAAGACCTTCTAGCATAGATTAAGTAGGATAAAAAACAAAGTAAAATGATTAAGTAACCTAGATTATATTGAGCTATACTTCTGGCCCGTCCCCCACTAAAACCTGAAGTAAAACCCTTAGTTTATTTTACGTAACAACAATTTTAGACACCCTAATTTGGAAAATTATAGCGACCAAACCATAAGAGCTCACGACCTATAGTTTGATCCATTAGAAAGACCATCTGGCCAATATTTGAAAGGATCAAGAACTTTGTAAAAACATTGTACGGATTTATCTAAAACTAAGCTCGTTTTTGTCTCGAAATATGTACCAAAAATACTCTTATAATTATTTTTGAAAAACTAAAGGGGTATATTTTGTAATAAATGAAAGTTGGAGTGTTCTTGGGCCAAAAATGTAATTTTTACAAATTATTTAGTACAAGGGCTGAAATTATCAACGATCAATAGTTGTGGGTATAAAGTGTCATTTTAGAAACTACAAGGTTAAAAAGTGTAATATTTTTATATAAATTCCAATAATACATTTTTGGAAATATGTTTTAACATATTTAAACGACTCAGGTTACTTTATAAACGTTTATATATATATATATATATATATATATATATATATATATATATATATATATATATATATATATATATATATATATATATATATATATATATATATATATATATATATATATATATATATATATATATTAGTTATACATCGAGAACGAGTTTTTATTAAACTTATATAGGAAATATATTTAACGTTATAACGATTCAGGACTTGTAATAAAACTTTATATATAGGTAATATATCAAAACCGAGTAACAAATCATAAATAGGATAAATAGTAAAATTTTAATACCAATAACTTTTGTGGAGTTATAACAACTAAAAGAATAATCGTTAACAAAACCATTACGATACCAAATATTAAACTTACATATACGTAAATATGAATACTAAAAACTTGACAAAACAACTCAGTTTCGTATTGGAGACATTTATCAACTTTATTTAAATTGTTTTCCATCCAGACTACTGTATCATCCAAGGTGAGTTCACAGTCCCACTTTTTCCTACGTTTTTCAAACTTGTGGGGAGATACATGCTACAAAACTGAACACAAGTATTTTTTGTATGCTATCCTGATCTCGTATTACCTAAGTTAAACGTTTTTGCCACTAAAAGTCCCTCCTATCATGACCTTTAATCACTTTTGAGTGAACGCGGATATAGTGAATAGGTCTTTTGGAATTGAGTCCCCATTTGTGTTAGCCGGATAGGTAACCAAATGTACTTTATTTGAAGTAAATCTGGGAAGTTGGCAAGCTCCCGCCGAGGGCACTATTACTTACATTATTATTATAATGTCGGTAACTTTACATTATAGCTCATTACTATAATGTCCGAACAGTTAAGGTTTGAGTGTCATGAGACTTTGGGCAATACGATGCGTTGCAATACTTCATTTTATAACTATTAAACTTGTGTTCAAACTATTATTTATAAACGCTGTGAATTCACTCAACCTTTGTGCTGACACTTTTAGCATATTTATCTCAGGTCCATAACAAACAAGGATGGCACGGAGGAGCATGAATACGGAAAGAAGGCTAAATTTTTATTATTCTTTGATAACTTATTTAACAAATTGTAGAATTATTGGGACCTCGTTTTTGGAAACTCTAATAATTGAATAATATATTTCAAGACGGCTAATTTAAAGACCGTTTTTCTATTATTATAACTGTTGTGCCGTCGAGTAACACCCAGCTTTAATTCCGCTGCGTATCCCAAAAGTAGGGGTGTTACAGCAACTTTTCCCCAGAGTATCGAAGGGAATGTTATAGCCTTTAAACCTCAAACTTTAGAGGAGGCCATTAACATAACTTTGAGGTTAATGGACCAAGTAACAAAGCACAACTCTGTGCCAGTGCCCTACGATAATAAACGAAAGTTCCACGATGGGAGAGCTTTCGGTAACACTCGTAATACCAGTAGTAATATGTAAAACCCGAAAATCCGTTTTTACTAAATTTCTATACAATTTGAATTTTCATAATATTGAGAATTTAACCTAAGTATATCAACCTTGAGGAATTTGAAGCTATAAAATACTTGAACATATAATTTATATGAGGTATAATTTCAACACAACCTTTAATCCTAAGCTAATATACTACACGTTACTTCGTCACACAAGGGCCAGATTAAAATAAATTGACATAACAATTGTCTTTAAAAAAACTATCACACGTTTAAAGGTTACATGGTCCGAATCACTTTTTTTTTACTTGTGCACAACAGTTAACTATCACACCTTCTCCATTTGTTTTTCTCATACGTACACCTTAGAAAACACAAATGACACAAACGCTTAAAGAAATCCATCTTGGCTCAAAGGAGACGTTAGAAGCAGTGTTTATTTCCGTGGTGATCGAGTTTGGTTTCGATTGTGGAGTGCTGTTTCATGAGCAGGAGATTAGGGTCTGGTCCGAGTACAATCAGGGTGCGAATGTTGTTGTATCGAGTTTTTGGTTCATGTTTCATACGCGTGGCTGTTGTACGAGTATAGGCTGGAGTTTTGGAGTTTACTCAAGTATTCGATCGGATCATGTTCACTTAAAGGGTTTGTTTTGTTCGAGATTTGGAATCTGGTTGGATTGATTCGATCGATGACGTTTTAGTTAAAGAGTTCTGGTTCATTCGATGACAGTTCGAGTCCACTTTTGTGTTAAGTCTCGTTTGGTCATAAGGATTGTACTCGATCGATGTTTGTACTTGTTTGTTTTCGATCTCGAACTGTCTTTTGTACGGAGGTAATTCTAAAACCACTTTCACACTCTAATCGTTGGTTTATTGGCTTGATGAGGTCATAAAAACTGGAACAAGATGTGTAACTGATAACTTATACCTTCATATAAGTTCATGAATTGAGTTAAAACACACATGATATGTTAGTGCATGATATACATGGGACTAAAATAGAATAAAAGAAAAGTAAATAAATAAACATGAGGGCATATATTTTGTTAATGTGAATTTGGATTATGTGTGACTGCATGAGGGGTTTGTCTTGTTATTTAATTGGTACATGCATGGGCAAATATTGTGTGTGTTGTATATGTACTAAAACCATACTGAAGAATAGTCTCATTATTTTCATCACATAACAAATTGCATGAGAAAATAAATATATACGGTTATGAAACTGATTTGTGTCGTGTTTTTCCAGCTCATGTCGACTCTAAACATCTGTTGGGAATTAAATAAACAGAAAGAATCGGAACATAAAGGTTTAAAGAAATACATCAAGTATGTTCCTACTGATAAAGCTTAAAGCATGTTTCCACTGATGGATTTTGCTGAAAAATGTTTCTACTGAAGGTGTTTCTGCTGATGGATTTTGCTGAAGAACGTTTTCCACTGATGGATTCTACTATGAGTCACGATGCTGCTGAGTCATACTACTGCTGAGTAGATATGCATGGAAAATATCTTTTGTTATGTCATTAGTTGAGTGTTCAAATTGTATACTCTTATAGGGTATGACACATTATAGATATATGACTTATCATAGTTAGTAGATTGACACATCCTTAGACTAGATTATTGTAAAGATCTTCTTGGACTATAAAAGATGATCTTAGACTAGATATTGAGTACGTGTGAAAAACATAACTATTAGAACAATAGAACAAACACAAATATCACAAGTCACGTAAGATTCAAGGTTCCTTGTAACCCTAGTGATAAAAAAGATCACTCGTATTATTTTGAATAATATTGAATCGTTTGGTGTTAACTATTCCATTTCCATATCATAAATATAATCTTCTAAGTGTGGTTAAGTAAATTCCGCATACTTAATCATATTCACATAACATATCTCATACACAAAGAACGAAGGTTTAACCACCTTACCGTGTATCGATCTAACACACCTAACAAATGGATTTAGCTCTCAACAAGTGGTATCAGAGCGTCAGGCTGATATTGTTGTTTTAGAAGAAGAATTAGAAATGGATGTTGAATCTGATCAAACGAATGTTGCTGCAAAAGTACCAATGCTCAAACAGAATGAGTTTGAGATGTGGAGGTTAAGAATAGAACAATATTTTCAAGTGCAAGATTATACACTTTGGGAAATTATTGAAGATGGAGATTCTTTCAAGTCTACAACCACTACATCAACAATTGATGGTAAGGAAGTTACAAAGCTGCAAACCAAGCCACAATCTGCAAAAGATAGAATTAGGAAGAAGAATGATCTAAAGGCCAGAAGCATGCTGATGATGACCATTCCAAATGATCAACTTATAAACTTCAGCAAATTCAAAGATGCAAAGTTATTATTTGTGGCCATTATTGCAAGGTATGGTGGGAATGAAGCCACCAAGAAGACCCAGAAAACTCTTCTTAAGCAACAGTTTGAAAATTTCACATCAACCAACAATGAATCTTTAGACCACATGTTTAACAGGCTACAGAATATTGTGAGTCAACTTGCTATACTTGGAGTTGAAATACCTCAAGAAGATTTAAACTCAAAATTTCTGAGAAGCTTACCTGAAGAGTGGGCTATGCATGTTGTTGTTTGGAAGAACAAGTCAGACATTGACACCATGGATCTTATGGATCTATATAGCAACTTTAAAATTGTTGAGCAAGATTTGAAGAAAACTGGAGGTTCTAGTTCAAGCACTGGGAACATGGCATTTATGTCATCTCCAAGTAATTCAGTTCCAGTTACTAATGAGAAAATTCATGATGGTGTAAGTGCTGCAAGTTTATCAAGCAGTACTTTTGGAATTTTGGATGAAAAAACATGTTGTGCTTTTTTCACAAGCAAGCATAATGGATCCATGTTAACTCATGAAGACCTCCAAGAGATCAATGATGATGATCTGGAGGAAATGGATCTAAAATGGCAAATTTCTCTTCTTAGCATGAGAGCTAAGAAATTCTATCAAAGGACGGGGAAGAAGATCACAATCAGTAGCCATGATCCTGCTGGTTATGACAAGTCAAAGATAGAATGCTACAACTGTCACAAGATGGGACACTTCTCAAGAGAGTGTAGAAGGCCAAGACAGCAAGATAGCAGAAATAGAGATGTTGGAAGCAAATCCAATACAGGGGAGATTTCTGAACCAAAAGCTATGGTAGCTATTGATGGGTTAGGTTTTGATTGGAGCTTCATGGATGATGAAGAAAAAGGTTCTTCACAGATGGCTCTTATGGCATTTACTGCAACTGAGGTACAAGATCATAAACCTTGTTCTAATACTTGTACTGCTCTTAAAGAATTAAAAATATTAATTAAACAGTATGATGACCAAAAGATACAGCTAGCCAAAACTGATCAAGATCTTTTCAATTATAAATGTGGTTTAGAATCTACAGAAAGACAGATCCTATACTATAAAAAGAATGAACTTACCTTTACTGATGCTAAAACTTTACTTGAAAATGACATACTCTTTAAAGATGAAATAATTAAGGCTTTAAAAGAAGCATTTGATAGGGTTAAGGCTGAAAAAGGAAACATTCAATTGACTGTAGAAAAGCTTGAATATGCTTCTAAAAATGTAAACAACATAATAGACAATCAAGTGAATAATAAAGTTAAGTCAGGATTAGGATATAATACAGCCCCACCTCCTTATAGAGGTATCCCAAAACCCCCAGGGATAGACCTAGAGCATTCAGGATTACCTGAATTTCAGCTACCTGAGTTACAATATGGAGTTCAACCAAACTCTAACATAGTAGCTGATGAACCTAAGAAAGAAAGTAAATGTTCATGCAAAACATTACTTTTTCAGGACAAGGTGTCCTTTGTTAAGAAAGCAGATGATATAGTTGTTGAAAACTGTATATCTGACTGTGATAATAAACAGGTTATGTCTAAACCTGAAGTGGTTAAGAAAGCAAGAACAAGAGTTCCTAAGATAGTCAGATAGCCTAAGACCAATGAAAAACATGTTAGGCAACCAGTCAGATATTGTGAGCAATATAGAACCAAAAACAAGCCCAGAGGTAACCAAAGAAATTGGAATAACCTCAAGTCTTACCAACTAGGTGATGACTTTGCTTTTCACAATAAAGCTTGTTTCATTTGTGGTAGTTTTGACCATCTTGCAGCTTTCTGCAACCAATGGGTATCTGGGTATGAAAGTAATAGAGTGAACCACAAAAGGCAAACACCTAAATCTCATTTTCACTCTAATTCTAAAAGATCAAAACCCAAAACTGTCACAAAAGCAGTTCCTACTGATACAGCAAAAACTGTTCCTGCTGAAAGGAAAATGGTTTCTGCTGAAAAACCATATATGACTGTTTACCCAAAATCAACAATTAAGGGTGCAAAAACAACTTTCAAACATGCATATAATATTGTTCAAAGGCCCATTCAAACAAAAGCAGTGGTCCAAAAACAAGTTTGGAGACTAAAGGGTACAACTACAAAGCTAGCAGTTTCTGTTAAGCATACTGCTGCTAAGGGAATCAGGGCAAATGCTGTTAAGGCCTCTGCATGTTGGATTCTTAAATCCAATGTTGCATCAACAGTCCTCAAGAGATTACA
The DNA here is from genome assembly GCA_030686995.1 of Artemisia argyi. Lineage (NCBI taxonomy): Eukaryota > Viridiplantae > Streptophyta > Magnoliopsida > Asterales > Asteraceae > Artemisia > Artemisia argyi. The sequence continues at coordinate 113,000,594 of CM060688.1, read as the reverse complement.
TTTCATTGATGCAAGAGGCAGATCCAAGTCAGTGTTGGCTTGGATCCCCAAAGAAAACTAATTCTTTTATTTGTGTGTAGGGACATTCACCAACAGATCATGAAGATCAAGGATATTCAGATAGTGGGTGTTCAAGGCACATGACAGGGAACATGTCTTATCTTTCCAACTTTCAATCAATTGATGGTGGATATGTTACCTTTGGAGGAGGAATTGGTGGAAAGATTACTGGTAAAGGTACTATCAAAACCAGTAAATTAGATTTTGAAGATGTGTTTTATGTGCAAGAGGTTAAGTATAATCTCTTTAGTGTCTCACAAATGTGTGATAGAAAGAATAATGTTCTTTTTACTGAGACTGAATGTCTTGTACTTTCTCCTGATTTTAAGATGCCTGATGAAAGTCAAGTACTTCTTAAAATTCCTAGGAAGGGCAATATGTATAGTGTTGATATGAATAACATTGTTTCTAAAGATGCTTTAACTTGTCTTGTTGCAAAGGCCACATTAGATGAATCTATGTTATGGCATAGGAGACTTGGTCATATTAACTTCAAAACCATAAATAAGATTGTTAAGAATTGTTTGGTAAGAGGTTTTTTTTTGGTAAAGGGGATAACCCCGGTAAATATATAACCAAAAAATCGTTAAGTACAAATGGAATGTGGCTGAAGTACCACATTAACCTCAAGCAAAAAGCTTGAAAACAAGTGTTTATGAAATGCCATAAACACAACAAACCTAGCTATATTACAAAGCACCTAACTAGGTATAAAAACAAGAAAAATCTTGAATCAAGCGAACGTCCCGCATCCACCCATAAGCACGAAGGGAGCAAGGCGACCCAGGAAGTTTACCTCCTTAAAAACCCTTTCCAAGAAAAACCCGAAGGGAAAAACCTTGGAGTAGGGAAAAAGAGTACAACCCTTACCTGGCACTCCCCTCGTGAAAATAACAAGCACTTGGAATCTTCCATTTATCTAGCAGTAAACGAGATCGAGGAGTTAACTTCTTGAACTTGAAGGTAACCAGCTTCAACCGAATGGTAGAGACAATAACTTGAACCACTTCATCAACATTAGACTTCTTTTGATTAAAAAGTCTAGAATTGCGTTCCATCCAAAGGTAATATGTAGTAGCCGCAAGTAATAACCGAGAGAGAATGCTAACAACAGAACGCCCCTTAGATATAGGAATCAGGAAGGTAAGGACATCCTCCAACGAAGGTGGGACCGCATCTATACCGGATAAAGACCGGACTTTGAACCAGACCTGCAAAGAAAATTGACACTCAAAAAACAAATGGGGGTGAGAATCAGGAACCGTTTCACAAAGCGGGCATCTAAGGAGACTTAGATCAACATTAGGCCCAACATCCGATTCCCGAAGTCTATCTTGAGTTTTCAACTTCTGCCTAATAACAAGCCACATATGCACCGCATGCCTTGGAATACAATGAGGAAACCACGGTATATGAAACCAATCGACTTGATCAGCCCTTGCACGAAGGGAATCCCAAGCACAAGCAACTGAAAATGGACTAAGATTGCCATCCAAATCACGCCATAATAAACCATCATCAGCATCAGCAAGTAAATTAGGGACCGGGAGATTAGCTAAATCCGGAAATCTAGAATACCAATCAGCAGGCCATTTCCAAGTACCATTATGAATCACATCACAAACTGAATCCGATAAGGTTAAACCAGCCCTACTAATGTCTCTAGGAGTGAGCATATCACGAATAGGGCTAATATCACACCACATATCAAACCAAACAGAAGTAGACTTACCATTGTTTATCATATGCCAAATGAATGGACGAACCTTAGGTCTAATAGCAAGCAACTTACGCCAACTGATTGATGCTAAACAGTCAACCTTAAATTGACCAAGTCAATGGTCAACAAAGTCAAACTCCCTAGATCAATGCTCCGGGTAATATAAGGTATCACCAGGTCGTTAAGTCCCGTTGAAGTGTGAATTGTAACTTTAGCGTATTCGTAATCGGGTGATTATTCACAGAAAAGGGTTATGATCAGAATTATTTGGAAATTATTAACAAATATAGCTTAGGAAAGCTACGTGATTGATTACGGGAATTTAGATTACAAAGATTTGAGCTAAAACCTAAAAACGTACGTTTTAATTAAAAACGTACTCAGACGAACGAAACGAAAAGTACAACTGAAGGACGGAAAGGGTTACAAGTGTAAAATTAATATTTTTACAATCCTAACAATTAAAGAAAATTTTAAGAAAAATAAAAATTATTTTTACACTATTTAATTATTAATTATTAATTAATTACTAATTATCTATTTATTACTAATTAAACTAATTAGAATTATTTAAAATACTAAAAACACTTAGAAAATTAAGAAAAATTTTACAAATCTAATTAACCATCATGGGAATCCTAAAAAATTATAAAAAGTTTGTTTTATGTATTTTTAAACTAATTAACTAATTATTAATCTAATTACTTATTAATTTCTAATTAAACTAATTATATTATAAAAAATAGAAAATGAATAGTAAAAATTCTAGAAAAATTTACAAAAATGTTTTAACTAAAATAAAAGCTAGAAAAATTATAAAAACTAGGTTGTACTTTATAAAATCTAATTATGCTATTTAATTACTTAATATTAATTAAAACTAAATTAAACTAAAATTAATTATAAAAACCACTAAAATACAAAATAAAAATCTGGAAAAATTTATAAAATTACTTTAATCTAAAGTAGAATTTCTAAAAATATAAAAGTGATATATTGCTTATAAATAAGCTAAAAAGAAAAATAAAATGATAAATCCTATTAAATAGAAGCTATCACTATAATTAAAGTTGATTTTTTTGTTTTTTTTCTTTTTCCAAACTGATTAACTACTAAAAACAAAAACTTTTAATAAAAACACTTTTAATATAACCCAAGAAATAAGCACTTAGAGTGCTTATTGATCCCACAGTTGACTTTTGTTGACTGTGAAGGTAATTAGGCTCAAACCAAAGAAGGTGGGGTCCACAATGATGAAATATGGTTTCTCTGAGTTACATGAACTGGAATAAGCTAGTTTGACACAAATAAGAAGCTTCAATAAGCCAATAATCACAAATAAGCTTGTTGCTTATTGGATTCTGGGACAGGTTTTGGGACAAACTTTGGGCACAAAATTAAGTGGGGTCCACAAGTTTAGAGGTCAAACTACTGGTCAATGTACACTCCCTGGTAGGAGGGGGTTGATAGAACCCAAAAGTAAAATGTGGGACCCACTGGGGTAACCACAATCGACCACCAAAGTTGGATAATCAGCTAGAGTCTGCTGAGACAGGGGACTGGGTTGCCCTGCAGCTCAGTTCCAAGGGTATTTTGGTCCAAGTAAAAATTTCACAAAATTATAAAACCTGTGGAAATTTAAAGTTCAGGTGGTAGAGTAAGCACTCAACAAGTTTCAGGTTCTAATTCTTAACACACAAATCATAAAAAATCATGCCATTTTGGCAAAAATCTGATTTTACCCTTTTGACTTTTTAGTAAAACCTACTCAGCTGACTTTTATGAACTTTTATTCCACTTTATGAATTGAAAGAAGTTATTTAAGCTGAAATGGAACCAAAATAAGCTACATGAACCATTTATACACCTAAATTATGAATTCATATTCTCTAATCTCAACAGATGATCACTTAAGACAGATTCAAGATCAAATTGACTTTTTAGGCTATCAACTAGTGTTCTAATGACTTATATGATCTATTTTATACTAAGTTACCATGCATCAATCAAAAGTTACAACAATAACACAGGTTTACACTAAGCAATAAACCAATCCAAACACTACTTAAATCCAACTGTTTCACTAAAATTTGATGCAATCCACTACCAACTACCAATTTATTGATCAAACTAGTTATAATAACTAAAAATGAAGCTGAATGAACAATCTAATGCAACTATAACTACTCTATACTCAGAATCAAAAGATATGCAAGTTTAGCAAGAAAAATGAATAGAACATACCAAATTATTTACTCCAGCATGAACAGGAGTTAGTCACTATGCTTGCCTATCTTTAAGATAGGCAGAGATCTTCCCTTGCTATCTCAGCTTATCCAATTCACCAAGAAATAAGCTCCTTTGACCTGCATTGACTTTTTTTGATATTTTTTCATTTTTTATTCTAGACTGGATTTTAAGGTCTCTAAAAGCTTTAAGAAGCTTTCTGGGAGCCTAAGTGTGCCTAGTAGTCCATGATATCAGATAGAAGCATTAATCAAGCTTTTTAGAAATTATTGAACTAGGAGTAAATTGCATAACATGAAACAGTTTCTGAAACTTGAATATTATAACTTGAAAAAGAGTTGGATTACAACAAGAAACCTTAATACAATACTAAAAGGGATAAAATTACACTAAGATTGCTTCTAATAATAAAAACGACATGAATTTTTTAACTAAAAAAAAACTAACTAGTCTTCACAGCTTCTCTTTCTTTAAATAGCCTTCAACTAGGGTTTTGGGAACCCTCTGGTCATTTCCCACCACCAATTTGAGCCAATGGATGATGCACTTTTAATCTTGGCCGTAGGAGGGTTTTGGCGCCAAAACTTCTTTTGGAGTTTTCTTGTATTATTTGAGGCCAGAGGTGCAACTTTTGGAGCTTAGTGTTTGGTTTGGAGTACCAAGGGGGGGGGGGGGGGTTGAGTGTGACAGAGGAGAAGAACTAGGGGTGATGATTATGGTGTTGGCTTTTAGCAGGGAAGAGTGGTGATGTGGAGTCATTATGGACGGGGAAAGGTGTTGGGCTGGTTTGTTTGGTGGGCTGGGGTGAAGGATGGGCTAGGGTATAAGGAGTAATAAGGTTGTGTTGGGTTTGTTTTGGGGTTAATAAAACTAAGGGGTCCGGTTGGTTTTGTAGAAATTTCACACAAGGACCAATTTTGCCATTCTTGAAACTTTGAGGGTCTGATTTTGCACTTTTCCAAATTTGTCATGATGGACCAAAGTTGCCAAACTCTAATTATACAAGAACCACAAAAGTTAAATTTCCATAATATTAAATCCTGGGGACCAAAAAGGACAAGTTTCCAAACTTGAGGGACCAATATTGTAATTTCCTCAAACTTCACACCAAAGGATCATTTTTGATAATTTATGATTTTTAAGGACCAAAAATGATTTTTTCTTTCAAAATTATCCCACCAGGGACCAAATCTGCCAAATACTGAAACTCCAGGGACCTTTTATTGCAATTTTGGATTTTGAGGGGTAAAAGTGTAATTTTCTCAAACTTTTTCACCCAAGGACTTATTTTGACAATTTTTGACTTTTCTTTGCCTTGGGTTGACTTTTCTTTCATTTTAAACTTCTAGGGACTAGTTTTGCCAAATTTTGAAACTTGAGGGACTGAAACTGCCAATTGTGCAAACTTTGTTCGTTTTTCATTTGTTTTTAAACATTTTGCATCTAAAACATATAAAACACACTTTTGGGATAAATTGTGTATTTTGATGCGTTTTTGGGTGTTTTTGGATGTTTTGGCAGTCCAGATACGATAAAAATGATGAGTGTTTGAGCACTCATCAATCACCCACACTAAGCTATTGCTAGTCCCTAGCAATCTTTTGAGAAAAACTTGATGGATTTGAAACTCTTTACCAAAAGCCATCACTTCTGGAGTAGCCAGGTGTAAGAACTGTGGCACACTTGATAACTGTGTGATTTTGAGCAAACCACCAGCTGTCAACGGATTTGATTAGTCTTTACCAAGAGCCATTTGCTCCTGGACTAGCCAACTCTTGATGGAATAGTCAACATCTTGGTGAGCTGATTACCAATTATGGATTTTCCACGGCCTTTACCACAAGCCATAATCTTGCGGGCTAGCCAACTCATTTGTTTTCGGGGAGTTGAGGAACCATACAATTTTGGGCAAATTGCAAGCCATAAACGGATTTGAGATATCTTTACCAAGAGCCGTTTGCTCCTGGATTAGCCAATCCCTTTTGTCTTTTAGACACGGCGGACTGATTACCGCAAAAATTTTGAAATAAAGTGAAAAATTTTTGAAAAATTTGGGCCAAAATGGGGGTACTTGAAAGTATTTTGCGATAAAATTCGCTAGAATTTCCCCCCCACACTTAGAAATGAATATTGTCCTCAATATTCAAAGTCCCGGCTATTATGCCGAATCTATGAATGTAAAAAGATAATATTCGAAGCTAACTGTGGAATTTTGTTTTGTGTTTTTCACTTTATTTATCTGTACATACAATCACATTATATATATATATATATATATATATATATATATATATATATATATATATATATATATATATATATATATATATATATATTGAGCTTATATACATATATACATTTTCAAATTAGCGGGCGGTTGGCCATTCCCCCACACTAGGGTGTTAGAAAGTAGAAAGAAGTCAGAAATACGGGTGAAAACCCATATATGTTGCTAATTTTTGTTCACCGAGTCGCCAGCTTGACTCGATCCCCGAATTTAATTGTCCTTGGGGAAAGTTTGGAGATCCGGGACAACCATGGATGGTATGTCCTCTCCAAAATAGTGCTTCAAACGATGTCCATTCACTTTGAAATTAGGTCCGTCATTTTGTGATAACTCGACGGTGCCATAAGGATAAACCTTAACGATAGTGAATGGACCAGTCCATTGGGTTTTGAGCTTTCCCGAGAAGATCTTGAGTCTAGAGTTGAAAAGAAGGACTCGATCACCAACGTTGAAAACGCGGTTTTTGATTTTTGAGTCATGAATCTTCTTTGTCTTTTCCTTATAGATCAAAGAGTTCTCGTAAGCTTGATCACGGAGTTCATTTAATTCATTGAGTTGAACTTTCCGATGATCACCCGCAGTTTTGAGGTCAAAATTTGCATGCTTGAGAGCCCAATAGGCTTTATGCTTAAGCTCGATCGGAAGATGGCACGCTTTCCCGTACACAAGCTTGTATGGCGTACACCCGATGGGTGTTTTATACGCCGTACGGAAAGCCTAAAGTGCATCATCTAATTTATCCGACCAAGATGCACGATTTTCCCCAACGGTTCTTTCCAATATTCTCTTAATGCCTCGATTGGAAACTTCTACTTGTCCACTTGTTTGAGGGTGGTACGCAGTAGAAAGACGGTGAGTTACACCATACTTTTGCATGACTTTTTCAAATTTTTCGTTGCAAAAATGCGTACCACGATCACTAATTATAGCACGTGGAGTTCCAAATCGAGCAAAGAGAGCTTTTAAAAATTTCACGACTACTCGGGCATCATTAGTGGGTAAAGCTTTCGCTTCAACCCATTTTGACAAATAGTCAACAGCCACGAGTATATACTTGTTTCCATGAGATGATGGAAATGGCCCCATAAAATCGATGCCCCATACGTCAAATATTTCACAAACTTGGATTGCATTTTGTGGCATTTCATTCTTTTGTGAAATATTCCTGTGACGTTGACAAGCGTCACAGGATTTGACCAATTCTTGGGCATCCTTGTAAATCGTGGGCCAAAAGAAACCGGAATCAAACACCTTTTTGGCGGTGTAATTTGGATTGTGGTGGGCCCCCGTGAGACCAGCTTGGCAAGCCTTAAGAATTTCAGTGGCTTCTTGACCATATACACACCGCCGGATGACTTGATCCGCACAGATTTTAAAGAGGTAGGGGTCGTCCCAGAAATAATGTTTGACATCATTAAAGAACTTGTTCTTTTGTTGGGATGACATCCCTTTCACAATGAAATTACCCGCAAGGTAGTTTGCAAAATCGGCAAACCATGGGGTAACAGAATTTTCACGAAAGGTAACCGCATTGAGTGTCTCGAGAGGGAATGTTTCATTAATTTCTTTCCTCTCGAAGACATCTTGATGGGGGTTTTCCAATCGGGAGAGATGATCAGCAGCTAGGTTCTCAGCTCCTTTTTTATCACGAATAATGATATCAAATTCCTGTAGGAGGAGAACCCAACGAAGAAGTCTCGGCTTTGCATCTTGTTTTGCAAAAAGGTACTTCAAAGCCGAGTGATCCGTATACACTATGCTTTTAGTCAGTATCAAGTATGGCCGGAATTTTTCAAAAGCATACACCACAGCTAATAATTCTTTTTCGGTGGTGGTGTAATGGCTTTGAGCCTCGGTCATAGTTTTGCTGGCATAGTGTATAGGCTGAAAATGTTTTGTTTTTCGTTGCCCCAAGACTGCCCCTATAGCATAATCACTAGCATCACACATGAGCTCAAAGGGCAAGTCCCAATCGGGGGCAACAAGTATCGGTGCCTCGGTAAGCCTTTTCTTTAATGTTTCAAAGGCTTCGATGCACTCGGGGGAGAAGATAAAAGGAGCATCCTTCTCGAGGAGATGGGTCATAGGCCGGGCGATTTTAGAAAAATCTTGAATGAACCTACGGTAAAAACCGGCATGACCCAAAAAGCTCCTAACACCTTTGACAGTAGTGGGATGAGGTAATTTAGCTATGACATCAACTTTGGCTTTGTCGACCTCAATCCCACTCTTTGAAATTTTATGGCCGAGGACAATGCCCTCTTTGACCATAAAGTGACTTTTCTCCCAATTTAGACATAACTTTGTGTCTTCACAACATTTTAGCATGTTGTCTAAATGGGAGAGGCATGACTGAAACGAATCCCCAATGACTGAAAAGTCGTCCATGAAGACCTCCATAGTTTTTCCGATCATGTCGGAAAAAATGGCCATCATACATCTTTGAAACGTGCCCGGAGCATTACATAAGCCAAATGGCATACGTTTATATGCGAAAGTTCCATAGGGGCACGTGAACGTGGTCTTTTCTTGATCTTGCGGATCAATGGGAATCTGAAAGTAACCCGAGAAACCATCGAGGAAGCAATAATACTCATTCCCCGCTAATCTCTCGAGCATCTGATCCATAAAGGGCAGAGGAAAATGATCCTTACGGGTGGCGTCATTTAACTTACGATAGTCAATACAGACACACCACCCCGTAACCAAACGAGTTGGAATTAACTCATTCTCCTCATTTGTGACAACAGTAATGCCACCCTTTTTTGGAACACAATGGATTGGGCTGACCCAAGGACTGTCCGAGATAGGGTAAATCAATCCGACATCAAGAAGTTTTAAAACCTCTTGTTTGATAACCTCGTGAATTTTTGGATTCACCCTTCTTTGTTGTTGGACTGCAGGTTTGAAGTCGTCCTCCATTAAAATCTTGTGTGTACAAAATTCAGGGTCAATGCCCTTGATGTCGGAGAGTCGCCAAGCAATTGCTTGTTTATGGGACTTCAAAACCTTTATGAGAGCAGCCTTTTCCTCATCACTTAAGTCTTTGGCAATTATGACGGGTAATTTATCATCACCCTCCAGAAATGCATATTCAAGATGAGGCGGCAAGTCCTTAAGTTCAACCTCGGGAAAGTCATCAGTTTTCTCAACATTTTTGACCTCCTCTTTATGAAGTTGTTGTGGTAGAACAGGAAGAGGAGAGGGATCTTCGTTTAACAATTTTTCAAGTATGAGAATATCCCTCTCGAGGTCGATCTCTTGGTTCTCAATTCCATCGGGAATCGAATCACTTTTGAGAAACGCCTCCACTTCTTCTAAGATGAAGTCACTTCCCTCAAACGGAGTGAGGGAAGGAGAAGAATTGGCAATGATGGGGTGAGAAGACTGAGTGAGATTTTTACTCGAAGAATCATCAATGAAACCTAAAATCTCTTGAGCATACTCCTCAGCAGCAACATCGATGACATCTATTTTGTTCACCGATTCACCGTCATAATTGGAGGAGTATCTCGAAGTTTGATTTAGGTTGAAGGTTATGGCTTCCGTTCCAACACGTAATGTGATCTCATGCTCAAATACATCGATAAGAGCTCACCCAGTTCTAAGGAATCCCCGCCCAAGAATGAGAGGGACCCTAGAATCGGCATCAAAGTCAACAATCACAAAATCTGCCGGAAAATGGAACTTCCCCACTTTAACGAATACGTCCTCGGCAATGCCAATGGGACGAGAAATCGAACGATCGGCAAGCTCTAAAGTCATGCACGTGGGGGTAAGTTCGGGAAGAGAGAGTTTCTTCCACACAGAATATGGCATTAGGTTAATGCTAGCACCTAGATCGGCCAAGGCGAAGCAATCAACCATACCCGGGAAAGTACAAGGAATTAGAAATTTCCCGGGATCTCCAAGCTTTTCAGGAAGCTTTTTCAAAAGAACTGCAGAGCAGTTCTCATTCAGAGGAGTTTTTGCCATCTCAAAGAGTTTCTCTTTATTACTCAACAGATTTTTGATTGTCGATGCAAACTTGGGCATCAAGAGAATAGCATCCGCGAAGCTAATGTCAAAGTGCAAATCTTGGAAGATTTGGAAGAACTTATCCATTTGGTGATTAGCTTTTTCGCGGAGCTTTTGTTCACTGAGACGTGATGGATAGGGAATAGAAGTTTTGGATTTAGGGTTGTCCATTGGAGTTTCTGGTGGTTCAAAGACAACTCCAGGATTACATCTGGTTTCAGGAATAACCTGAGGTTGGACGTGTGCTGTACTTCGTGAGCTAGGAATCGCGGGTTCATCATATGAAGCACCACTTCGTGTTGTGATCGCCTTAGCATCGCCCCTCGGGTTAGCGATCGTGTTGCTCGGTAAAGTAGTACCTGAGCCCGAGGGTCGATCATTTAAAGACTTCTTGATGTCAGAAATCTGGCTGACCAGCAACTTGTTCAACTCTTCTTGGGACTTCATGAATTGTTTCAACAACTCGTCAGATGAAGGCCCGGTTGGAACAATGGCTTGATTCGGATTAGGAATATTTGGAGCTCGATTGTTCGGATTGGGACCTTGATTTTGAAAATTACCCTGATTAGGGTTGTTGTTTCCATGAAAATATCCCTGATTGAAATTACCCTGACCTTGGTTCTGATTAAAGTTTCCTTGATTTTGCTGTTGGAAACCTTGATTTTGGAACCCTTGGTTTTGATTGTGAAAACCGTGACCCTGATTGAAGTTACCTTGGTTTTGATAACCTTGGTTCGCTCTATTTTGATTTTTGCCACGGTTTTGGACATTTTGGTTTTGATTAAAACTAGGAGGTCCAGGATAATGATGTTGAGGACGATAGCTAGGGTCCATAGGAGGGCGATATTGATTGCCTCCTTGATTTTGGGACCCGACTACAGCATGAGCTTCGTATGGAGTACCATCAGTAGCTGTGCAATTGTAGTAGGCATGCGGCCCACCACAAGTTACACAGACTTCCACTTTTTTAACCTCAGCAGGGGGAGGATGTTGTGGAAATGAAACTTTCTTTGTTTGGGCGAGAACCAAAGATTGGATCGCTTCAGTGAGCTTGTCAATCTTAGCATCCGTGCTAGATTGATTCACAGAAGATGAAGTAGAAGGTCCCGCATTGATTTGAGAAACAATCGGTTTGCTTCGTGTAGATCGGACCTTGGACTTGTTTTCTATGATTTGCAAAGCTTCTTTTGTGGTTCTACTCAAAAAGTTACCTCCCGCGGAGGCATTGAGAGAATCCTGATCAGCTTGGCTCACGCCATTGTAAAAAGTATCGAGTTGCATCAACTCAGAGAAACCATGATGTGGACACTTGCGAAGTAATTCTTTGAAACGATCCCACGCTTCACCAAAAGATTCATCGTATTTTTGAGTGAACTTGGTGATTTCGTTCTTAAGACTCGTGGTCTTAGAAGGTGGGAAGAATTCATTCACAAACTTTTTGACAAGATCTTCCCAAGTCTCAATAGATCGTGGAGGTTGTTTTTCAAGCCAAATCCGGGCTTGTCCCTCCAAAGAGAATGGGAAGAGAAGAAGTTTTATTGCTTCACACGGGACATTCTTGTACTTGATGGTCGATGTGATTTTATTGAACCATCGAATATGAGCATGAGGAACGTCCCTCTCAAAACCGTAAAATTGACTTGAGGTTACAAGATTGAGTAACCCGGTTTTGAGCTCAAAACTATCAGCCACGATGGCTGGGACAATAATGGCATCTCCGTAACCCTCGATGGGTGCTTGGAGAAGCTCACACATGGGGCGGTCTTCCGCCATGGTGACAGTGGGTGTGGCAACAGTACGGATCTCAGATCCGACTGTTGGTGCTGAACGTCTACGAGGTCTTCTAGGTTTTCGTACAAGCTCACGTAACGGGCTAGTAGACCTAGAAGAACGAGTGCGCATGCACTAGGAACAAAAACCAATCAAAACAAAATCGAGGCAAATCAACAGTGAACTTAAACCAATAATCACAAGCAAGTGGCTTCTTTAAGAAAGGTACACCACTCACAAGGATACAAAGGCAAGTTTTTATCTTTTGTTTGGGAACTTATTATGTTCACACCCCCAGTTGGTAGGTGTTCTGTCTTGGTTTGCGACGGTTAGTTTTTATGTAGAATTATTATTCACAAGAAAAGACGGATGTTTTTGGGTTTTGTGTATGGGTTTAAAAACTTTTGGAAAATATTTTTGGTATTGTCTCGAAATCTAAAATCGTTTCTCTTTAAGAATCACCTTAAAAGATAACCGATTCAGAAAACGTTACGATCTGTTTTGTTGTTTTTAATTTTTTTTTGGTGTTTTAACACTTTAGGAAAAGTGTTAATGACTTTTTTGTATTTTGATTTAAAATTTACAAAAGTGGTGGTATTTGTACAGTGAATGAGGTGAGATAACACTAATCTCAAATAACGCTATAGAAACGCGCACACTTCCCCGGCAGCGGCGCCAAAAATTGATTGATGCTAAACAGTCAACCTTAAATTGACCAAGTCAATGGTCAACAAAGTCAAACTCCCTAGATCAATGCTCCGGGTAATATAAGGTATCACCAGGTCGTTAAGTCCCGTTGAAGTGTGAATTGTAACTTTAGCGTATTCGTGATCGGGTGATTATTCACAGAAAAGGGTTATGATCAGAATTATTTGGAAATTATTAACAAATATAGCTTAGGAAAGCTACGTGATTGATTACGGGAATTTAGATTACAAAGATTTGAGCTAAAACCTAAAAACGTACGTTTTAATTAAAACCGTACTCAGACGAACGAAACGAAAAGTACAACTGAAGGACGGAAAGGGTTACAAGTGTAAAATTAATATTTTTACAATCCTAACAATTAAAGAAAATTTTAAGAAAAATAAAAACTATTTTTACACTATTTAATTATTAATTATTAATTAATTACTAATTATCTATTTATTACTAATTAAACTAATTAGAATTATTAAAAATACTAAAAACACTTAGAAAATTAAGAAAAATTTTACAAATCTAATTAACCATCATGGGAATCCTAAAAAATTATAAAAAGTTTATTTTATATATTTTTACACTAATTAACTAATTATTAATCTAATTACTTATTAATTTCTAATTAAACTAATTATATTATAAAAAATAGAAAAGGAACAGTAAAAATTCTAGAAAAATTTACAAAAATGTTTTAACTAAAATAAAAGCTAGAAAATTTATAAAAACTAGGTTGTACTTTATAAAATCTAATTATGCTATTTAATTACTTAATATTAATTAAAACTAAATTAAACTAAAATTAATTATAAAAACCACTAAAAGACAAAATAAAAATCTGGAAAAATTTATAAAATTACTTTACCCTAAAGTAGAATTTCTAAAAATATAAAAGTGATATATTGCTTATAAATAAGCTAAAAAGAAAAATAAAATGATAAATCTTATTAAATAGAAGCTATCACTATAATTAAAGTTGATTTTTTTGTTTTTTTCTTTTTCCAAACTGATTAACTACTAAAAACAAAAACTTTTAATATAACCCAAGAAATAAGCACTTAGAGTGCTTATTGATCCCACAGTTGACTTTTGTTGACTGTGAAGGTAATTAGGCTCAAACCAAAGAAGGTGGGGTCCACAATGATGAAATATGGTTTCTCTGAGTTACATGAACTGGAATAAGCTAGTTTGGCACAAATAAGAAGCTTCAATAAGCCAATAATCATAAATAAGCTTGTTGCTTATTGGATTCTAGGACAGGTTTTGGGACAAACTTTGGGCACAAAATTAAGTGGGGTCCACAAGTTTAGAGGTCAAACTACTGGTCAATGTACACTCCCTGGTAGGAGTGGGGTTGATAGAACCCAAAAGTAAAATGTGGGACCCACTGGGGTAACCACAATCGACCACCAAAGTTGGATGATCAGCTAGGGTCTGCTGAGACAGGGGACTGGGTTGCCCTGCAGCTCAGTTCCAAGGGTATTTTGGTCCAAGTAAAAATTTCACAAAATTATAAAACCTGTGGAAATTTAAAGTTCAGGTAGTAGAGTAAGCACTCAACAAGTTTCAGGTTCTAATTCTTAACACACAAATCATAAAAAAATCATGCCATTTTGGCAAAAATCTGATTTTACCCTTTTGACTTTTTAGTAAAACCTACTCAGCTGAATTTTATGAACTTTTATTCCACTTAATGAATTGAAAGAAGTTATTTAAGCTGAAATGGAACCAAAATAAGCTACATGAACCATTTATACACCTAAATTATGAATTCATATTCTCTAATCTCAACAGATGATCACTTAAGACAGATTCAAGATCAAATTGACTTTTTAGGCTATCAACTAGTGTTCTAATGACTTATATGATCTATTTTATACTAAGTTACCATGCATCAATCAAAAGTTACAATAATAACACAGGTTTACACTAAGCAATAAACCAATCCAAACACTACTTAAATCCAACTGTTTCACTAAAATTTGATGCAATCCACTACCAACTACCAATTTATTGATCAAACTAGTTATAATAACTAAAAATGAAGCTGAATGAACAATCTAATGCAACTATAACTACTCTATACTCAGAATCAAAAGATATGCAAGTTTAGCATGAAAAATGAACAGAACATACCAAATTATTTACTCCAGCATGAACAGGAGTTAGTCACTATGCTTGCCTATCTTTAAGATAGGCAGAGATCTTCCCTTGCTATCTCAGCTTATCCAATTCACCAAGAAATAAGCTCCTTTGACCTACATTGACTTTTTTTGATATTTTTTCATTTTTTATTCTAGACTGGATTTTAAGGTCTCTAAAAGCTTTAAGAAGCTTTCTGGGAGCCTAAGTGTGCCTAGTAGTCCATGATATCAGATAGAAGCATTAATCAAGCTTTTTAGAAATTATTGAACTAGGAGTAAATTGCATAACATGAAACAGTTTCTGAAACTTGAATATTATAACTTGAAAAAGAGTTGGATTACAACAAGAAACCTTAATACAATACTAAAAGGGATAAAATTACACTAAGATTGCTTCTAATAATAAAAACGACATGAATTTTTTAACTAAAAAAAAACTAACTAGTCTTCACAGCTTCTCTTTCTTTAAATAGCCTTCAACTAGGGTTTTGGGAACCCTCTGGTCATTTCCCACCACCAATTTGAGCCAATGGATGATGCACTTTTAATCTTGGCCGTAGGAGGGTTTTGGCGCCAAAACTTCTTTTGGAGTTTTCTTGTATTATTTGAGGCCAGAGGTGCAACTTTTGGAGCTTAGTGTTTGGTTTGGAGTACCAAGGGGGGGGGGGGGGGTTGAGTGTGACAGAGGAGAAGAACTAGGGGTGATGATTATGGTGTTGGCTTGTAGCAGGGATGAGTGGTGATGTGGAGATGGTGGGGGTCAACTGGTCAAAGGCTGGGGTGAGTAGTATTATTATGGACGGGGAAAGGTGTTGGGCTGGTTTGTTTGGTGGGCTGGGGTAAAGGATGGGCTGGGGTATAAGGAGTAATAAGGTTGTGTTGGGTTTGTTTTGGGGTTAATAAAACTAAGGGGTCCGGTTGGTTTTGTAGAAATTTCACACAAGGACCAATTTTGCCATTCTTGAAACTTTGAGGGTCTGATTTTGCACTTTTCCAAATTTGTCATGATGGACCAAAGTTGCCAAACTCTAATTATACAAGAACCACAAAAGTTAAATTTCCATAATATTAAATCCCGGGGACCAAAAAGGACAAGTTTCTAAACTTGAGGGACCAATATTGTAATTTCCTCAAACTTCACACGAAAGGATCATTTTTGATAATTTATGATTTTTAAGGACCAAAAATGATTTTTTCTTTCAAAATTATCCCACCAGGGACCAAATCTGCCAAATACTGAAACTCCAGGGACCTTTTATTGCAATTTTGGATTTTGAGGGGTAAAAGTGTAATTTTCTCAAACTTTTTCACCCAAGGACTTATTTTGACAATTTTTGACTTTTCTTTGCCTTGGGTTGACTTTTCTTTCATTTTAAACTTCTAGGGACTAGTTTTGCCAAATTTTGAAACTTGAGGGACTGAAACTGCCAATTGTGCAAACTTTGTTCGTTTTTCATTTGTTTTTAAACATTTTGCATCTAAAACATATAAAACACACTTTTGGGATAAATTGTGTATTTTGATGCGTTTTTGGGTGTTTTTGGATGTTTTGGCAGTCCAGATACGATAAAAATGATGAGTGTTTGAGCACTCATCACCAACCCCAACTAACATCGCCTAAGCAAGGAACATCCCAAAAACTCCTACCACGAAGCTTGTATGAATGAATCCATTTAACCCATAAAGACTCTTTATGGGTTAAAATGCTCCAAATATGCGTAGTCATAAGAGCAATATTAAAATCAGCCAATCTACGAATACCAAGACCACCTTCACGTTGAGGCTTACAGATAGCATCCCACGCCACTTTAGCCTTACCCCTTTTCATTTCACCTTGACACCATAGAAAGCCCTTCATGAGCTACTCCAAATCATGAATAATACGAGCAGGGAGGATAAAAACAGAAGCCCAATAAATATGCATCGAAGACAGCACGGATCTGATCAATTGGAGCCTACCCGTAAACGAAAGAAATTTATTACGCCAATCTTTCACACGCCCTTCTAATTTCTCCACAAGAACCTTACAATCCCTATAAAGAAGCCGTGACGAAATAATAGGGACACCCAAATATCTAACCGGAAGAGAACCTTCTGCAAATGGCATAGACTGAAGAATAATAGCTTTCAAAGCATTAGGCACATTACAGAAAAAAGCAGTACTCTTGGGAATACTCGGAACAAGACCCGAAACATTCTTGAAATCCTCTAGCGCTTGCATAAGAACATTAACCGATTCAGGATGGCCTCTAGAAAACAAGAAAAGATCATCTGCAAAACAAAGGTTAATAATTCTCTGCTGCTCACACAAATGATGAAACTGAAAATCCACCGAATTAGAAACCTTCTTCTGCAATATAAGAGTTAAAACCTCCATAACCAATGTAAATAAGTAAGGAGATAACGGGTCACCCTGCCGAAGACCTCGCTTACCTTGAAACCAGCCATGAAGATCCCCATTAACACATATGGAATACGATGTAAATGAAACACAAACCATAATACAATCGACCATTTTGTGATGGAACCCAAAACCAACCAAAATAGACCTAAGAAAAGCCCAATTAACCGTATCATACGCCTTTTGAATATCCACTTTAAAAGCACATCTAGGCGGACCTCTCCCTCTATGATAATTCCGCATAAGCTCTTGGGTAAGCAATATATTATCAGAAATACGATGCCCAGGAACAAACGCAGATTGGTTGATACTAACCAAGTGACTAAGGCTATCTTTAACACAGTTCGCAATAATTTTACTAATGCACTTAAACAAAACATTGCAACAAGAAATAGGCCTATAATCAGTAACCTTAGAAGGGGTAGACACCTTAGGAATCAAGGATATAATAGTGTGGTTGATTTCCTTCAGAAGCTTACCATTAGAGAAGAAATCCCGAATAGCACACGTAACATCAAGACCCACAACATCCCAAGCTTTCTTAAAAAAAGCAGCAGTGTACCCGTCAGACCCTGGAGCTTTATTATCCCCCATCGAGAATATAGCTTCCCTAATTTCAGAATCCGTAACATCTCTCACCATAAAATCAGCCATCTGAGGATTAAGGACTTTAGAGAATAACGTATGATCATCAAGAGGGGTACAATCCCCTTCAATACCCAGAAACTGCTCATAATGAGAAACAAAAGCCCCTGCAACTGCACTTCCTTCATACAAAATATTAGCCGCATCTCGAACCAATTCAATCCGATTACGAGCACATTTACTTTTAACAACATTATGAAAATAAGCCGTATTAGAATCACCTACATGAAGCCATTGAACTTTAGATTTTTGCTTTAAAAACCGCTCCTCATCTAATGTTGCCTCCTTAAAAGCAAGAAGGTAATGAGCATGCTCTTCCCTAAGGGCTGAATTGAACGGGTCTTTATCAATAGCACGTTGGACCTCATCTAACTCCTTACGAATATTAGTAACCCTCTCATGAAGGTTACCTTGATTATGCAAAAGCTTACGAAAAGGAGATTTCAGCCCCCTCAAGCGTTTAACAACACGATACATAGCACAACCATTAACGCTAAGATTCCACCCCAAAGCAATCGTCTCAATAAAGCCCTCTTTATGCACAAGAAAATTAGAGAACTTAAAAGGTTTAGGTTTGGGTTTAGCCACCTGAGGAATACGAAGGACACAAGGAGAATGATCTGAAATACGGTAAGGTTGGAATATAGCAAAAGAACCCGGGAAATCATCACCAAACTTTAAGTTACCCATAATTCTATCAATCTTCTTTAAAGTTCCATTAGAGCCTCTTGGTTTTTGATTCCATGTAAAGTGCAGCCCCGTACTATTAACAACCGACACCTCCATATTCAAAACACAATCTTTAAATTCACGCATAGCAATATCAGGAGCATAACCACCACAAGAGTGATCCTCCAAATTTAGAGCAGCATTAAAGTCACCCAATAACACCCAAGGTCTACTACGCATGAATCTGGCATGGCTAGCAAGGTTGCTCCAAAGCACTCTCCGATTAACATAATAGTTATCTGCATAAACAAAGGAACAAAATATGGTTTTGTTCTCATTACGAACATTAACCTGAACATGCATAACTTGGTTAGTATAAGCCATAACCATAACATCAACAATATCATCATTCCAGCCAAGAATGATCCGAGAGCCCTTATTACAAATATTCCCATTAGACGTCCATTTCCAACGACGACACACCTTACGACATGTATCATACACACCCGAAGCATCCACATGAGACTCCAAAACAGAACACACACTAAGATTATTTTCATTCACAACCTGTCGAGCCTCTTTTTGTTTAGGGGAGTGGTTCAAACCCCTAATATTCCAAGAGGCAATACTAAACATCAGGAACATTCAAAGCAGGAGTGCTTGCCCCTGGATTATCAAACAAGTTAACAGATTCATCGTATGTGTTCAAAACCTCCTCACCTTCATCATTCAACACTACATTTGCATCCCCATCAGCATCAACGAGCAAAGCATCAAAAGTATTGGAAGTAGACACATTAGCAGCCAAGTTAGGAGAAGTTACCTTTGGAGTAGGAGAACTATTCCTCGTAGGAATAGTGTCAGAAGTAGAAACATTAGATTTGGAGCTATTACTTACATTTGAAGTAGACACATTAGCAGCCTGCTTAGGAGGACTAGTACTAGTACTAGCTTCACCTTGTGTAGGTGTAGTATTAGACGGTGTGGTAGTAGCTTTAGGTCTATATTGCATATTCTTACCAACCGGAACACCATGAACAACATTACTAGCTTTATTATTAGCACCCTTCTTGTTTTTACCCTTTTTATTTACCACTTGTTGAAATCCATCATTAGATTTTTCCACCACCGGAGTAGGAACAACTCTCTTAGAACAAGTATCAACAGAGTGGCCAAAGATCAAACAAACATCGCACCTTGGAGGTTTCCATTCATATTCCACCCGAATAGTTTCAGAATAAAATCCGAGACTATCAATATACGGAACACCAACAGTGATGGATTCCTTAAGGGCATCTTTAGAATCAATTTCAATTAAGCAACAAGCAAAACTACTCCTACCCCAAGAATCAATACACATAGAGCTGGTAAAAGAATCAAGCATAATAGGTGTACCAATATGTGTAGCAATGATACTAATACCATCTTCGTTAAAAACCTGCAATGGGACACCATAAAGTTTAACCCACACCGGGATACGAGTTAACTCCTCTTTCATTAGGTTAGTTCTCATGGTCCATTTCTTAAGAATGATAGGACTGTTCTTAATCATCCAAGGGCCCCCTTCAAGAACAGCATCTAAGCCCACCTGAGAATCAAATTTAAAGAAATAGAAACCATCTGCATTCATCATGACACGCTTCAGCCCATACTTAGCCCAATTGTTACGCACAAAGTATTCAACCACCGGAAATGCAATACGCTTACCAATAAAATATCCATAAAGGGTATGCTCAAATTTGGTACTAATCGTTTCAACAACTTTCCGTGGGATGGATACATCAACTCCATTAAACACATTATCAACTTTAAGAGGCCGAAAATTAGACTTACCTTTGGTAGGGGCAGATTGTGCAACACTTGCAGCCGTAACATAAGATTTAGGTTGCGAATTAATATCACTAGATTGCACAATAGGAACACTTGTAGTAACACCACTTGTAGTCGCAACATTGGCTGTATCCAAACTAGTAGTATTTGTATTATTGACATTAGGCTCAAATAGCTTAAACCTACCAGCACTTGAAGAAACTTGAACCCCATCACCATGTGGGAGGTTAACCGTATCATGTAAAGAGTCCAAACAAGAACTGGTCCCGTAGGTACTACTAGGGTTCACCTTAGAACCAAAATTCAACTCCCCACAGCTAATAGTAGCAGCATGTCCTACGTTATCAGCCGTAGCTATCCCCACATCAATGTTACTGTTTGAATCAGTTACACCAGAAGTAGCAGCATCCTTAACCACCTCGTCACTCCTACTAGGGTTCATCGTTGGAACATGTTCCATCTCACCAAAGCTAGTAGGATAGTTACTATCATCACCCACAATAGGATTAATACCAACAGCAGCAGCAGAATTAGGTACCTCATTAGGGTTTCGTAGAACCCTAGTGGCCAAGCGTGGTTGAGACTTACCTGAATTACCCACATCTTGTTGCTTCAAGAGACTCATACGAGCCCTAAAAGCATCCACATCCACGTTAACATCGCCAGCCTTCACCATATTAAAAACAGAAAGCAAGAAACCCTAAAACAAAAAGAAACAATCGCAGCAAGAAAAAACAAGAAGAAACAATGCCAATTCTTCAACACAGGATCCTCAACATGCGTTAAGGCATGAACAAATAGTCCAATGCTTCCCTAACCGACTTCCATAATCATCACAATCCAGGAAAACGAATTAAAAATAGGTGCGATACCCTAAAAACCCTAAAAAAGCGATTACAATAAAAACCCTAAAAACATCAAAACCGACCTAGAATCTGACCATGATCCAAATAAAAACAATGTTATAGCTGTATTAATAAGAATTAAACATGCTTAAACACAATCGTTATAAGGATTTGAAGCAGATTAGAGGAAGTAGAGATGGAAAGCGTGAAAGTTTTTAGGGGTTTTTTTTCGCCAGAGAGTTTGGTTTGGTAAGAGGTTTACCTCAAAAACGTTTTGAAAATGATCAAACATGCATTGCTTGTCTTAAAGGCAAACAACACAAAGTCGCTTGTAAGCCCAAAATTTTTAACTCTATCAATCAATCATTGTTTATGCTGCATATGGACTTATTTGGTCCTACAAATGTTAGAAGTTTGTTGCATAAGAGATATTGTCTAGTTATTACTGATGACTTTAGTAGATTTACATGGGTATTCTTTTTAGGAACTAAGGATGAGACTTCTAGCATCCTTAAGACCTTCATTACAGAGATAGAAAACCTAGTAAGCAAAAGAGTAAAAGTCATTAGATGTGATAATGGGACAGAATTTAAAAATAGAGTTATGGATGATTTCTGCAAAGAAAAAGGTATTAAAAGAGAATTTAGTGTTGCAAGAACTCCACAACAGAATGGAGTTGCTGAAAGCAAAAAATAGAACACTAATAGAAGCTGCTAGAACTATGTTAGCTGACTCAAAGTTGCCTATAACTTTTTGGGCTGAAGCAGTCAACACTGCTTGTTATGTTCAGAACAGAGTTTTAATAGTAAAGCCTCACAATAAGACATCATATGAAGTGTTTAGAGGTAGAACTCCTGCAATAGGATTTCTTAGACCTTTTGGATGTCATGTGACAATTCTAAATACCTTAGACCATTTGAGAAAATTTGATGGTAAAGCAGATGAAGGTTTCTTTGTTGGATATTCTCTCAATAGCAAAGCTTTTAGAGTATTCAACATAAGAACTAAGAAAGTAGAAGAGAGTCTACATATAGAGTTCTTAGAGAACAAGTCTAATGTAGAAGGTCAAGGACCAAAATGGCTATTTGATCTTGAATCTCTAACCCATTCAATGAATTATGTGCCCGTTGTTGCAGAAATTAATGATTTTTCAGGTTCACAAGCAACAGATGAGGCAAGGTTAGACAAGAAGACACATCAAGATTATGTGATGATGCCAATATGGTCAAATACAAGTGTGGAGTCAACTTCAACAAATGGTGAATCTTCTTCTGGCAAAGCTAAAGAAGGTGTTGAAGATGAAAACTGAGAAGGAAGAATAGAGGAACAACATAATGTTTCTGCTGATGAGCAAAATTTTCCTGTTGATAAGCAAACAGTTCCTGCTGATAAGCAAATTGTTTCTGCTGATAGTTCTTCAGAAGAAACAAAAGCAGAATTTTCAGAAGATGAGGTGGATTTGAGCAATATTCCATCTGATTATCAAGTTCCTTCCACTCCACAAACAAGGATTCACAAAGTCCACTCCCTAGAAAATGTGATTGGAGATGTACAATCTGGTGTAAAGACAAGATAACAATTGATGTCTTCAGATCAAAAAGGGATTCTTGATGCCCTTTATGCTTCAAAGCAGCATGAGTTTTCAAACTCTTGTTTGTTTGTATGTTTTCTCTCACAAGATGAACCAAAGAATATTCATAAAGCCCTAGAAAATTCAAGCTGGTTAGAGGCTATGCAAGATGAGCTTCTTCAGTTTAAGATTCAAAAGGTATGGGTGCTAGTTGATTTACCAAGTGGTGTAAGGGTAATTAGCACTAGATGGGTTTTTAGAAATAAAAGGGATGAAAGAGGCATAGTGATTAAGAATAAGGCTAGATTAGTAGCACAAGGGTACACACAAGAAGAAGGGATAGACTATGATGAGGTTTATGCTCCAGTAGCTAGAATTGAGGCAATTAGGCTTTTCTTAGCTTATGCTTCATTTATGAACTTCACAGTTTACCAAATGGATGTCAAGAGTGCATTTTTATATGGTTTAATTGAAGAAGAGGTGTATGTTACACATCCTCCAGGCTTCACTGACCCTGACCATCCAGACAAAGTGTACAAGGTAGTTAAAGCTCTATATGGCTTACATCAAGCACCAAGAGCTTGGTATGCAACACTAGCTTCCTATTTATTAGAGAATGGATTTCAAAGAGGAAAGATTGATCAGACACTTTTCATCAAACAACACAAGAAAGATCTTCTGTTAGTACAGGTGTATGTGGATGACATTATCTTTGGATCTACAAGGAAGGAGATGTGTTTAGACTTTGAAAAACTTATAAAAGATAAGTTTCAGATGAGTTCTATGGGAGAACTTACATTCTTTTTGGGTCTGCAAGTTAAGCAATCATCTGAAGGCTTATTTATTAGTCAAGATAAATATGTTGCTGAGATACTTAGAAAATTTCAATTTGCTGATTCAAAAATAGCAAGCACACCAATGGATCCTGAGAAGCCACTTCTTAAAGATGCAGATGGAGAAAATGTGGATGTACATACATACAGATCTATGATAGGTTCTTTGATGTATCTTACATCATCCAGACCTGATATTATGTTCTCTGTTTGTGCCTGTGCAAGATTTCAAGTAACTCCAAAGGTTTCTCATTTAACAGCAGTCAAAAGAATTTTTAGATATCTCAAAAGTCAACCAAGGTTGGGTTTATGGTATTCTAGAGAATCACCTTTTGATTTGATAGCGTACTCAGACAGTGATTATGCTGGTGCTAGCTTGGACAGAAAGTCAACAACCGGAGGATGTCAATTCCTTGGATGCAGACTTATCTCATGGTAGTGTAAGAAGCAAACAATTGTGGCAAATTCAACAACTGAAGCTGAATAAGTAGCTGCTGCAAGTTGCTGTGGTCAAGTTCTACGGCTTCAAAACCAACTTCTTGATTATGGGTACAATTTCTTACATACCATTATTCATATTGATAACAGTAGTACAATTTGCATTATTAAAAATCCAGTGCAACATTCTAAAACAAAACACATT
Organism: Artemisia argyi; assembly: GCA_030686995.1. Taxonomy (NCBI): domain Eukaryota; kingdom Viridiplantae; phylum Streptophyta; class Magnoliopsida; order Asterales; family Asteraceae; genus Artemisia; species Artemisia argyi. Next base: position 112,976,214 of record CM060688.1, on the reverse strand, counting down.
GAAATAAGACATCATTTTATTAGAGATTGCAATGAAAAGAGGTTAATTCAAGTAATGAAAATTGCTTCAGAATAAAACTTTGCAGATCTTCTTACAAAAGCTTTTGATGTTGGTAGATTTCAGTACTTGGTAGCAAGTATTGGAATGCTTAATCTTTAAATTTTTCAATATAATGTGTTTTTGTATATAGATTTTGTTAATGCATCTAACTTTGTTATCTAAGACTACTATTAACAATATTTAAAGTTATTCATACAGTTAGTTCTATGATTATTCTAATTCAAGACAAGTACTTTGTACTTTGTTTTTTTGGTTTTAGACTAACAATTTCAGGTATGAATGTTTGAGCTCAAAGGCTATTTCAAGTGAAATTTCTGATCATTGCTGCTGATATAATAGGTTCATGATAGAAAGAGTTTGGGATTTCAAAACTCCTTAAAACTTCTTTCTTGGAACCTGATTATGATGTTTCACATTGAATTGATAAATTAGTTGATCAGTTATTAACTGATACAACTTACTTTCTATCATTTTATACTTTCAAGTATAATGTGACTAATCTACGGATATCTGATAGAAAGAACAGCGAGCAAAAGTGAATCTAACACTTGTGTTAGAGGTAACAAATGCCACGAGCTGGAAACCCTGTAAAGAAAGCCTTTTGAATAGGTTTATCTATACACAGGCGGTTATTTATAACTGAAAACATTGGTTCTCACACAACCAGAGGTTGCTTTAAACCGAAATTTTGACTAAGTGTCTGTTACACACTTAATCCCTTCAAAATGGTTGTAAGCAGTATGATTTTTCATAATAAAATCATATACATACTGCTAAGGCAAAAGTTTCTTAAAAGGATTTTCAAAAGATGACTTTAAAAACCATCAACAGATGGACCATGAGTCAAAAACGTCCATTGAATCACCTCTCATAGGAGTTAATACACCTAGAAGTGATGAGGGCAGAATCTTAAACTCTTAAGGAATTGATGGCTTCATGTACAAATTGTCTGAAAACATGGAAAAATGCTAGATCAGATGATGATGTTATAATTGTGAGAAATCTTTCAAACAAGGGGAGGATATGAATATAAGATGTTATTTGAATCTCAGGGGAGGAAACAAACATCTCAGGGGAGGAAAGCCTAGTTTAAGGAAGATTAACCAAATGAAAAGAAAGAAAAGACAAGATCATACAAGATGATGACATAGAGGTTGAAAATGACAAGAACATTCTTTAATGTTGTATTCAGAAGAGATGAAGCATTTCAAAGGAGAAAGTTCTATCTAGGTCAAAAGTTGAAAAGATTCAATTTCAGTTCACTACGTTTGTTCATCACTTGCAAAGGTAAATTGATAGATGATATCTTGTTGAAATCAAAGGAAGATTGCACCATCTTTTAGTCCAAGATTGGAGCAAAGTGTTAATTTGATAAGTCAAAGATCAGAAGATCAAATGAGTTTTTCAGAATAGAAGAAGTTCAGATCAAGGGTCTGACAATGAAGTGTTTGAAAGATCTTCACAAAAGTTTTCATTTAATTCGGAAAAACATGTTTGAATGTGATTCACATGTTTAGGGGAGGATTGTTGGGAATTAAATAAACAGAAAGAATCAGAACATAAAGGTTTAAAGAAATACATCAAGTATGTTCCTACTGATAAAGCTTAAAGCATGTTTCCACTGATGGATTCTGCTGAAGAAGGTTTCTACTGAAGGTGATTCTGCTGATGGATTCTGCTGAAGAACGTTTTCTACTGATGGATTGTACTATGAGTCACGATGCTACTGAGTCATACTACTGCTGAGTTGATATGCATGGAAAATATCTTTTGTTATGTCATTAGTTGAGTGTTCAAATTGTATACTCTTATAGGGTATGACACATTATAGATATATGACTTATTATTGTAAAGATCTTCTTGGACTATAAAAGATGATCTTAGACTAGATATTGAGTACATGTGAAAAACATAACTGTTAGAACAATAGAACAAACACAAATATCACAAGTCACGTAAGATTCAAGGTTCCTTGTAACCCTAGTGATAGAAAAAGATCACTCGTATTATTTTGAATAATATTGAATCGTTTGGTGTTAACTATTCCATTTCCATATCATAAGTATAATCTTCTAAGTGTGGTTAAGTAGATTCCGCATATTTAATCATATTCACACAACATATCTCATACACAAAGAACGAAGGTTTAACCACCTTACAGTGTATCGATCTAACACACCCAACAAGTGGATTTAGCTTTCAACAACATCCACCTATACGCAGCCTTAATACTATCTAAACGAGTCTTGTGATTATGCATGTTATAATAATAATATATTTTTTTTACCCAAAAAAAATTATAATATATTTTGGTAGTCGCGGTCTAAGATTAATGTCAATGATATGATTATAAATTATGAACGACGTATTAGAATTGGTATTTCCCATAAAGTGTTTCATTATCATTCATCCAAATATATAAAATTACAAACGTATGGCACAAGTCCCTTAATTGGGTTGGGCTAGGAATCTTAATAACAATCGGGCTAATAATAATGTAATACTAATAATATTCGGCTAATACACCCCTGCAGTTTGAGCGGGGGGCCTTCGAATGTTCAAACTGGAATGAAAATCAAGAAACAATGCAGTAGGAAGACCCTTAGTAAATATATCAGCATACTGAAAATGAGACGGAACATGATGCACACGAACTTGTCCTGAAGTAACATAGTCACAGACGAAATGAATTTCTATCTCAATGTGTTTCGTAAGTTGATGTTGAACAGGATTAGTAGAAAGATACACAGCGCTAACATTATCACAATAAACAATAGTAGCTATAAACAAAGGGGCATGCAACTCTTGCAACAAATTACGAATCCAAGCAGTCTCAGCCACCACATTAGCAACACCACGATACTCGGCCTCAGCACTGGACCTAGATAACGTCACCTGTAGTTTAGCAGACCAAGATAACAAATTGTTACCAAGAAAAACACAGTAACCTGAAGTAGACCGTCGAGTGACCGGGCAACCCGCCCAATCCGCATCCGTGTAAGCAACAAGCTGAGCAGTAGAAGAAACATGCAGCTGAAGACCATGATCAAGAGTACCACGAATATAGTGTAATATACGCTTCAAAGCATCAAAAATGTGTATCATGAGGGTCATACATATATAGATAGACCTGCTGAACAGCATATGAAATATCCGGACGTGTAAAGGTAAGATACTGAAGTATTAATCATGTGAAGCTTGCTATTTTACAGATTCTTCCGTTTGTTGAGGGGACTTTGCCAGTGAAGTATCTAGGAGTGCCATTGGTTACTACTAGATTGATTTTTAGAGATTGTAGAGAATTGGTGGAGAAGTTGGCCAACCGTATTAATGATTGGAGGAATAAATCCCTCTCGTTTGATGGTCGTCTTCAGCTTCTTCAGTCAGTTCTTTCTTCTATGCACATATATTGGGCGTCGGTTTTTGTTCTTCCTGCTAGAATTGTGTCTGATCTTGAGCAACTTATGCGGGGTTTTCTTTGGAAAGGTTATTCTAAAGTTGCTTGGGAGGTTGTGTGCTTACCTAAAGAGGAGGGTGGGCTTGGGATTCGTAGGCTTGAATTTTTTAACACGGCACTTATTGCTGCTCATATTTGGCGTTTATTCAATTCTATGGATTCTTTGTGGGTTAAATGGATTCATACATACAGGTTGCGTGGGCGTAATTTTTGGGATGTTCCAAGTCGTGGTAATATGTCATGGAGTTGGAGGAAGATTCTTCAAGTTAGGCCTCTTGTCAGGCAATTTGTTTGGTATAACATTGGTAATGGTATGAAGGCTTCTGCTTGGTTTGATAAGTGGTGTTCGGTTGGTCCTCTCTCTCTTATAGTGTCTTCAAGGGATATATATCGGGCTGGTTTTACTTCTAATTCCTTGGTTCGGGACATTATTTTGGAGGATTCTTGGGCATGGCCGAATGTGTGGGGTACTAAGTATCCTATGATTACATCTATTCCGGTTCCTTCCCTTAATGCTAATGTGGATGATCGGTTAGTTTGGAAGACGGGGGATGGTCGTGTGAAGTCTTTCTCTGTTTCGACAGTTTGGGAGTGTATTCGGCCGCGTGGACAAGTTGTTGATTGGTTTCATATTGTTTGGTTCTCGCACCGTATCCCGAGGCATGCTTTTCATTTATGGCTTGTGATGAGAAGGAGACTTCGTACTCAGGATAGATTTCGCCCTAATGATCCCTCTATTGGCACTCTTTTGTGCCCTTTGTGTAATACTCAGCCGGATTCTCATGATCATCTTTTCTTTGAGTGTGTGTATTCTTTTCAGGTTTGGGATTCATTGAAGGTGTTTGCTGGTCTTACGGATATTCCGTCTTCTTTAGAGAATGTGGTTCATCATTTGGCTCCTATGGCTTCATCTCGGTCTGTAAGGAGTGTTGTTTCTAAACTTTTACTTGCGGCTACGTCTTATTTCATTTGGCAAGAAAGAAACAATAGAATTTTCAAGCAGCAACGCCGGTCTGAAAGTCAAGTTATTGATGTGATTAAAGCAACGGTGCGTTTGAAGCTTCTTACATGTAGATTCAAGAGGAGAGCAAATGTGCTTAGCTTTTTGCGTGTGTGGCGTGTGCCTTCATCTCTTATGCATTCTTGATGGCTTGTTCTATTCTTGATGCTGGTTTCGTTTCTTTTGAGCGTGAGGCTGGTCGTTTGCCTCTGGTTGATATTCTTGGTGGTTGTTGGGCTTTGTTGGAGATTCGGGTGAGTGCTGTACTCTTTTTCCCTACTCCAAGGTTTTCCCAATGGGTTTTTACTTGGAAAGGGTTTTTAAGGAGGCAGGCTCACTTGATTCATCATTCTCCTTCGAAGAGGTGGGCGGATTTGTGTGGTGATTCGTGTGTCATTAGGTGGTTATTTCCAGTAGGAGTTTTGGTATTTGTATGTATTGTTAGTTTAAACGCTTAGTGGCCTGTCACAAGTGTTTTGTTGGATGTTCAAGCGATGCTTGAGGTTAATGTGGTACTTCAGCCACATTCCATTGTACTTAAACGTTTTTTTGGTGTAATATAATTTACCGGGTGGAATACCCTTTACCAAAAAAAAAAGGTAAGATACTGAAGGGCACCAGCTAAGCTCCGATATAAGGTGGGATCATCAAAGGGTATACCATCAGGTCCAAGCTTGGACTCTGTAGCAACAGGAGTGCGGCACGGATTACATTTCTGCATATGAGCTCTCTCAAGAATTTCTTCAGCAAACTTGGACTGCGATAAAAACATACCAGATGTTGTACGGGTAGTAGAAACACCAAGAAAATAATTAAGAGAGCCAAGATCCGTCATTGCAAACTCACCATGAGGAGCAGTGATAACATGCTGTAAAAATGCAGTAGAAGAAGCAGTCAATATAATATCATCCACAACAATAACAAGTAGGCCGTGTCAGATTCACGATGAAACACAAAAAGTGACGCATCAGTTTTGCTATGCTGAAAACCAATGCGAGTAACAAATCCTTAAAACCGCTGAAACCAAGCTCTAGGGACTTGTTTAAGCCCATATAATGATCGCTGCACATGACAAACATAATCTGGGTGAGCAAGATCGACAAACCCAAGCGGCTGATTCATATAAACTGTCTCTGATAAGTGACCATGAAGAAAAGCATTCTTTACATCAAGTTGATGAATATGCCAATCACGAGACACTGCTAGACTAAGTATTGTGCGAATAGTAGCTGGTTTGACACGGGACTAAAAGTCTCATCACAATCAATCCCCTGCTGCTGACTGTGACCATTTGCAACAAGTCGCGCCTTATACCTGCTTAAAGTACCATCTGCATGAAACTTATGCTTGAAAAGCCTCATAGAACGAACAGTATTTACATTAGCTGGACGGGGCACAAGTACCCACGTACCGTTAGTAATTAAAGCATTATATTCATCTAACATAGCCTGTTTCCACTTAGGATCACGAAAAGCATGAACATGAGACTGAGGAAGCGGAGAAACAATTGTGACATGACAATTCATACACTCAAGAGGTTTAGATATACCGGCTTTAGCACGTGTGACCATGGGATGAGTGTTAACGGTAGGAGTGGGTATATTGGGCTGTTGCGGAGGCTGTTGCATTTGGGTTGAAGTGGCGTTATCGGGCTCGGTGGTGGGGGACTGGATAGGAGTCGTAGTATTGGGCTGCATATGTCGGTTGGTGTTTATAGGAGTGGTAGGTTGTATAACAATGGTTGTATCAGGCTGAGGTACGTGATGGGTATTGGGCTCGGGTGCGGCATGGTTTATCGGGCTTAGAGGAAGTGTGTTCGTTGGGCTAGTAGGTGAAGGAGTAGGCGAGTTGGTGGTAGGCTACTGATGGGTTACGGTTGGGAGTGGTGAAACAGGTAGTGGTATCGTAGACAAAAAATCATAAGTTGGTGATGTGTACTCGTGTAGTTTGGCGAAAGGAAAGATGTCCTCATCAAACCTAACATGTCGTGATAGGATGATTTTGTTTGTGGATAAATCAAGACACCTATATCCACGATGATTGGCGGGGTAACCAAGAAACACGCAAGGAGTGGATCGTGGTTGAATTTTATGGTCAACATTTATATAGGGATAACACAGGCACCCGAATACACGCAAGTTGTCATAAAAGGGTGGTTTATTATAAATTTTAGTATAAGGTACTTCATTTTGAATGGCAGTGGATAGAAGAATGTTCAAGATATAAGCAGCCACGTTAAGAGCTTCCACCCAATAAGAGGGGGTATGTGAGCTTGAAAAGCAAAGTGCAGATAAGGTTGTTAATAGTACGCAACATACGTTCAGATTTGCCAATTTGTTGCGATGTTTGCGGGCAAGAAAAGCGAAATTGAATGCCAGTTTTGCGAAAAAGGTCATGGAAACGTGCATTATCATATTCACCCCCATGATCACATTGTAAAGCCTTTATATCTACACCAAATTGTTGATTTACATAAGCACGAAAAGTAACAAAATTGTCATACAAATCAGATTTCTTATGCAAAGGATAGACCCAAACAAAATGAGAGAAATGATCCAAAAAGATAGCATAATATTTAACACCGCTTTCACTCAGAATAGGGGAGGTCCACAAATCCGAGTGGATGATATCAAAAAGAGAAGCAACATGCAGTTTTGAACTATAAAACGGAAGCTTTATTTGTTTACCTAATTGACAAGCATGACACAAAGTGGATAACTTTGACTTGGTATAAGAAATTAAATTACTAGACTCCAAATGACGAAGCACATCTTCCCCGGGATGCCTGAGCCGTTTGTGCCACGTAGTATGAATGAGCGAAAGCAAAGCAAAAGGAGGAATCGTGGATGATTGTTGCGTAACCGGGTAAAGATCGCCCGTGCTATCACAACGGAGGAGAATTCTGCTCGTCTGATAATCCTTAACAGAAAAACCATATGCGTTGAATTCAACAGATACGTCGTTATCACGCGTAAATTTGCGAAGAGAAATCAAGTTTTTAATTATGTGAGGTGTGAAAAGTATATGATTAAGTTGCAGCGGTTTAGTAGAGGTGTACAATAAGCCTTGTCCAGTATGTGTAACAAGTATAGATTCACTGTTTCCAAAATACACAGATGGATAAATACAAGAATTACTAACAATAGTAAGAATACCTGTGTAGTCAGCCAAGTGAGAGGATAGACCCGTATCCATGTTCCAAGACGAATCTTGAGGAGTCGTAGTCTGAAATGCCTGCGGGAGCATGTTTGCTTGAGACTGAAACACGTAAGGCACGTATCCATAACTTCCTGGAACAAGGAATGAAATCCCTGGTGTGCTTGCTAACTGGGCCTGTGGACCGGTATAAAACATTGGCTGTGGTGCTGTGAATTAGGCTTGTTGTGGCTGGGCCATTGGCTGGGCCTGTTGGGGCTGAGAAACAAGACAATGCTGAACCGGTACTATAGATCCCATATTAGTTTGACAATAGATATACCCCAAATTGGTACACGCTGTGTTGAATAATGGTACTTGAGACATATTGAGCAACCAATAAGAAACTAAATTTATTATTCTTCAATTTTGGTCAACAATTGTAGGCGTAATATTCAAAGCAAATGGCAGCAAGCGAATTAAATATATAAAACAATATGCAAAATTCAATAACGACTAATATATTATATGCATATTAGGCTATTGCAAGGCAGCAGCCACAGATATGCAATAGCGAGCAAAAAAGTAAACGGCAGTAAGCAAAAAATTGTAGCGCACAATAGCAGCAAAGAAAAAAATCGAGCTTTTAGGGTTAGGGTTTTATTTTTTTGGAGAGGATCGGTGTAGGCTGTGATACCATATTAGAATTGGTATTCCCCATAAAGTGTTCCATTATCATTCATCCGAATATATAAAATTACAAACGTATGGCATAAGTCCTTTAATTGGGCTAGGCTAGGAATCTAAATAACAATCGGGCTAATAATAATGTTATACTAATGATATTCGGCTAATACGACGGGCTCTAAAATTATCCTTTAATATAAAATTATAGTATAAACCTTGAAATAATTTATCTGACATTTTTAATATTATTTTGATAATTTACATTTATGACCCTAAACCTTACTAAATTGACAAGATTAACCCTAAACCATTATACTGGTCATTTTAACCCTTAAATATTATTAATTGTCAATTAAAACCTTAAATTATTTAAGTTACTAATTCGGGAAATTTACTAAAAATGGCAAATTTCTAAAAATGGAAAGTTTCTAAAAATAGAAAGAAACATCCAATGTGTAATCTGATTAACTATAAGCATTAAGTAATAAGGCAATCATTAATTCGTGTAGATTCGCTGAAGAAGGAGTAACTTCCTATCCTTGTTTCTGATATGGTTTCATTTTCGGTTTAAGGTACATATATTCTACCATTTTTTAGTAAGGGTTCCGATCTCATGACTTTTTGATCCTTGACTTTGATTCGTTTGCTCTGATATGATTCATTTGATATGAGCCTTTGCTATGATCCCTTTGATATGATTCCTTGATATGATTTGCTTGATATTATCATTTGATATGATTCTGTTTGCTATCCATTCTGTTATGATGACTTGATTACTATCTCTTTGATATGAGATTCTGTTCTGTTATGCTCTGGGAGCTTTGTTATGATTATGGATAGCTTTGCTTTGTTTGCTCTGATATGTTCTGTTCTGATGCCTGAGTTTTTAGTCTACTCATGGAGGTACCATGGGCATGTCATTGACGGCACCAATGGCATGACACTTTCTGTGGAGGTGTGATTAATCCACGGCATCCCCTTTTGTTCTGTTATGATATGTGATCACTTGGCCATTATGATATGTGTATATACCTATCATGCGAGCAGGTGTATATATATGATTTGTTTTGCAGGGGGCGTATGGATGCATCTTAGGTTCTGTTTTGTTTCGAGAAGACAGTGACTGGCTGTACGTGCCTAGTACCCCTTTCACTTCTGGTATATTGGAGCTAGCTACTCCTTGTACAACTTATGATTTGACGGATATGTGATTATGTGATTTGAGATCTATTCGAGTGTCTCGGGTAGGTCGGCTCGTGGCTTTCTCATGTTTCGTATGTCTATTTGAGCATCTCATTTAGACAAGCCTTTGTTGATACGTGCTCTTTGATTCTAGTTGCTATATGATTCACATTATCACTTGACTCTTCGTACTCATTATTCATTTGACTTATGATATTTCTTCAGTTATCGTTGATATCTTATGCATTTGACAGATGATATTCGTTTTAGCAGGAGCTTATGATTTCTTTTCTTACACTTATATACGTTCTGATTATTCGTTTTGTTATATATCTGTCCACTAGGCTTTTTAAGCTCAGCCGCATTTCTTTTCCTGCGGCAGGTTTTAGGTTGGAAGCTGGGATTGAGTGAAGAGTGCATAGGAGCTCTTAGTGGACCACCCTGATGATTAGATACCATTTGCTTCTAGATTAGACTGGGTTTTAGCTTCAGTTAGATTTTGTTTGGATTTGTTTTTCAGTTTTGAAATTCGTCTTGTATAGCTATTATGTTTATAAGTCTTCCGCTTGCATTGTATATTCTGATGGACACCATAATGTGGCATTTTGACCCATGTCGGGTTGGGGTGTTACAATTATGGTATCCGAGCCCAAGCTACGACTTGTAGTACATAAGTTATGGCCTGTGAAGTTTTGAACCCTTAGTTTTGCACTTTAGGAGCTTTTGGAATAACCTTGGATGGATTTACTTTAGGTTTCTCCCCTTAGGAACTTTAGTTTTGACCGGTGAGGATTGGGTAGATTATATGATAAGACGTTATTTATCTTGCTTCCGCATCACTCTGATTTCTGCCTCTGCTTTTACTTGAGTCTTTATAAGATCATTCGTTTTGGAGATTTAGAAGATTTATCAAGATACGCAACATAAGTTTGGAATGCTTTAAGACTTTGTAGTAATGCCTTATAAGTTTCATTTTCTGAGGATTATCACTTTCCTTCAAACTTCGATCTCTGATTAGTTTCGATGCCTTTCGTTTGTTCAGAGAATTCTTATATGTATGAATTCGATGTGTTAGACACATTTTGTGGTTTCTCTTGTTTCTGATAAGTATATTAAGGTTCCTTTTTCATTATTGGTTTTGACCCTATCTATTCTATCTCTTTGAGAAATCTTGTGTTTTTCCATCATGAGTATCCAAATTATTCAGTTTTTGAAGATATTTGAAGATAAGTTCGTTCCGCTAATCTGTTTATGTTGGAAATGTTCAATTCGATATTATTCTGGATATGGATTTGTTGACTAAGCATTGTGATGCTACCAACGGTCATATTATATTGGTCATCTTTGGTGATTTGAGAAACTCAAAATTATGTGCCATGGTTTCCAACCGGTTAAGCAATTACGATCACTTTTGTTTTGAAAACTCGTGCGTTAATCCCTCGCGGTTATGAAGATACTTCGTTTGATGAAACTCGCCTCGAGAGTTATTCGGATTGCTTGAAACGGTCGTTGTATATTACTTGATGAGCTACTAGGTGGAAAGGAAAGAACTGAAGAAGCAGCTTCTAGGAAGAGGTTTCATCTGTGCAAGTCTGTGTCTTTGATGTGCTTCTGTATTATTCAGGAAGAGGAATGATGATAGTATGAAGTTGTGGATTGACTTTTGGAAGCTAAATCGTATCATGTTTTGTGTAAAGGAGCGAGATGCTTCTAGAATTACCTTTCGTATTCGTTATGGTCTTTATGAGTATAGGTGATGCCAATGGTTTGGCTACTACTCCGATTGTTCCTATGAAATTGATAAATCGTGTCTTTCATGAATACTTGGAAAATTTGTCATAGTATGACATATTGGTGTGTTCAGAGACGAAAGAGAAACATGAGGATTATCTTCGTTTTTTGTGTTGACATTCCTACGTTAGAAGAAGCTCTATGTGATGTTTTCGAAGATAAATTTTGGTTGGCATGGAAAACGAGAGGAGAATTTTGAGGAGTTGAGAAGAGAATTGTTTCTACTTAGTAGGAAGGAGATTTAGCTATGAACTTATGCAATACGAGAAGATTATTGGTTATGCATCATTTCAGCTAGAACCGTAGGAGGCGAACTATCAGACTCATGACTTGGGAGTGATTTGTGGCAGACATGAAACTCAGGATCAAGACGGTAGGAAATTAGCTATGTTAGAAGACTAAAGGAAGCAGTTTTAAGTGAAACACACAACCCTATCGAATCTATTCGTCTTAGTTGTACTAATATGAATAGAGGCTTGAAGCAGGAGCTGGACGGAATGGTATGAAGACGGTGCTGACTACATTGGTGATTTCCACGCACAAGAGGAAGGACAACGCGAGTGGAGTTAAAGTGAAGCACTGACTAGGACGACTTGCTTGGAAGATCAGCAAAGATTTCTTTCGGCAGAAGATTATTCAAGCTACATGGTGCACCTGCAGTGATCGTGACAGAGAATCGCGTTTTGCCTCAAACTTTCAAAAGAGGTACCGAAGACTATGAGTATATGACTTGGGATGTTAGTACGACTTCTTATCTTCAGACGAATGGACAAACAAAACAACTACCGAAACCTGGAAGACGTGTGGAGCAGGAAATTCGACTAGTGTTTGGTCTTGCTAAGTTGCTTACTTAATTAATGACATACAAATGACAAGAAGTTCTTCTAGGATTTTGTATGAATGAAGATGTGGAATACTCTTGGTTGGAATAAGGTCGGAGAGCTACTTACTGAAGGTTCAAAATCGATTGCAACAACTAATGGATTAGTTATTATTGTGGAAGAAGAATTTGAAATTTAGACTGGGAGTTGTGTGTTCCGTATGATTTTTCTGCACTGATGGGTTAGACGTTTTGGCATTTGAGCAAGCTTTAGTTCGCGACACGTTAGATCTTGGATTCGTTCTTATCCGTACGATTATTCTACCTATTCTGTTATGCCTTCTGATACGTTTTGATACTCTAATTTATGATTGTGATTGTCAGTACGAATTTATTATCCATCTCTTTATGAAAATCTTGATACGTTTGATGATTCGATTTGTGCTCCTCCAACTTTGGCAAGTTCCTTTGTTCATTCAAAATTTAGTAAGAGTTGATGAAGTTTTATCAATTAGCACTATCTCCGTGTTTGCCTCATAGGTATATGTGTTTCATGTATCTCTTTGTGAGATTTTAACTATCATCTGTCATCTGCTACGCATTTGTTTCATATTCACTGGAATTAGATTTGTTATGATTTATGTTATGAGGAGAGCCTGGGCTATCCGAGTTGTCGGGATCGAGTCATGAGAAAATGTTCTGTTTGTGAAGATTCTGTTGGAAAGAGCTCTCCGAGCATGAGGTTAATTTTCTATTTGGGATTTGCTACGCATCCATCTATTTTTTTTGCAACTTCAAATTTCGCGGACGAAAATTTCTTTTTAGAAGGGAAGAATTGTAAAACCCGAAAATCCATTTTTACTAAATTTCCATACAATTTGAATTTTCCTAATATTGAGAATTTAACCCAAGTATATCAACCTCGAGAAATTGGAAGCTATAAAATACTTGAACATATAATTTATATGAGTTATAATATAAACACAACCTTTAATCCTAAGCTAATATACTACATGTTACTTCGTCACACAAGGGCCGGATTAAAATAAATTGACATAACAATTGTCTTTAACAAAACTATCACACGTTTAAAGGTTACATGGACCGAATCATTTTTTTTTACTTGTGCACAACAGTTAACGTGAATAGAGAATATATATATTTGAAAGTTTTGAAATGAGGCTTGGTCTTCTTTGACTCCCCCAAGCTCGGCATAATTCCCCTCAATAAATCCCTATCCTCTCATTTTATTTAACCACATTTTACACTCTCACAAACACATACTAAACCCTAATAACAAACAAGGTGGCGGCATAGGTCATTTCCTTTTCTATTCGATCAGGACCACCTTCTCCATTTTTTTCCCATACGTACACCTTACAAAATACACATGACACAAAAGCTTAAAGCAATCCATCTTGACTCAAAGGAGACGTTAGAAGCAGTGTTTATTTCCGGGGTGATCGAGTTTGGTTTCGATTGTGGAGTGCTATTTCGTGAGCAGGAGATTAGGGTCTGGTCTGAGTACGATCAGGGTGCGAATGTTGTTATATCGAGTTTGTGGTTCATGTTTCATACGCGTAGCTGTTGTACGATTATAGGCTAGAGTTTTGGATTTTACTCAAGTATTCGATCGGCTCATGTTCACTTAAAGGGTTTGTTTTGTTCAAGATTTGGAATCTGTTTGGATTAATTCGATCGATGACGTTTTAGTTAAAGAGTTCTGGTTCATTCGATGATAGTTATGAAATTGATTTGTGTCGTGTTTTTCCAGCTCATGTCGACTCTAAATATCCACCTAAACGCAGCCTTAATACTATCTAAAGGAGTCTTGTGATTATGCATGTTATAATAATAACATATTTTGGTCGTCGCGGTCTAAGATTAATGTCAACGATATGTTTATAAATTTTGAACGACGGGGTCTAAAATTATCCTTTAATATAAAATTATAATATAAACCTTGAAATAATTTATGTGACAATTTTAATATTATCTCACAATTTTAATATTATTTTGATAATTTACATTTATAACCCTAAACCTTACTAAATTGATAAGATTAACCCTAAACCATTATATTGGTCATTTTAACCATTAAATATTATTAATTGTCAATTATAACTTTAAAGTATGTAAGTTACTAATTTGGGAAGTTTACTAAAAATGGCAAGTTACTAAAAATGGAAAGTTTCTAAAAATAGAAAGAAACATCTAATGTGTAATCTGATTAACTATAAGCATTAAGTAATAAGACAATCATTAATTCGTGTAGATTCGCTGAAGAAGGAGTAACTTCCTATCCTTGTCTCTGATATGGTTTCATTTGCGGATTAAGGTACAGATATTCTACCCTTTTTCAGTAAGGGTTCCGATCTCATGACTTTTCGATCCTTGACTTTGTTTCGTTTGCTATGATATGATTCATTTGATATGAGCCTTTGCTACGATCCCTTTGATATGATTCCTTGATACGATTTGTTTGATATTATCATTTGATATGATTTTGTTTGCTATCCATTCTGTTATGATGACCTGATTACTATCTCTTTGATATGAGATTCTGTTCTGTTATGCTCTGGGAGATTTGTTATGATTATGGATAGCTTTGCTTTGTTTGCTCTGATATGTTCTGTTCTAATGTCCGAGTTTTTAGTCTACTCATGGAGGTACCATGGGCATGTCATTGATGGCACGAATGGCATGACACTTTCTGTGGAGGTGTGATTGATCCACGGCGTCCCCTTCTGTTTTGTTATAATATGTGATCACTTTGCCATTATGATATGTATATATACCTGTCATGTGAGCAGGTGTGTATATATATATATATATATATATATATATATATATATATATATATATATATATATATATATATATATATATATATATATATGATTTGTTTTGCAGGGGGCGTATGGATGCATCCTATGTTCTGTTTTGTTTTGAGAAGACAGTGACTGGCTGTACGTGCCTTGTACCCCTTTCACTTCTAGTACATTGGAGCTAGCTACTCCTTGTACAACTTATGATTTGACAGATATGTAATTATGTGATTTGAGATCTATTAGAGTGTCACGGGTAGGTCGGCTCGTGGCTTTCTCATGTTTCGTATGTCTATTCGAGCGTCTCGTTTAGACAAGCCTTTGTTGATAAGTGCTCTCTGATTCTGGTTACTATATGATTCATATTATCACTTGACTGTTCGTACTCATTATTCATTTGACTTATGATATTTCTTCAGTTATCATTGATCTCTTATGCATTTAACAGATGATATTCGTTTCAGCAGGAGCTTATGATTTCTTTTCTTATACTTATATATGTTCCGATTATTTGTTTTGTTATATATCTGTCCACTGGTCTTTTTAAGCTCAGCCGCATTTCTTTTCCTACGGTAGGTTTTAGGTTGGAAGCTGGGATTGAGTAAAGAGTGCATAGGAGCTCTTAGTGGACCACCCTGAGATTAGATACCATTTGCTTCTGTTTTAGACTGGGTTTTAGCTTTAGTTGGATTTTGTTTAGATTTGTTTTTCAGTTTTGAAATTCATCTTGTATAGCTTTTATGTTTATAAGTCTTCCGCTTGCATTGTATGTTCTGATGGGCACCATAATGTGGCATTTTGACCCGTGTCGGGTTGGGGTGTTACATAATAACCGTACAAACCCCTATCCTCAACCAAGGCAAGAGAATGCAAGTGCTTATGCCTCCACTCTAAATGAGAGAAGTGGTTATGCTGGGAATGCCTCTCTGTGTAAGAAATGCAACTGGCATCACAAAGGGCTTGTTCCATTAAATGTACAACATGTAACAAGGTGGGACATCATCCAAAGGATTGCATGAACAAAGGACCAGTTACTGGGGGTAATCCGCCACCAGCAACAGTCATCTGTCATACTTGCGGAGAAAAAGGACACTATGTAAATAGATGTCCAAAGAAAAATACTAATGGTGCCCAGGGAAGAGCATATATGTTGAGGGATAGGAATGATCCACAAGATCCAAGTGTAGTCACGGGTAAGTTTCTCTTAAACAATCACTTAGTTAGAACATTATTTGATTCTAGAGCTGATAGGAGTTTCGTATCTACATCCTTAGCCTCTAGACTTAGGATTAAACCCATAGCTTTAGATAATTACTATGAGATAGAAATGGCCGACGGAAACTTGTACTAACACGGTCATCAAGGGTTGTATTCTAACTTTACTTAACCACCCCTTCGAGATTGATCTCATACCCATTAGACTTGGTAGTTTTAACGTTGTTGTGGGAATGGATTAGTTGTCCAAGAAATCAAGCAAAGATTCTTTGTGACGAGAAAATCATCCATGTACCTATCAACGGTGAGACTTTAACTATCCGAGGAGATCAAAGTAAAACTTGACTTAACTTCATTTCATGTATCAAAATGGAACGATAAATGTCACGAGGTTGTCAAGTCTTCGTGGTTCAAATAATAGAGACTAAGCCATATGAAAAACAACTGGAGGAGATCCCTGTAGTCAGGGAATACCTAGAAGTTTTTCCTAAGGATTTACCTGGCTTACCTCCTGTTCGTCAGATAGAATTTCAAATCGATTTAATTCCCGGAGCGACACCTATAGCCCAAGCACCCTATAGGTTAGCCCCTTCAGAGATGAAGGAACTCTCTGAGCAACTCCAGGAATTAACCAATCGAGGTTTTATACTCCCGAGTACATCACCCTGGGGAGCTCCTGTCCTATTCATAAAGAAGAAAGACGGATCTATGAGGATGTGTATCGGTTATCATGGATTGAACTAACTTACTATCAAAAAACGGTACCCATTACCCAGAATTGATGACTTATTTGATCAACTACAAGGTTCGAGTGTATATTCAAAGATCGGCTTACGATCAGGTTATCATCAACTGAGAGTGAGGGAAGAAGATATCCCTAAGACCGCTTTCAGAACGAGATATGGGCACTATGAATTTCAAGTTATGCCATTTGGTTTGACAAACGCACCAGCGTGTGGAAAACTAGAAGGGGGGGTTGAATAGTTTTATGTCCTTTTTAAAATTTATAAACACAAGTTTGTTTTTAAAACTTCGATTCTAGTTTATGTGAACTCAATACTTGCACTATATGAATAATTGTATGATAACTTAACTAACAAAGCTAATATAGTAAAGGTAAATAAATAAGTAATGAGAAGAGTTAGAAAGATCAAACCACAACACAAGGATTTATAGTGGTTCGGCTACAAGGACACCTTCCTTGTTCCTACTCCACTCCCCGAGTCACCTACTCGAGAGTTTTCTTCACTATGTCAACAAACTCCCTTTTGGCGGAGAAAACCTTACACACCAATTTACACACCACAATTACTTCACAACTTGATCACTACTTTTACACACCTTCTTCACACCAATATTCTACACACCAATCTTCTTCACACCTATCTTCTACACACCAATCTTCTACTTCACACCTATCTTCACAACTAACCTACTTCACTACTTATCAACTTCTATTATCTACACAACTTCTATATCTTCTACACAATTAATCACAAGCACAACACAATATTCACAAATGAATATATATACACTAGGCACAACTACTCTTCAACACTTCTTGAACTTGGTTGTAGAAAGAGTGTTCTTCTTTTGCACTTTGGATAAGAATGGATGATGAGGGATTGAATCACTTGAAACAAGGATTAATATACAAATGATCAAAGGGTT
Source organism: Artemisia argyi (assembly GCA_030686995.1). NCBI lineage: Eukaryota > Viridiplantae > Streptophyta > Magnoliopsida > Asterales > Asteraceae > Artemisia > Artemisia argyi. Next base: position 112,958,368 of record CM060688.1, on the reverse strand, counting down.
TTAGAGGATGTTTTAGAGAGTTATAGATCTGAAAATTTCGTGCAAAAGGTGGGGAAAAATTCCAGAATTAAGGTGGTATTTATAGGAGAAGAATTCTGACATTTTCTGACAGGGGAGCCTGGCCGGTCCCCTTAAATCGTGGCCGGCCCCCTTAAAATTAAGGGGACCGCCCCCTTAAAATTAAGGGGACCGCCCCTTATAATTAAGGGGGCCGCCCAACTGTAACGGCCAGAAAACTTGTCTTTTAGTGGGGAAAGTTTATTTGGTGAAAAACTAACTGATTTTGGTTAAATATTTGAAATCATATATTTAGTATGATTAAAACATTTTTCTTTATTACCAAAAGTGTTTTTCAAAAATATATAATATGTTTATATATTTAAATAAACTTTGTATTAGTTAATTAAATATCCCTTTGATCATAAGATGTATTAAGCACTTGTTTATCCATACCTTAAGTGATTAAGTTGGATATAGTTGTATAAACTAGCTTAATACTTGTTTACGTAGTAATCTTACGATTGACGAGTTTACATTTTGTGATCGTCAAAATATAGAGATATCGAAAAATATAAATAACGTTTTCATACATTATTTATGTCAACAATCTCCCCCTTTTTGATGATTACAAAATTTAAACTCATTAATCGAAAATTAGTATATATTCAAGTATTATTGTGAGTTTATATCACTTCTCCCCCTTTTTGTTAGCATCAAAAAGGTTTTCCCATGTTAATGTAAGCTCCCCCTCGAAGTATACTCCCCCTCGTTTTGAGGCCAAAAGGAATCGAGATATGGATATCTTGCAAAAATATTTAGTGGCAAGCAACATATATATGTATATAGCATGCAAGAGTAAAGACTAAACATAAGCATAACATTGATAATATGAAAAAGATACATCAAGCATTACATTAACAACCATAACAAGTAATGCAACTAACAAAAGCCTTAAAGGCTTAGAATCATCACTAAAATAAAAAGAAAACCATATCTCAAACATGAGAGTCCTCTCTAGAGCTTGCCATCCAAAAGGTTTAACACAATTTTATTTGTAAAACACCAAGCATGTTTAATTGGGAGGAATGGATGGTGAACATGGAGATGGTGATGGTGGAGGTGTGTTTGTTGATGGTGGTGGAGGTGTTGTGTTTGTTGTTGGTGGTTGATGCAACAAGTTTTCAATATGAGAAAACATGTATTGGATCTCATCTCTTAATCCGAACACAATTATTCGGTTGTGAATGCAACAAAGGCAAGTGTCTCCATGAGCTTCAAGTAAGCTCCGTGGGACGGGGTTATAGGTTGGTGGATTGATAGGAGATGATGAGAAATGTGCATCAAGAGGTGTTAATGGTGATAATGAGAGAGTGAGTGCAAGAGTTGTGTTTTCATTGGTAGGTTGTGATGGTTGATCAATTGTTGGAGGAGATAAGTGGGTGTTGATGTAGTCATTTATGGATGAAGTGGATGGTTTGGAGGAAGTGGAGTTTCCATTTGTTGAAGGTGTTTTGGAGGGTGCATTTGGTGCACTAGGAGATGAACATTAAGGTGGTGAAGATGGAGTGGTGTTGTCTTCATTTGTAAGATCAATGAAGAGTTGTTTGGGTGGAATGATGACAAGTTTTTGTTTCTTGGCATTGTTTGAATAGGTGGTTCTTGGTGATGACATGATGATGTTTGATGAATGTTTGAGGATGATGGAATGTGAATTAAACATGCATGGGGATTATATAGTGGGAAAACATGTTTAGAAGTGGAATTAATTTGAAATTGTAATGTTATATTCCAAAATCAGTTTAGTTTTTAAGGGAAATGGTAGCTGGGACTAGCAAAAGGGATCACAAGATGCAAAAGAAAACAGTGTAAAAACTGTTCCAGATGGCCGGTCCCCTTAAATGGAGGCCGGTCCCCTTAAATTTAAGGGGGCCGCCCATCTGACGACCCAGAAATCAAAAATTTTTAAAAATTTTCTGGAAAAATGTTATGTTCTGTTTTGTATTTGCAGCAAGCTCTATTTGGACATTTCACATTTGTTTTAGTCTATTAGAAAGCATACATGTCATATATTTATATAAACATTAACTAATCATGCAAACATATATATAGATTAAGAGAAGCATGCATTAAAAAGCATATATTAAAAGCAATCAAGTTAGTATCCTAAACAAATATCCAAATAACAAGTACTTCCGATCATACTTCGGACAAATAGCATACAAGACATAAAAATTAAATATTGTTTAACAAATATAGTCCAAGCATATCATTTCTTTTTCTTCCCGAAGATACACTTCAAAGTCTTTCCAATAGATTTGAAGCCACCTCTAACTTCTTCGTGCAAGCTCTTTTGTCTTCTAAGCATCTCGGTAGTTCGTTCATGAAGCACTTCTTCGTTTTGATCACTAGGAGATGGGGTAGAATACTCGGGATAGTCAAGATCCTCTAAATTGTCAACGAACTCAGAAAACGAAGGGGTACTAGCATCATGGATGTTTTCCTCCTCATCGTCATCGTCTTGCCTTTAGGATGATCCATGAAAGCTATGACGACGAGGTTTACCCTTGTCACTTCTAGTTCGTCGAGTTTGTTTTAGAGCGAGAGGACGTAGAGTGGGGTACATGGACTCATAGATACTATTGTCAAGATCGGGGTAGTACTCGATAACATGACGATAGAGACGAGTGAGGAACATTCCATATGGAAGATTGGCTTTGGGAGTTTTTCTAGCACACTCAATCCGTTTGATGAAGAAGTAGGCCAAATTGTACGGCTTTTCGACAGCTATACAATACAACATGTGAGCAAGGCACGCCGGGAGATAGTCCCGGTGACCTCCGGTACCAAACGCATTCTCACGAATGAGTTCTTCCCAACGCTTCATGTGGGGGCTTAATTCTTTGAGGAGAAGTTGGTATGGAGAGATTTGAACGTTTTTGGATTTTATTTTTCGGCTTGTGGTGGCACGTTCCACACCAAGGATTTGACGAATTTCGTCGGGATGAGGAATTTCGTCGAAATAGGGACCGAAGGTTGGTCGATAGCGATTAAGAGATTCGAGGTCCCACTCGTTTGTGAAAACGGCTTGACCTCTAAAAGGAATTTGGAGGATATGACCAAATTGTTCGAGAGCGAGGGTGATAAATTCATTTTGAATCATGAAAGAGATGGTGATGAAACCAAGATCATTGGTTTGGACGGTGACTTGGCTATAGAAATCCATTATGAAACGAGGAATGATAGGTTCATTTATTTCATAAAGACAATTGAAGTTGATGCTTGTAAACACGTGATTTATGTAGTCGGATTGAGCAAAAGCAAGATCTACTACACGTCCTTCATGAACATTTCTATCTTCAATTTGACGATATATAAGTCCAATGGAAGGAGATGTAGTAGGAAGTTGGGAAACTTTAGGAATGTAGTCTTTAGTGTAAGAAAGATCTTCGGTAGTTGCTTTCGGCATTTTCACCTAAACACATCAACAATACAAAAAGACCAAAATAAATATAAAGAAAGATAAAAGTATATGTATATTGTTAAGGCTTATGTTGGAACGTAAACATACTTCGTTACTAATCCTAAGAAGTAGATTACCATGTTCCTTAATATTGTTTTTAACTCCTTCTAGATATACTTTACGATGTTCAATAAGTAGTTATGGACAAATCCAAACGCCCTTTTTAAACATCTTAATATATCATGATATTTACTAGATTTACATTAGATTGTAAAACTAGCTATTTCTTGCGAGTTTCTTATGCATGTGATTTGTTTTTGAAAAAGATGGTTTGAATTTTTACTTAAAAATGTCATTTTTAGTAATAAACCAAACGCTTCCTTAACTATTGACTTATACCCCTAGTATGTCAATATATATATGAATTATATATCTTGACGAGTCCGATTAGCAATTTTTAGGTTTATAATTGTAACAAGGTTTTATAAAAATTATAATGTCTAGTTTTCGATATTATTTGGACATAATCCAAACACCCCTATATCGTGAACCAATATAATTTTTCTTAGTCGAAAAATGTAATTTCAAGTTTTACAAGTTACAAAAGTACAATGTGATTAGTTTTAACACGTTTTCAAATCATTATTCAACAATGAGTTTACTAAAAATTTTGAAAAGGAGTATATGAAGTTTTTCAAAAATTTTCGACATGATAGTTTATAATTACTAGTTTCTAGTATTGATTGATCATTCTAAACCTAGGGGAAGCATTCGGTTATGGAGTTTTAGGACTTAATTCGAAAGAAATTGTGAAATTGAAGAATTTTATAAAACATGCATAATCATGAGTATGACCAAATAAGATGAAATAAGATGAAATGTGTTATGAAAAACTTACAATACGTAATGGTGATTGTGTTAGATGAATTTGCCCTTTGCGAATTAACCCGAATATGTGATTTGGAAGTGATTTGAGAGGTTTTTGGGTTTTGGTTTTCGTCACAGCAGAAGCATGGGAAGGGGAGTATGAAAAAGTGGAGTGTTTGGCAAAAGGAAAAAGGAGAAAAACGGGTTTGAGCTATCAGATGGCCGGCCCCCTTAAACATTAAGGGGGCCGCCCTTCATTTGGCTGCCGGTCCCCTTAAACATTAAGGGGGCCGCCCTCCAAAATTTGATATATTTGATTTTGGTTTCTAGAAAGAACAAGAAAATATTTATATGTATGTATTAGATTTATATTTAATCAAAAATACGTTGGAGGGTATTCGCACGAAAGGAATTATTTGACACTTTTACTTGACAATTTCCCAATTAAATTTTCTTGATCATTTCGGATGAAATTTATCAAGTTGTCAAGTATACGAGAACGTTGTGGAAGGTACATAAGTATATGTATATATATATATATATATATAGTATGGGCTTATAAGACGAGAATAAAGGAAGGAGACGAATGCAACGGAAGCCGGGAGTTTGTTTCATCCATAGATTTTTCGACTCATCTCTCTTCATCAGCATGAGTGTTGTTGAACATTAAAGTTCAATAAGGCAAATGGGGAAAAGAAAAGGTTCGTAAACGAACAATTTCTAGTTCTAGAAAATTAACAAATGAATTTTCTAGGTTATAAGATCATAGATATAGCTAAGTGTATATATATATATATATATATATATATATATATATATATATATATATATATATATATATATATATATATTTAGATATAGTATAAGTAAATAAGTATATATATGTATAGAAATAAAAACTAGAGAGAATAATGAACCAATCAAAATCACATAAAAGCTAGATACTAAACTAAGCATGCATTTGTTTACAAGGAAATAAAAGGAAATGTGTACCTTTTGTCTTCAATGCGTTTAACTTCAAAATCTTCAAAGGAAAATCCGAACACGGGGTGACATCAAAGATTTCCATGTATGAATGGCGAAAGTTTTCACGTTGGTCCCCATTGTCTCATTTGACCAAAGTTGTTTGTCCCGAACATGTTTTGTATTTGACTTGGGTGCATATATGGTGGAAACATTCCCCATGGATTGAAGTTCCACATTTGTTGATTATTGTTAAAGTTTTGTCTATTTTGGTTTACTCTTGGTTGAGGTGTTTTAGGTCTAGGGTAAGAATTATTCGATTTCCTAGGTGGTGGAGTTTTAGATCTTGTTTTAGTTTTGGACGATCCTACTTCAGTTTTTAAAGATGGTTTATAAAACGGTTTTATTTCTTCATTACTAGCTAGATGTATTTTCTTATCATTTATGAGTATATACTCAGGATTAGATTTTGAAGGTTTTAGTTCCTTGAGTTCGCTTTCAAATTTAACATTTTTAACTTCACTTGTTGAGGCTTCGGTTGAGTTAAAACCTAGACCGGTTTTATCTCCGGATATTCTTTGAATACTTATAATTTTACTAAGTGAGTTACTACTATTTTCAAATTTATCAAGTTTACAAATTTCTTCCTTAAGTTTGTTGTTTTCATTTCTAAGCCCTTGACATGATTTACATTCTTCAAAAGTTTATTTACCTTTCTCAAGTTGATGTATTTTAATTTTTAGTTCAAGTACTTCATTTTCTAATTGGTTATTTATGTATTTTAGTGATTTGTTTTTAGCCATAACTTGTTGTCCTAGTTTGCATAATCTATTGTATTTACTATCTAAGTCTTTTTCATCTAATGATAAATTTTCATCACTAAAATATTCGGTTTCGGAACGTATCTCACTTGATGTTTTAGCCATGAGACATTTTTCTTCCTTTGTTGTTTCCTTCTCATCTTCATCGCTATCACTCCAAGCACCTCCAACAAACGCTCTTTGATTTTGATCTCTTGTCATCATTGGACATTTTCCAATAAGGTGATTCGGATCACCACACTTGAAACGTTTTCTCTCATTCTTGCTATACTTGTCATCATTATTCTTTTGAGATGTTCTTCTTTCATCGTGTGGTTGTCTAACGAATCTTCTTCGCCTTTTGAAGAATTTCTTGAAATCTCTTACGGCCATGGCATATTCTTCGTCTTCGCTTTCGGAAGATGAGCTATCTTCGTTGTTGGATTCCTTTCTAGCTTTCAAGGCGATTGACTTGCTTTGCTCTCGTTTCCCTTTAACCATTTCGGAGTCCTTCTTTATTATTGCTTCGTAGACTTTTAAATTACCAATTAATTCATCAAGTTGTAGCATTGACAAATTCTTCGATTCTTCAATAGCCGTCACTTTAGCTCGCCATTTTGGGTGAAGAGCTCTAAGAAACTTCCTAACAAAATTCTTACTAGAGAAATTCTCATCAAGTGCTTTTAAACTTGTGATTATGATGTTAAATCTAGCAAAAGCATTATCAATTGATTCCTCTTCCGGAATCGTGAATTGCTCATATTGTTGAACAAGTAGATCTATTTTGTTATCTTTGACTTGATTATTACCTTGGTGGGTTATTAACAAAGAGTTCCAAATTTCTTTTGCGGTTTCACACATAAAGATCCTTTCGTACTCTTTACATGGTAGCGCATTGTAAATAACCATTTTTGCTTCATTATTTTTAGCAAGTTTTCTTTTTAAATCATTATTTTGTTTTTCAAAAGGTACGATTTCATCTTTCTTAGTTTCGGGGTTATTTTGAATAGGTAAAAAATCACCATTGGTAATAATATGCCAAAGATCTAGATCTTTTGATTTCACATAAGTTTCGAATCGATTTTTCCAATATAAAAATCCATCACTTTCAAATAGTGGTGGTCTTTGCATAGATTGCCCTTCAAAATATTTTTCAGATTCCATAGATCGTTACAAGTTTTAAAATACAATATATTTTAAAGATCTTGCTAGACGTGGCTCTGATACCAATTGTGGAAAACTAGAAGGGGGGGTTGAATAGTTTTACGTCCTTTTTAAAATTTATAAACACAAGTTTGTTTTTAAAACTTCGATTCTAGTTTATGTGAACTCAATACTTGCGCTATATGAATAATTGTATGATAACTTAACTAACAAAGCTAATATAGTAAAGGTAAATAAATAAGTAATGAGAAGAGTTAGAAAGATCAAACCACAACACAAGGATTTATAGTGGTTCGGCTACAAGGACACCTTCCTTGTTCCTACTCCACTCCCCGAGTCACCTACTCGAGAGTTTTCTTCACTATGTCAACAAACTCCCTTTTGGCGGAGAAAACCTTACACACCAATTTACACACCACAATTACTTCACAACTTGATCACTACTTTTACACACCTTCTTCACACCAATATTCTACACACCAATCTTCTTCACACCTATCTTCTACACACCAATCTTCTACTTCACACCTATCTTCACAACTAACCTACTTCACTACTTATCAACTTCTATTATCTACACAACTTCTATATCTTCTACACAATTAATCACAAGCACAACACAATATTCACAAATGATCAAAGGGTTTGAATCACTTGAAACAAGGATTAATATACAAATGATCAAAGGGTTTTAGAGGATGTTTTAGAGAGTTATAGATCTGAAAATTTCGTGCAAAAGGTGGGGAAAAATTCCAGAATTAAGGTGGTATTTATAGGAGAAGAATTCTGACATTTTCTGACAGGGGAGCCTGGCCGGTCCCCTTAAATCGTGGCCGGCCCCCTTAAAATTAAGGGGACCGCCCCTTATAATTAAGGGGGCCGCCCAACTGTAACGGCCAGAAAACTTGTCTTTTAGTGGGGAAAGTTTATTTGGTGAAAAACTAACTGATTTTGGTTAAATATTTGAAATCATATATTTAGTATGATTAAAACAATTTTCTTTATTACCAAAAGTGTATTTCAAAAATATATAATATGTTTATATATTTAAATAAACTTTGTATTAGTTAATTAAATATCCCTTTGATCATAAGATGTATTAAGCACTTGTTTATCCATACCTTAAGTGATTAAGTTGGATATAGTTGTATAAACTAGCTTAATACTTGTTTACGTAGTAATCTTACGATTGACGAGTTTACATTTTTTTACGTCTTCCTCCGTTTTTTTACGTTTTCGTCAGGTTTTTTACGTTTTCGTCGGATTTCTTTCGTTTGCGTCCGTTTTTTTACGTTTTCGTTAGATTTAATAAGTTTTCGTCCGATTTTTAACGTTTTCACCCGTTTTTTTACGTTTTCGTCAGATTTTTTACGTTTACGTCCGATCTTTTACGTTTTTGCCCGGTTTTTTACGTTTTCGTCTGTTTTTTTCTGTTTTGATCAGATTTTTTACGTTTTCGTCAGATTTTTTACATTGTCGTCTGATTCGTTACGTTTTCGTCTGATTTTTTAAGTTTTCGTCCGTTTTTTTACTTTTTCGTCAGATATTTAACGTTTTCGTCCGTTTTTTTACGTTTTCGTCAGATTTTTTACTTTTTTGCCAGACTTTTTACGTTATCGTCCGGTTTTCTATGTTTTCGTCAGATTTTTTACGTTTACGTCAGATTTTTTTACGTTTTCGTCAGATTTTTTACGTTTTTGTCTGTTTTTTTTACGTTTTTGTCAGATTTTTTACTTTTTCGTCAAACTTTTTACATTTTCTTCAGATTTTTTACTTTTTCATCCGTTTTTTACGTTTTCGTCAGACTTTTTACAATTTAGTCCATTTTTTTTACGTTTTCGTCAGATTTTTTACTTTTTCTTCAGACTTCTTACGTTATCGTCTGTTTTTTTTTACGTTTTCGTCGGATTTTTTACTTTTTCTCAAACTTTTTATGTTTTTTGTCAGATTTTTTACGCTTTCGTCTGACTTTTTACGTTTTTATTCGATTTTTTTTGTTTTTGTCAGATTTTTTATGTTTTCGTCCATTTTTTACGTTTTCGTCAGATTTTTTACATTTTCGTCTGATTTTTTTACGTTTTCGTCCGTTTTTTTACGTTTTCGTCAGATTTTTTACGTTTTCGTCGGATTCTTTTTCGTGTTTGTCAGATTTTTTACGTTTTCGTCCACTTTTTACGTTTTTGTTAGATTTTTATGTTATTTTTTTTACGTTTTCGCATGATTTTTTACGTTTCTGTCCTTTTTTAATGTTTTCGTACGTTTCCTTACTTTGTCGTCCATTTTTGTTTTTTTATATTTTTGTGGGGTGTTTTACGTATTCATCCGTTATCGCTAGTTTTTTTTTATGTTTTCTTACGTTTTCGTCCGGTCTTTTATGTTTTTTTACGTTTTCATCTATTTTTTGCGTTTGCTTATGTTTATTTACATTTACGTCTATTTTTTTATGTTTTCGTTAGACGAAACCTAAAAAAACATTAATCAAAGATGAAAACGTAAATGAAAGATGAAAGCATAAAAATCAGACGAAGACGGATGTAAAGGTAAAAAATCAAAAGAAAACGTAAAACATCGAAAGAAAATGTAAAATCGGAAGAAATCATAAAAAATGAAAATATTAAAAAATGGACAAATGCATAAAAAAATCTGACAAAAACGTAAAAAAACAGATGGAAGCCTACAAATTCAAACAAAAAAGTAAAGAAAATGGGCGAAAGCGTAATAAAATGAACAAAAACGTAAAAAACCTAACAAAAACGTATAAAAACGAATGTAAACATAAAAAATCAGACGAAAAAGTAAAAAATTTGGCGAAAACGTAAAAAAATGAATGAGAACGTAAAAAGTCTGACGAAAATGTAAAAAATCTGACGAAAACGTAAAAAATCTGACGAAAAGGTAAAAAATCTCACAAAAACGTAAAGAAACGGACGAAAACATTTAAAATCAGATGAAAACGTAAAAAAACAGACGAAAACGTAAAGAGACTGAAGAGAATGTAAAATAAACCGACGAAACTGTAAAAAAATATAACGAAAACGTTAAAAAAAGACAGAAAACGTAAAAAGACTGAAGAAAATGTAAAATATACTGACGAAACAGTAAAAAATCTAACGAAAACGTAAAAAAAAAGGCGAAAACGTAATAAAACAAACGAAAACCCAAAAAATCGGACGGAAACATAAAAAAAATGGACTAAAATGTAAAAAAGCTGACGAAAATGTAAAAAAACGGATGAAAACGTTAAAAATCTGACGAAAACGTTAAAAATTAGACGAAAACGTAAAAAAACAGACGAAAACGTAAAAAAAACTAACAAAAAGGACAAAAACGTAAAATATCGGACGAAAACGTAAAAAAACAGATGAAAACGTTATTTGATATTATATTTTACTGTTTTAATTTCTTTTTTTCTCGTATTAGATTTTTTTAGTTATTTTATAATTTAGTTGGTTAGGTTATAGTATTTGTTTTTGTGTTTTGAAGATGTTTTTATAATATTACTAAGGTGAATAGTGAATTGAGATATAAAACAACAACACTTAAACATGTTTTCTAGTTTTGGAAAATGGAAAACACAAACACATGTTTCTCAAACTAAACGCGTTTTCTAAATTTTCTATTGTTTTGTGGAAATCAATCTCCCCTCCCTTTTCCTACAAAACAAGAAATAGGAAATGAAAGAAAATGTTTCCCAACTAAACGCCACCTTACCGTTGGTAGAATTCTCGTATAACAATAGTTATCACACTAGTATTAAGGCGGCACTGTATGAGGCACTTTACGGGAGAAAGTGCAGATCCCCTGTCTGCTGGGCCGAAGTTGGAGAAGTACAACTTACTGGTCCAGAGATAATCCATGAGACAAATGAGAAAATAGTTCAAATCCGACAACGCTACGGATAGGAAAAAGAGTTATGCCGATATAAGACGCAAGCCTTTAGAATTTCAAGTCGGAGATAGGGTTATGTTGAAAGTTTCACCTAGGAAAGGTATCTTTCGTCTCGGAAAGCAAGGAAAGCTTAGTTCGAGATACATTGGACCATTTAAGGTTTTAGAACGAATTGGTCCAGTGGCCTACCCACTTGAATTACCGGATGAACTAAGTAATATACACGACACATTTTACATCCCAAATCTTAAGAAGTGTTTATCGGACGAATCACTCGGCATTCCTATAAAAGAGCTTCAATTGGACGATAAGCTCATTTTCACAGAAGGACTAGTGAAAATTATGGACCGAGAGGTCAAAAATCTAAAACACCACCGGATTCCTATCGTTAAGGTACGCCGGGACTCCAAAGAGGACCAGAGTATACTTGGGAACGAGAGGATCAAATCCGTGCTACATATCCCCATCTATTCTTACCCTCGCACACTAACTCTAGTTAAATATCGGGACGAGATTTTCTTTTAGGATGGGAGACTGTAACAACCCACTAACTTCCCTTTAGGTTAGAAATGCCTTACTAACTTAACTTAGGCCCTCACTAAGCAAAATAGGATTAGAAATGCCTTACTAACTTAACTTAGGCCCTCACTAAGCAGCCCTCACTAAGCACAATAGGATTAGAAATGCCTTACTAACTTAACTTAGGCCCTCGCTAAGCACAATCTAGGATTAGAAATGCCTATAGGATTTTCCCGAGCTAAATTTTTGCTTTATTATATTCTTATGACCTAACTAACCTCTAGACAAGCTCACGTATCCACCTATGCCACCACTACCATGTTTACTTGATGTAAACATCTCGGTATGTCAAGTCAAGGTTATAAACATATTTTCACTAAGAAAACTATCACTCTAATACACCATACTTGGTAGAAAACCCTAAATGCACCTATGTGTTCCCGGTTAGCTTTAAAACCCTAACTGCTTATCTGAACTAACTTGAAAGTGTTTAAGACTTAGGTATGACTTATATTAGTCACTTTAGGATATATTAGGCCCCCTAGATCATAGTACAACTCCCTAGAACTTAGTACAAGTCATATAAGCATAAAACCATGATTAGGTCATAACTTCCTGAAACTAGGTCTAAACTATCCCAAATCTTTACCATAAATTATCACCACTTAGTATAAGCCTCTTAGGACATTATATTAGTTACTAAACACCCTTAGGACCCTGAATTAGGCACTAAAACCTAGGCAAAACCCTAAACTCTCACTAGACAAAACTAGGTTAGAATTTGACCTAAATACTTAAACTATGATACTTAAGCACCTCAAATTTACCAAACAAACACCCTAGCACCTCGCTAATAAGTAAGCAACCAACCTATCACCTCTAACCACCCAAGCAAGTAAGTGGATCACCTACTTGTCACCACCTTACCCAGAACTGCCTCTCTTGGCCATTTACCACCACAACCGGCCTACGGCGCCACCTAGCTACCTCCTAGCTCATCCTCATCATCCTATAGACTTGCCACAACCCTACATAGCTCAGCTTAGTCGACCTCTGTGACACCCCCAAAATTTACAACGCAGCGAAATACCAATTTGGGTGTCACTTCATAGTTTATACACACAAGTTACATAAAATGACCTCAAAAGAGACGTTTAATAAAATGTCACATTCGATTTAATAAATCAGAGTACAAAGGTCCCAACAATTTCTATTTAAAACTTTAGTTACAAGAGTTAAAACATGACACATACGTATATTTTAAAGATAAAAGGTTATCGCATGTGTAGAAAACAAGTATTTCAATATTTGATATCCACGCGACTCCGATTGCTCCCAATGCTCCACTAGCAAACTAATACCTGAGAAAATACATGCTAAAAAGTCAATATAAAGTTGAGTGAATTCATAGAGTTTACTATGTAATCAGTTGAATACAAGTATAATTCATTATAAAAGACATATAACAAATACATGTCGGGAAATCAGATTATAGTATAGAGCTCATGAAACCGAACCTTAACCTAGTTTTAACAGTTGCCCCGGTAGGGTAATATTTTCCATTTACCTCAACCTCTCAATATTATGTGATCGTTAAAAGGTGAGCGCTACTCACTCGGCCAGGCTGGTCAATGCCCAATATGCATATTCATAATACTAGCGTTTATACAAAAATAATTAACGGTTCATGATGGGGACTTAATTGGCAAGAATTACTCAAGTGACTATAATCATGTAATCGGGTCAAGCACACCAAAAACTACTTGTATTCGGTTTATAAAACTAGCATGTATCCCCCTCGCGAGGTTTATAAAACAATTGAAGTAAGTAAAAGCGAGGCTATGAACTCACCTTGGAAGGTAGCGACGAAAGTACACAATGGTACCAAAGAGTATGGCAGAATCGAGTAGCACAAGTGATGTCAAGTATTAGAGCACAATGATGCAGAATTGGCATAACCTAAAGAATATAAGTTTGTCTCAAGATATGACAATACGGTAAGTAATCGATACATATAAGTTTCAAAAGATGGAGCGTTTTAGTTTTCGTGGAATATTTGTATCAATGTTGTAAAAAGTTTAGTATCTCATTTGTATTGTGGTATGAAGTCATAGACTCAAGATAAACGCACGCCAAAGCATAAAACATACAGCACATGCATACTAGGTAAATAAACATGTAAGAATCAATTAAGAATCTAGGCAAAAGATATGAGGATGGTTAAGTTTATTAAAGTCCAACGATGTCAAATAAGTGGTCAATTCTCAATAATAAGTTTCGGGTTATCAAACCCAAACTAGCCGTGCGGCTACACTCACATTTTGAGACAACAACCAAGGCCATAGCCATGGTTATGTCTCGACTAAAAGGCCTTAAGTCAATAGCCCTGGATGTGTCTCGGCCTCAAGAGGTCAAAATGATATAAGGATTTCTTTTTATGTCATGGCTACCTTTGGGTCAAAATGGTCCAGTTGGTTTTTATATTCTACAGCCTTCGTTTTTCATTTTCAGCTTACGTCTCACGAGTTTTTGTATAAAACATAATTCTGAGCAACTTTCGTGTTTTACAGTTTCAGTGGTTCGGAACAGAAAAGGGTGAAAATCAGGTTTAATTCCACATCAGCAAGTTATTTGCAGAAAATTAAGCATGTAACGACCCATTTGACTGCAAAAAATTAAGCATGTAACGACCCATTTAAGTGCATATTTTTAAGTAACAAAACGCACCCCAAGTTGAGGCTGTTTTGCAGCCAACAAACACCCGCAGTTGGGGCTGAAATAAGCATATCTAGACGCCCCTGATGAGCAGAAAATAAGCATAACCAAATGCACCTTATTGGTGCTGAAATGAGCAGGTCTAAACGCACCATTTAGGGGCTGTTAGCGAACCGAGAAACCAAACCCCAACAGTACCCTTGGCGGGCTTGAAGTGTGGGCTGGAACAACGAAACAAACACACCCCTTGGGCTGTTATACGCAAAACCAAATGCACCCTACTTGGGTGTCTTGGTGGTGGGTCGAACTAAACAAAACAACAACGACACCCCTTCGGGGCTGTCGTGTACTAAGCCAAAGAAACACCCCGTGTTGGCTTGCGAGGTCTAAACGAAACAAACCCATGTACCCTTGCGGGTTTACATACCAATTTTGAATAACAATTAACAATAATAACATCAACATATCAATTAAATAGTAAATCCAAATAAGCCAAAACTAGACTCGACATAAGCTAACCCAGACCAAGTAAACAACAACAGCAAATAAGCAAGTACCACAAACAAGGATGACCCGTGGTCAAACCGGGGCTGACCCAACTCGGCTGAATTGACCCTACCCGTTTACAATACCGAATCAAACAACCACAACTTTCTAGTCATTCATAACCGCACGATATTAATTATCAAAATGTTTTTAGTTTAGTTTAATCCACAAAAACGTAACAACTTGATTTTTATTCGGTTTGAAACAAAAGAATCAACAAAGATAGACGTATATATTTCTACATACCAAACGAGATCGAGAAGAGGAAGAGATATGGTGGTGTGGCTGAGGCGACGACGCGTCTGTGGTGGTGATTACCCGAACCAGAAACAACTTGAAGGATCTCCACACTAAAACCCAATCCAAACACGATCCTTTGGTGGTAGCCTTCAAGGTGTGGCGGCGTGGCAGAGGTGAAGGGTGGTGAGGCTGTATAAAAGATTAAAGGGAGATGATTGTGGAAAATTTTGATGGTGATGTTGGTGTAGTTTTAATGGAGAATGAAACCAAGAATCAAGACCAAAACAACATGGCCTTTGAAAGAATTAAATCAAACTCAAAGTTTTGATGGTGATTTTGTTATGTTGAGTTGGCATTCAAAACAAGAAGGATGAGAGAACAAATAGTCATTATCTCATTTACTAGATTGCATGTGTTGGAATCGACTTGTTTGTATAATGTTTCTTAATGAAAGAATAAGAATTAGAAAATGTGTACATGACAAATGAAATATACGGCCACCTGTTGATGAGGTGGTGAGATTTGGCTACTTTTAGTCAAAATTTAGATAAGTTATATAACTTAGGTTATGGTTTGATCCCGGTAATTAAAACGTGGAGTTTTTAAGACGCGTGACGTAGTACCGGGTAGTGTAAATATATATATATATATATATATATATATATATATATATATATATATATATATATATATATATATATATATATATATATATATAAACTTTCAAAAATATTAAAACTTGTTTTCACAATCTAGTTTATTGTTTTAGATGAGTGGTGAGTTCATCGGAGGGTTTAGATGTTATTAAAACCTTAAAACGTGAATTTAAATCGCGTAAAACGTAAAAGGTGCAAGGTTTAAGTAAAAATGGAAAAAGTGAAAAGTGACTTTTAAAATAAGATTGTAAGGAACCAAAAGTGCATAGAAAGTGTAGACTGGACATAGTCTAGTGTCAGTTAAATTAATTTTACGTGTCATGACGAAACACAGATAACTACCGACGAAGTTAATTATTTAAAAATAGAATAGTTAAATAATAAGATTAATGACATGAAATTTTTGAAATGTCACAACCTCCCCCCCCCCCTCGACACATGGCGGCCCTTTCCTTGGTCGCTACTCTTTACGCACTCCCCTCCCCTCCATTTCATTCCACACTCTTCTCCTCTTTACCTCACATACATTCTGTAGTACTAAGACCTTTGAAGCCATAGAAGTCGAGTATAGAAGCCTTGGCCTAGTCGAGTTGTGGTTTGAACCGAGAGAAGCCCTAGAAACCCTAGTTGCCTCGTTAACCCATATACGACCTAGGTAAGCCTTAATCTTTGATCTAGTAACCTTAGAATAGACCTAGGACTCTTATAACACACATTAGAACCCTTAGGATAGCCTTGATCACTTAGTTTTAGAAGTTTTCATTTTGAAACCCTAGATTTAGAAAATTATATGTTTATGTGCTAAATTGCTATATTACATGCTATAATCTGAATAAGGTGACTTATTTGAACATATATTAGCTAGACATAAGCTTAAAAACTTAGTTGCTATGTTAAAATATAATTGACATGTAATTAGGACAAGTTTTGCAAAAACTTTACATGCATAGGGGTATATGTTGTAAATTCTTGAAACTATAAAGTCTAGGGACTGTTTTTGACATTTCCTACAAGTTATTAGTGTAAGGACTAATTTTGCAAAGTTTTGAAACCTTAGGATAGAAATTAAAACAAGTTATAAACTAGAAAGGACTAGTTTTGCAAATTTTATAAAGTTAAGGGTAAAAAGGGTAAATAATGAAAGTTAGTATAGTTTAGGGACCATTATTGTCATTTCTCTAAAATATATAAGTATAGGGATTAAATGTGCAAAAGTTAGAAAGTTATATGCTCAGTTGTTATAAGTTTATAAGTATATGGTAGAAAATGTAAATATATAAACTTAAAGGGTAAAAACGGACTATTTTCATATAAATATAAAACTTATTGAAGTTAGAAGCATAACACAATACTAGGGAGCTTCATGCGAGGAGTACTATGTGGATAATTCGTTTAGACGAGTTTGCTGGGTTTACGAATTAAAGTGCCCTGGCTCCTTAAACGATTATTGCATATACTTCTGAGTTATGATGGCCGGAACGGTGTTATGTTATAACTAAACCTTAATAACAACATGACTCAATATTAGGGAGCTTCGTGTGAGGAGTATTAACTTCTGAATTATGATAGCCCGAACGGTATGATGTTGATAACATAATACAATAGTAGGGAGCTTCATGTAAGGAGTCATATACTTCTGAATTACGATGGCCCGAACAGTGCTACGTTATATATAAAAACCCTAAGAGTGATTAGTTAAGAAAACCTAGACTAAGACTTGACATACACACACCTACACTACCCCCAGGATATGTGAGTGAGTTGTCTAAACCCCTACTTTACTTACCTTAAGACCCAGGTGAGTTTTCATAGCCTCACTTTTTAATATTTTACAACCCTGTGAGGGGGATACATGCTTTAAACCGAATACAAGTCTTTTTCATTGGTTATTGCACGAGTAAACTAACTGCCACCACTACATAACTAAAATTCATGAATCTAATACTTTGGGATATTTTACTCACGCGAACGTGTATATAATTGATAGATCTATTGGATTTTGACAACTCCCGTTGGTATTAACATCTCTCTGGATAGTACTAATAAGTACTATATTTGAACCCACTGAAGGAATAACTTTGGCAAGTTATCTTTCCCATCCCCTCATGGTTTGGTCTGCAGACCCCATGACCCGGACTGTTAACGTTTGGTTCATGAGCTTAGTGCAAAATACCTTCTATCACGAAAACCTTTCCACACATAGGGTTTAAGCTGAACCCTGTGCAACTTGTATTTATACCACTATCTACTTAAACCTATGACTCTCACTCAACATTTTTGTTGACTTTTAAGCATGTTATCTTAGGTAATTAGGCACTATAGGAACCCTGGCACGGAGAAGTACCGGACATGAGGATGTCCAGAATAGTTATCATTCATCAGTTTTGTGTCATAAAACGTATCTTAGGGACCTCTCTTTTTGTAAAAGTACATCTTTTAATATAAAAACTCTGATGAATGAATGAATGATAACACCTTTTTCAAAAACGTCTCTTTTCGAGTTGTTTTCTATTATCTTGTCTTTGATTCCATGAGTAATACCCCAAACACTTAATCCGCTGCGATCAGTGAAAAATGGGGGTGTTACACTAATATACCCTTTAAAAAACAAATTTAAATGGAAAGTTTAAGTTAATGTAATTAATTTGGTTTATAACTCATAGTTTAAATATTATTTGATCCTCAATTTTTTTTCATTTTTCTTTTATAACCCATAGACATTTTTCTCGCAATGACTACAAATTAAACTCATAAATATTGCATTAAGAGTCACATAAAAACACAGGTTCGCAAGTATAATTATTTACCGCTATATACCATCATTTTGCACAAGTATTCGTTTAGTGTTACTAATATTGTCAAACAAAAAACAAATCACATAAAATATCATACACATTTATCTTCCAATTTGCATTAAATTAGTTAATTATCCACCTTGCAAAATTTCATTTACGAGACAAAAGAACTAAAAACTGAGTAAAAGGATGAAATTATGATAAAGTGTAAAGTTGGAAAAAGAAAATAGTTTAATAAGAAGTTAAAAATTGTTCGACATGATTCAATATTCCTATAATCACTCATTTAGTCACGTGATCCAAAGTTGTAAATAAAAAGTCTTCCATCTTTATTTCAACACTTCTCTCTTACTTGGTCTTCAATGACATTATGATTATTTCTTAATCAATCCTTTGATTTCTCCTCACATAAAGCAAATCCTCCAACCACTAGTATTTTTCGACTACAGTATTCATTTCTGATAGGTTGTTTCCTTTTAAAATATTACTTCTTTCTCCATTTATTTTTCCCACTTATTACATATTCTACCAGACATCATTTTATCATTACAACACCATCTACATCATATAAAAACAATACACAACACTAAAAATTTGATGCCCCCTGTTTAGATAATGCCCTGGGCAGTCGTCCGCGCCGCCCATAGCCAGGGCCGGCCCTACGCAGAGGGAGTGAATACGGTCTTTTCGAGTAACTTGAAGTTTAAAAAATTCTAGTCTCAAAGATCAACAATAACAATCACAACCACAATATATAATTTCAGTAAAGAGACACCACGATATGTACTGGTTCGGGATGGGGGGTTTATATCATCCGTACGTACAGTTGCAAATCCACGACATCGATACAATTACTAAGTATAATCCTTATGGTGGATTACAAGCTGTCACAACTTCACTCCACTGATATGCACAAAGATCAGAGCTCACTAAGAAGAGCTACTCCCAACAGTATTCCGCCCTCGGAAACCACCCACAAGAATCTCTTGATTCAACTTAACCATTAAGAGCTACTCCCAACAGTATTCCTCGATCTAAGCTTGATCAAAAAGATGCAAGACTTTAAAACCTTACAACCAAATCGAATGGATAACAATTGTGTGTTCAAACCAAGTCCTAGCCTAACATAGAGACTCGAGTCTAATAGAAAGGGTATAGATTAGAAGAATCTCAACACAATTCACAAAACTGGATTAGGTTCTTCTGAATCACTCTTGCGGAAGAAGTTTTCTTTCAATTGATGATTAGATGAGAAGTTGGAACACTATTATAAAGTAGACTTAGAGGGTAGAGAGAAAAGAAATTAGAGAGAAAGAATATATTGACAAGAGGTAAGTAGCAAATGACAAGTGTTGGGGTATCTATAACCAAAGGAACCCAAAATTCTGACGCGCCTGGCATGCTGGTCACGCGCTGGTAGGCCACCTAGTGCGCCGGGGCCAGTCCTGACTTTTTCGGGTTCTTCATTTATTAATACCTGACTTTTGTTAAACCCTCAATTGCACTTCATCTTTGACCTTTCCAGTAACATTCCAACACTCAAAGTGGGATAAGGTCAACCAACGCATTTAGCCAAAGTTTATGTATTTAAAATATTTGGTGAAGTAAAACAAGATAGTTAGGGGTTTAGTTCAATTTTAAATAGAAAGAGAAGAACCATTGGACATCGGATATTAGGTAATAAGCTTTGAGTATTCTTGATAAGTCCTATATTATTGATATTTATCACATATTAATTGCTCATATTATGCATATTTATATCTGAATTGATACTTAATTAGCTTTCCTATTTCAATAATTATGGAGTAATATTGTAAAAATCACAAATTTAAGGCATGATTTAGAGCTCCTTTGCATGCAAGCTGTAAAAGAGCATATGACGTAAGAAACTTTGGCCTTACGCCGTAATGAAGATCTTATCCCCCGTCCAAGAATATCGAAGATCTGAAGGTTACGACTTATCTTATCTCTAGATTACACCGTATTTAGAAGATATGCAGAATATGCTTGGAATTTGCTTTCTTCGTCAGCAATCAAGATATCTAGATTACTTCGTATTCCCTTATGATTACGTCGTAATCTCTTCCTAATAAAAGACTATAAATACAAGCCCTAAATGGGAGTTTTTGATATCTTTCACTCACTACTTTCAACTACAGCCGAATTTCACCATTCCAAGGCCCCAAGAGCTAGGATAACACGTATCACAACATTAGGCTTAATCATTCGGTTTGCATATTGATTTTATTACGATTTCCATGTACGTATCTTTTGAATTATCTCATTGTGATTTTACATACATTATGGGCTAACACCCTTGGGTGTTAGCCATGTTTATGAATATTTTATGATAGTTATTTCCGTTTGTTTTGATCTAATGTTTTGTATTGCTTAGTTTACAATACAAGAATCTGATGGAATACCCACGATAATTACCCACGCTCATCCTTTGGAGCGTATTTACCCACCTAATACCCACTCGTTACCCACGACCAGTGACTTTCAAAGTCGATCTTATTTTCCCTCAAAATTCCCACGGATTTACCCACACAAATAGACACATAAATATATTTACTGTGCAATATGTGGGTAAATAATTGGCCCCAAAACATTCCCCACTGATTTCCCACATCGTGAATTACTGTGGCTATATTTGTCGGTAATTTAGTGGGTAAATGTTATTTACCCACGAAATGCAAATATCCTTTGTTCAACTAAAAGGCCATACTAAGCCTAGTTCCCATCAGTATCACAAATTAGAGTTGAGAATGCAAGTAGGGGTGCCAGTTAACCCGACCCGAATTCGAAACCGATAAGGCCTATCGGGCTGGGTTAAATTGGGTTAAAAAAATCTTGTCTGGTTGTTTTGACCCGAACCCGATAAACCAATTGTGGATCGGGTTAGAGTTAGAAAAATAATGTTATCGGGTCAACCGATAAGACCCGAAATCATTAATTATTTTTTTCTTATAAATTAGCATATCTTTCATAATGCATTTGGAAATTAATTATTTGCAGTTGTCTTTACAAATTAACAATTACACAACTGTGCTTTTGGTATACTCATTACAGCAGATTAATTCTAGACTCCATGTTATCTTACATTGAAAGAAAAGCATCTTAAAGTCAGAGATATGAATAACACAATTAAATATCTCTATAATTTGATAGTAGGTTACATTTTTTTTAAAGGCAAAATATTATAAAAACCACAAAAAGAAATAAAATACAAGGCATCTCATCCCAATTAACTAGAAATTAAAAGAGGATGAGATCCAAGAAAAAACAAAACAAAATATAGAAGCCAACACAAAATCCTCAGAACTATTGACTAACTCATAAAATGGATAAAAAAAACTGCAAGCCAAACACTGGTAAAGGCCTAGCATTACCCATATATGAAATATTAAATCCCCATATGGAGTAAAATCAACCAATGACCTGTTGCTAAGAAACAGCCAATCACAATTGCATTAAGAGCTCTTGACCACTTAGAAATGCACTACCAGTGATGAAAGCATTATGGGTTGTTGACCACTTTGTCTTGCAGACACAAAACCAAACATCAACAAAGTTACATGCTGGTGACTAGGGGTATCAATCGGGTCGAGTTGGTCGGGTTCGGGTCAATTCGGGTCGGGTCAAAGTCGGGTCGATGCTAAAAAATATTTACCCGAACCCGACCCTATTTGAACTCGGGTTAGTCGCGTTTGGGTCTAATAGGGTCGGGTCAAATCGGGTCGGGTCAACTCGGGTTCGGGTCTGTGCCATTTATAAAATCACATAATTTGATTTCTTAAAATTATTAGTTAAAACCTCAAACCACTAAAAGTCACATTTATAAATCAAATAAATTATTTGTTGTATTTTCCATTTGCTTTGCATACTTTTAGAACAAACTGCACATTCCATTATTTAGCAACATTCTACACAGCTAATGAATTCTTCACTTGTATCTTGTATCATGTTTCCATTAATTCATGTATTTAATTGAAAAAAATCTAAAAGGTTAATTTTGATTTTTGTTGATTTTCCCATCAATTCAGTTAGCTAAATTTGTTCAGTTGAAATTCACATCAGCATAACATATTTGAAATGTAAGACTTTTTAGTTAAAAATAAACAACTAGATAGCATAATTACCCCGTAGCTTTAACCGGTTCAAATGTAATTCCGTACCCAAACGGATACAACGGGTCATAATGTGGATCACCACTGTTCATCGGGAGCAGATCAACTATCTTGAACCAAGTACGCGCAAGCTTACCCGTGGGACCATAATCACCATACAAGCCATGCATCAGTAACAAATAAGTGGGCAAATAACAAACCATGCATCAACACTAAGTAGGCAAATAACAAACCATGACTTTTGTTGTGGGGTAAACTGTATGTAGGCATATAACACATCATGCATCAGTAACAAATAACAATCCATATCAGTACCTCAAATACTAAGAGTAAGAATATGCATCAATAACAAACCAAATAAGATACTAAGACCATGCATGATGCATCAGTAGGAAAATACTAAAAGCATCTATTACTTGGAATATAAAACAACTAACAAGCCATTCTTTAATCCATTACAGTAGGTAAATACTAACAAAGTTTCTAAATTATGACAGTAGGTCCAAGTTTAATGAATGGACTAACTTGTTTACTTGAGAGTTGGGCCACTAATATATAAAGATAGAGTAAACTGTAAAGTTATAAAATCACAGGAAAAAAGATTGGGTTAGTAGGGTTGAACCCGAATATTCAAAGTATTTTGAACCCGATACCCGACCCTAGTTCATACTCGGGTTAATCGGGTTCACCCGATTGACCCGAGTTAGATTTTGGACCCGAGTAACTTGACCTGATTAGCCTTACTCATGTTCGGGTCCGGGTAGGGTCGGGTCCTGGTCGGGTCGGGAATTATGACACCCCTACTGGTGACATTTATAGAATAACTTCCTAGCTCTCATTACTCAATAGTTTAATGGCCTAGCACACATCGTGTGAACTATAAGCAACTAGTTGCTAAACGTTGAATGTCAAATAAAAACTCTATTTGCTGCTCTTAGCAATTCGAAAAAGCTACTACAATAATATAAAATGAAACGTTACTACATGAATATTCATATCATATTAGATAAGATCCAAATCAAATCAAATAACAATCCAAAAGATATTAATTATCTGATATTCTCAACAAAAAATGAAGTTAAAAAAAAAGTTAACAAGAACTATAAGAATTTGAAAGCCCATCGAACATAACATATGATGTACCAACGGTTCGTTACCTTAACGATCCAAAGGAATGTACTCTAAGATTTTAAGTTGATGAACTCCCGTAACGTTAAATCGGGTTAGTCGGGTTGAACCCGAATATTCAAAGTATTTTGAACGTGATATCCGACCCTAGTTCGAACTCGGGTTAATCGGGTTCACCCGATTGACTCGAGTTAGATTTTGGACCCGAGTAACCTGACCTGATTAGCCTTACTCGGGTTCGGGTTCGAGTTCGGGTCCGGGTCGGGTCCTGGTCGGGTCGGGAATTATGACACCCCTACTGGTGACATTTATACAATAACTTCCTAGCTCTCATTACTCAATAGTTTAATGGCCTAGCACACATCGTGTGAACTATAAGCAACTAGTTGCTAAACGTTGAATGTCAAATAAGAACTCTATTTGCTGCTCTTAGCAATTCGAAAAAGCTACTATAATAATATAAAATGAAACGTTACTACATGAATATTCATATCATATAACATAAGATCCAAATCAAATCAAATAACAATCCAAAAGATATCAGTTATCTGATATTCTCAACAAAAAATGAAGTTAAAAAAAGTTAACAAGAACTATAAGAACTTGAAAGCCCATCGAACATAACATATGATGTACCAACGGTTCATTACCTTAACGATCCAAAGGAATGTACTCTAAGATTTTAAGTTGATGAACTCCCGTAACCTTTGATCCTTAACTCTTTCTTCGTGTGTATGAGTTCAAAAAGCTCAGCAGAAGATTGAGATATGTGAAGTTCTTTTCCCTACAAATCCATAAGTATGTTATTTAAAAAGTATACAAAATACATTATTTTACTTGAGCATAAAAAATCTCAAGAAAATGTAAACATGAAAAATGTAAAAATCAGGCATCTCATGAGTCTCCTCTTAAGTTGTGTGATAGCAATTGAGCCTCCACAATGCTTCTACAATTTTGACTTTGTGGTCCATACTCGATCAATCATGTCTTGCCAATAGCTTGATTCGATCAATCCTGGGTTATAAGGCTTAAGAACTGAAAAATCAGAACCATCAAACTCAACTCCAGCTAGCTGCGCCATCTTAATTGACTCATCTCTTGCCTTTAACATGAGACCTGGATAAAGGTTCCTCATACTATCCTCCCACACCTCACGAACCAACACATCAGCCACAACTTCCCATAGGAAAAAGCCTATGACTACAACAACAATGACGTTGTATATTTCATTTTTAACCAAGTTTGATTTATTTACTAAGAACCAAATGTGGGTACACACCTTAAAAAGCACCCATAATTCATCGCGCAGAAACCTGTTAACCTCATTCCAAGTGGTCCAAGAACCACTAAACATGTTCTTGAAGATATAAATTATCATACGAATAGTTGTTGCGGTAAACCTACAAATGGGAAATATTCAAACATAATGAACCCAAATAACTTAAGAAGCATATAAATGTATGATGTATAGATATGCATACCTTCCACCATCAAAACTGATCATTGTCCTCTTTGATGGATCATGTGGGACTTGGTTGATGACGTTTGAACGTCTTCTACCGGGAGATGATTCTGCATTTGACTCAACGGAATGTCTACCTACACTTCCACCTCTACCTCCACGTCCAATGGTTATACGCGCCATAATAGCTGTAACAAATGAAAATGTCAAACTAACTGAAATAGATACTTTATCTGATATCTGTAAACAAAAAGAGAAAGTATATATCCTCCATTTAGTTGTAATTGGATGACCATAAAAATGCTCGAATTACTACAAAAGAATTCCCCTAAATCACATTCTCCTAAATTACACTAAATCACAGTTGATGTTTCGATATGTTTTTATAATTAGATTTAGTCTTCTAGTTGGGGTAAGTTGTACATGTTTTCTGTAATTAAAAATTATCCCCAAAATTTAAAGCTAACAAACATCAATGTAATTTCACATATAGGCATGCAATAAAAAGAAACAGTGGAAAATAAATGGAAACTTAGAGACCAATTTGTACCTTAGTTAGGGTTGCAACTTGCAAGATTGATGCTTCCTCTCAATTTTACTTTGGTGAGCTGTAGTATACTCTAATGTAAGAACATGGATGATTATGTGTTTAGGATGATTATGTGTTTAGGATGATTATAAGTAAAGATATCTAGTGAGAGAAGTTAGAGAGAGAAAGAGATGTTGGGAGCCTTGAAGGAAAAGAGAGATTGTTAGATTGAAGTGAAAGGTCCAACCCCTTCCAAGCTAGGGAAGGAGAATTTATACTTACAGAAAAACGCCCCCTGAAACAGGCTGTGGAGCCAGCTGACAGTGGGTAAAGACCTGACCAGACTCCACAAATACTAACTAATACTAAACTACGTACTAACTAATATGATAACTACTACAAGCTACAATATGCTAAACTACACTCGAGGTGACCGAGTCTTCATATGAATAAATGTATTCCTAACAATCTCCCCCTAAGGGAGGTCACCCCAGAAAATAAAAATTGAATCATAGCATTCAGGTCTTTGAAGACATCTTTGTAGCTCGTAGCCTTTTGATTCTTCAATGTTGAGATCTTTGTGCTTTAAGTGGTAGACTCTAGATGACACCTTCAATGTGATGGATGATCTTTGGAAATAGCTTCAGCTTTATCATCCAAATGAATGTCTGAGGGTCATCTTTCAGTAACGTCTCCATGTGATATGAACATCTTTGTGTTGGCATGCTCTCACTTTTTCAGGATCATGATCTTCTGCATCAGAGTTGTGGAAGCATATATGAGGCCCAATCAATGATCATGATTTCTTAGATTGTGATGTCGAAGTGTGAGCATGCGTTGATGGATCAGCATCTTATCAACAATTAACTGCAACCGTCAGAAATTCCTGCAAGCAAACAATTAGCAAGAAATCATCCCGTGCTTATAGGTTTGGAATTAGAGATCATCAACAGCATAGTGTGAAGACTCCTTCTAATCCTTACCAAGACCTTTCCCAATCGATAAATCCTGAGAGGATTTACACGAACTACCTAAGTAGATCAACGAATGGGTGAGTCGCTGGAGATCACTCCACGACTGTTGGCCGTTTGTAACCATCGTGACTACTAAGCGTAATTCTCAAGGAATTACCTAAGTGACCTGCTTTCAGGGCTGCTTGATGTTGACCCTGGCAGGAATTTCCATTCAATCACTGGGAGTTACAATAGCAACATCCCTCATAAATGTTCTGGCAGATTACTAAGATCTGCGTAGGACTCATAAGATTACCACTGGTGTCCTTAATGTTGAACAACCAGGGTAGATATAGCACGTGTTCCTATGAGATCTTTTTATGTATCTCGAGGCTCTAGACTTAATAAGTGCATTTGGTTTTCCTATGCGGAGATTAGGGAGAGGTCTCCTGCTTCAATATCAACCATCTCTAAGAGATATGTCGATAGATTACACCGGTTCCCCGTGAGAATGAAACAAGTTCTTTTAAAAGAACTTGAGTAGCTAGAAGGTTTAGTGCAGTGCGTCACTGGGTCCATGACGTCTTGTCTTCAATACCAATATCGCCTTAGCAACAATCAGTAGATTATGAATTGAACCCAGTTTCTGCCCTAAGGTTGACTAATTAGAGGGCTATTTCTTTTCACCCTTTTCTCATTTCATTTCTTTTTAATTCTTCAGCCCCTTCTTTCTCCATTCTCACATTTCTCCCTTTTTTCATAATCATACCTATGGACTTTCAAATACTATCTATTTGGTATTGTCCATGGGTAGATCCCTTCGGCTCTGGCGGATCATAGGACGGTTTTCCTAACCTTAGCCACCTTATAACTTCATGACTATCCTATGTTGCCATACACCAAATCATTGAAAATCCTCTCAACGTGTTTATGATTAAGATACACATTTTGTTAACACATTGAGAGTTTTGTTATTTTCAAATGCTCCCCCTTAACATGTGATCATATGTATTGATTTGAAAATTTGCACATGTCGGGAAGAGTTGCACATTTTGAATTGATCTACCTTAAGTGAACATGACTGGCATTTGAGACACGCCTACGTCACTAGTTAAACTAGCTTGAAGTTATTACCCGGCCCGATCAGATTCACCCAAGGTTTCTCGAAACGGTTTATTCTACTCAGACTAGTCCTTTTCGAGATACGCTTACATCACTGGTTAAACCAGCTTGAAGTTATTACCCATCCAGGATTAGACCTTTCGATTCAAGACAATAGAGTTTCGTCAATTCATGAGTCAAGTCTGAGATGCACTCATATGAGATGCAAGGATCCTTTTTCACAAACCATTTTGCTCCCCCTCAATATGTGCATTGATATACAAAAGAGTTTGGCACATAGGGAAGAGCATATTTTTGTTTTTGGGTTCAAAACATCACGTTTTAATCATTTTTTCATATTTAAATCACATCTTCTCCCTTGATCAAAAATTTCAAACCAATTGAGATTTGTGATCCCAAGTGATTTAAATAAGTTTAAAGGTTTTGGGAGAAAGATGTGTCATATTTAAGAATGACTGATTTTGAGACGACATTTTAGCTCCCCCTCAAACCTTGAGGGAGTATGTTATGTGTTAGAGACGATGAGTTTATAAATAATTTTGAGTTTAGCGAAAAACTCATGAAAAATTCATATACTAACACATAACAATTGCACTTAATCCATTGGAGTTATGCACAAAGATCTTGTTTTGATGATATATAGCTTTTGAAATTGTTCTCCCCCTCAATCGATGACATTTTAAAATTAAACATTTTGCACAAAGTATTAATTCTTTTAGTATCGATTGAGTGGCAAATTTTAAACAACATTGCAAGTTTGTTTGATCTTCAAAAAACCATGGTACCACCAAGTTTGGAGCAAATATTTTCCCGAAGAATCATTGAAGGAAAAATATTTGAGATGCAAAGAAGACTTCTCTTCTTTTACCAGAAATGATGCACTTAAGCGTACATCAGATCCGAAAGGCATGAATATAAAGTAAATCATGCCTTTGTTAGGAAGAGTCGTCTTTTTGGCGAGGAGCTTTCCCCAATATTAAGACCGGGTTGCTATATAAAGTAATAGCAAACCATTTTGAAAGAATAATTTTTAAAACGACATGTTTTAGAAGAACATTATTAGTAATAAGAAATCTTGCTCAAGCATATGTATGTTTCCGTGTCATTATTGAATGACATTTCTAGAAACGTACATAATATTGATTACACAAGAGACATGTCATGAGAAGAATTTTTTTTGGGTTTTTCGTAGGTTTTATATTTTTCTATTTTCTTTTTGTTTTAATACTATGTACAAAGGATATGTGAAGCAACCCTTTTACTCTTCCTAATCTTCCTGAAGACTTATGAGAACCTCAGCCATGAGACTCTTCATACCAAGGCGAGGGAGGATGAATTGAAATCGGTCCCTAGAAAGTGCTTTGGTGAAGATATTAGCTAGCTGGAACTCAGTCCTCACGAAGTAAAGTTCCACAATTCCTTTCTCAACTTGCTCCCTGATGAAGTGATGTCGAATGTCAATATGCTTAGTCCTTGAGTGCTGGACATTGTTGCAGCAGAGTGCAATTGAACTTTTGTTGTCACAGTACATGGGAATCTTGTTGCATACGAAGCCATAGTCTGAAAGTTGAGATCTCATCCATAAGATCTGAGCACAGCACGAGGACATGGCAATGTATTCAGCCTCTGTGGAGGAGATTGATGTACTCATTTGTTTCTTTGAAGACCAACTGGCTAGCTTATTACCCAAAAACTGAGCAGCCCCAGATGTACTTCGACGAGTATCTTGACATCCCGCATGCTCAGCATCAGAGTAGGCTGTGAGCGCCATAGAAGTGTTCTTGGGGTACCATAGGCCCATGTGGATTGTTCCTTTAAGATACTGAAAGACTCTCTTGACAGCTTCCAGGTGTTTCTTGGTAGGTTTGGATTGATACTGAGCACACATGCAAACTGCAAACAGAAGATCTGGTCTGCTAGCAGTAAGATACATTAAGGAACCAATCATGCTTCGATACTTGGTTTGTTCGACCGGGATCCCAACATCATCTTTATCTAGTTTTGATCTTTTAATCATAGGAGTATCAACTGAGTCACAGGAATTGAATCCAAATTTCTTCAAAATTTTATTAGTATACTTGGATTGATTGATGAAGATGCCATTGGGATTTTGAGATATTTGCAAACCTAGAAAGAAAGACATTTGACCCATCATGGACATCTGGAACTCAGAACTCATCTCTTGGGAAAAACGATCACACTCTTTGGGATCAGAGGAGGCAAATATGATATCATCAACGTAGTTTTGTACATGAAGAAAGTGTTTGCCCGTTTTTCTGGTAAAGAGTGTAGGATCAACAACACCTTTGGAAAACTTGTTGGCAAGAAGGAATTTTGACAAGGTGTCATACCACGCCCTAGGAGCTTGCTTAAGCCCATAAAGAGCCTTCTTCAAACGATAAACATGGTTAGGACGTTCTGGATCCACGAATCCTTCGGGTTGGCTCACATACACCACCTCTTTTAGATCGCCATTCAAGAATGCAGTCTTGACGTCTATTTGATAAAGCACTATATTCTGACTTGCAGCATTTGAGAGAAATATTTTAATGGCTTCAATTCTAGCAACAGGTGCGAAGGATTCTTCAAAGTCATTACCTTCTTCTTGACGATATCCTTTTGCAACTAGCCTTGCCTTGTTCTTCAAGACATCTCCATGCTCATCAAAATATCAATCTAAGAGCAATGGTCATAGCACAATCGGGAAGTGGTACTAATTCCCACACTTCAAGTCGATCAAACTCATGGATCTCGTCAACCATAGCAGTGAACCATGAGTGTTTAGACATTGCATCCTTGAAATCTTTTGGCTCAGCTTTAGAGAGGACAGAATTGAAGAAGCACCACAATGCGTCAGTTGCAAGTTGCTCACGGGTTGATACAGGGCGAGAAGGATTTCCAATAATTTTGTCAATTGGATGATCATTGGTCCATTTCCTAAGGTGTTCATGGGGTTGAGGATAGGGAACTGAGGTAGCTGTGTTAGATTCATCTGAGGATGTTGCATCATTTGAGGATTCAGGAGCAAATATGTTAACAAACGGCTCATCATCAGGTGGAGTAAAAGGATTTACTTCAAACGAATTATCCACAGCTGCTACTCGTTGTACAGATGAAGATTGACCATAAGATGTGGTAACTGAACGACTGATGGTGGGGGCTTCAGGATCCCATGACAACGAAGTGGATGGCCCAGCATTAACATTTGGGAGATTTGCTACCCCAGCTGGTTGTGGAATGACTGTGGCTTCTGGAGCATCCACGTTTTGAGGTTCAAAGTATTCATCAAACATTGGGTCAAACAGTTTCCTCCAGTCTTCACTTGTAGGAGGTACAAAAGGAGTAGCAGGAGTGGGACTCTATACAAGCCTGGAGCTTATAGGTCCAGGAGACAAAAGGTTAGGTACGGGTCCAGAACTTGATTGTCCAGGAACCGGTTGCTCAGTCAGCTCATCGAATGTAACGTGGATTGTTTCCATTATGTCTCTGGTACGTTTGTTGTAGATTCGGTACCCCTTTCGTTCTGGAGCATAACCAACGAAGAAACCAATGTCGGCCTTGGCCTTGAGTTTCCTAAGGTCTTCACTGTCATTTGTTGGATAGCACAATGCACCAAATACTCAAAGAAATGAGAGGTCAGGTTTTCTGCCATGAACCAGTTCATATGGAGTCTTGTAGTGGAGAGGATGTATCAAGGATCGGTTCTGTTTGTAACATGCTGTTGCAATTGCCTCAGCCCAAAGAAACAAAGAAGCTTTGGAGAAGATGAGCATAGTCCTGGCAGCTTCAACCAAGGTGCGATTACGCCTTTCAACAACTCCATTTTGTTGAGGAGTACGTGGAATGCTCTTTTGATGACTAATGCCGACACCTTCATAAAATTGAGTAAGTTGTTTGTTCACGAACTCCGTTCCATTATCAGTACGAATGAACATAACCGTTTTGTTGAGTCGAACTTGCAATTGCTTGATGAGTTTGATGATGATCTCCGGAGTTTCATCTTTTGATCATAAGAACTTTACCCACGTGAAACGAGAATGATCATCAACAAAAACTAGCACATATTTCTTTCCGTTGATACTTTGAATCCTCATTGGTCCACAGAGATCCATGTGAAGAGTATGTAGGACTTCCATGATGGAGTTGACAGTTTTGGGGTTATGGGTGTGCTTTTTACTCTTGCCCATTTGACATGCGGAACATAGATGATCTTTTTCATACTTAAGTCTGGGCAAGCCTCGAACAAGATCCTTACGTGTGAGTTCATTGATGGTACCGAAGTTCAAATGGTTTAAACGACGATGCCACAACCATGATTTGTTCTTAGAGGCTTTTGAAAGAAGGCAAATTGGAGAGGACCGCAACATGTCTTCAATAGAGATGGTATAAAGATTAGTGCCCCGACTCCCTTTGAGGAGATCTACCCCATCTAATTCTCTAACAAAACAGGTGTGCTTTCTGAAGGCAACTTTAAGATCAGAGTCACAGAATTGACCAACAGAAAATAGATTGTGTCAAAGTCCCTCCACGTAGTATACTCTTGATATCACACTGTCTCCAAAGACGTAATCACCATAACCCATTATAGATCCAAAATGGTCGTTCCCAAATCTAACCTTATCAATGAACTTTTCCACGAAATTCTTGAGCCGCGAGCGATCTCCAGTCATATGTTTTGAGCAGCCTGAGTCCAAATACCAAAGGACGATTTGTACGACCTGCATTTGAAACCAGACAATGGTGAATAACTGAAAAAGCTGGAGCCCCACAAACAGTTGGGGTCTGTTTGGTTAGCACACACAAATATTGGATTATCATATGTCACGGATATATTACTGGAATTTTTACAGTTTGATGCACTAGACTTAGGAGTGGTACTAAGTGCTTCTACTGGGAACTTTCTACCAGTAGGTCTCCATTTCTTAATTGGCACAACTTTGGAGTAAGTGATCCTAGTCAATGGGCACTTTTCTCCTAGTGTGAATTTCCTTCCAGTAGGTCTCCATTAATAACCAACATTAGTGAACACCTTTCCTGTTTTATTCCAGACTTGTTTAACCCTTTTAGCACTTGAAACATTCATGACTGGAGATTGCATAGTGGATTTTAAGAAGGACACAACACAAGCATCATGATTGCTAAAAAATAAACATTCGTTACAAGTCTTACAAATAGCACCAGAATTCGAATTAATTACATCATTGTTAACACAAATGTTTGATTCAACTCGATTCCTTTCATTAATCATAACTTTATTGTTCCTAGAGGATTCTTCTACTTCCTTCATAAGTGCACTCTTAGCCGGCAAAGTCCTATCATTCTTTATATTGCACCTAGGCTGTGACTTGCTAGCTTTAGATACACTGTTTACTCCTGTAGAAGTAATGACGGGAACATTAGTATGCTTAATTGCTACTTGTTTACCGGTGATCATGGTGGTGGATTGTGACATGGTTTGGGGATAATCAACAGTAACATGTTTGTTGCCAAAGTTAGAGTGCGACGCAAAGGACCTATCCAACTTGTTATCATTCTTGGGGCATGATCCTATAGCGTATTCTAATAATTCCTAGGCTCTATTAGTGAGGAAGCATGCACCAACAATAACATTATCCAGTGGTTTAGGTATCCTATCATCTTCAATGGTTTCTCTAAGTAAGACCAGGCAATCCTTAAGATATCTAAGATAGTTGCTGTGAACTAACTTATTGTTCCTAAGGGGAAGAGAGACATTCAAAGCATCGCACGCATATTTCTTACAAGCATGAACATTGGAAATACCATTCACCATGGTCTTTAGATTCTCAATTTCATTTAACAAAGAAGTGACTCTTTCATTGTTTTCGTCACGTGTTATTTTAATAGACTCAAATAACTCTTTGTAACGTTGTATAGCGTTTGACATTTCGGCACGAAGCCACTCATTTTCATGTTGCAATTCATTGATAATGCCTTGTTTCTGATAGTTTTGAGAATCTATCGACTTTTGGTAATTGGTATTGGTCAAGTCGCCCATGTTAAACTTTAATTGTGCAATTGGGCCCTCAACTTCCGAATCGTGTTTGAGTGAGCTTGAATTACTTCATCCTTTTTGGCTAATTCAAAACATGTGTCAAACTCAGGAGCATCCGAAGATGTCTTGGCATTTGATATTTTTATGCTTTCTTCTAGATGTTGATATTTTAGTTACAAGTTAAGATTATCAACTTCTAGTTTTGAGAAATGCCTGACCATGTTATCATGGTCGTCGTTTTGAATTTTTTTATTTAGTTTGTAATTCTCCCCCTCAAGCTCAATCACATGATTCTGGAAGACATTCAAAGTGACCGACATTTCATGATATTGTCGAGTAGATAATGCTGAGTCGGTGACAGTGTAAAAAACATCCTGTGCAATGCAATTAGCAATCAAGTTTTCATTATAATGAGAATGTTTTTCCTATCAATTTCACTGTATTTGAGATCAATAGCCAATTGGTTACCCTCACTTTCCACATCTTTAAAAACCTTTTTCATTTGAGTCACATCATTATTAATGGTATTTTTAAGGCCCTCAAAATGTTCTTTGAGAAGATAAAAAAATGGCATGACTTCAGTTAGGTAACACTGTTTTGTTTGCTCAAAACCCCTTTCCCCTTCTGTAATCCCCGTTGGTGTAATTCTTTTTTACATGTTTTCTCAAAGTCATTAAACAATTGACCTAGAACATATAGCCCGATTAGGGTATTACACTGTGTGGGAAGAGTAAATGGTACAAGGTGCCTCGGTGTGTTTAGAGGATAAATAGTTGGGTCAGCAATCCTAAAGATAGTACGTGTGTTACCTACAATTCTTTCAGCTTTCATTTTCTCTATGTCAATATTCCAAAAAACTTTGTCAGGGAGGATTTTCTTTTGAGGAACAAAAATGGCTGAATGATTGTCATTAGTATAATCATAGTGAAACACAATATTTTTAGCTATGCACAGGGGATCCTTTAATCGCTCAACAAGTTTTTCCCTAGTTCTATCCTCCGCCTCATCAATCTCGTCATAGGATCTCACATCAGGAGGGGCATGGTTAGGTTCAAGCATAATGTTTGCATCATATAACGCAGGTTGAGCACCTATACCATTTCTAAGGAAGTTGGCTTTAGTCTTAGAGGCATCCCGTTCACTAAATTCATCACTTAGTATCCTATGGTTTTGCATCATTTGAGCAGATTGAATGGTTTGGCTTGCGTGTACAACTTATCTTCCAATTTATTTTTCAACATTTTGAGTTTTGAGAAATCATTTAGAAGTTTAGTTTCTTTATCTTTGTATTCGAGTTTGATTGAAGTCAACCCTTTTTTAATTTCCTGTTTTTGTTTAACAGTTTGATCCAATTGTTTTTTCAAAGACACTAACTCCCTTTTCAATGTTTCTTGTTTGGAATTGTTTTCAGATATGTAAGTATGCATTTGCCATTCCATTTTCTGCTCACATTCATTAAGCTCAAATTCAGCACGCTGTTCGTATATGGTCACCTGATCCTTAAGGATGTTAACTCTAGTGGTCAAGGAATCATCAGGGTTGTATATAGTGTGCTCATGCAGCTCATGTTCACTAGAATCAACCGACGGCGTGTCACTTGGTACAACTGGCAGTCTATTGTCATTCACATACATTTCATATGGGATATTATTGGTATTTCCCATATCAGTGGTGTCTATATTGTCAATGTTCTTAAGTTGTACAGAGTCACACACCCCCTGTGGATTGGTAGGATTATTCAGATTAGAATTAAGTGACGTTGGTACCTCAGAAATAGCAGATGTGATGGAAGAGCCAGACTGCTGTGGAGAGGAAGCAGCCGCAGACAGATTAGCCATGAAGATGGTTTGTGCTGTGGGTTCGTCATCTACATCTGAGTCAAATGCATCACAGTCTTCAACTTGAAAGATGTTCGGATCATTTAGTGCCATATCCTGAACAGGTTGATCATCCACATCAGCATCAAACGTATTCCCGTCATCACCAGCCAGAAAGAGCAGAGCTTCTTCATCCAAAGCAGTCCCATTCTCTTGCACCTGCATTAGCAACATCTTGTCTTTGAAGTACTCAGAGTTTTGAGGACGCTTTGGGTGAGTGCGATTCCTAGCTATGTGGCCCAACCCTCCACAGTTATAACACTTAGGCTGCCTAGCTTGTACTTGAAGCGCATTCCCAACTCTATACTGCCCATTTTCTCTACCCGCATTTCTTTGATTGAGGTTTTGTCTTCCTTGCACATTCTGCACCACCACCCTTCCATCTTTTATGACTGTCTGATTTCGTGGGGTTAGATGAAGTCCTGAGTTTGTTATTAGTTGGTGGAAGTACAGCCCTGAACTGTTGGACTAATAAGGAGACTTGGTTGGAGAGATTATCAATCATCATGTCAGTGTGAGAGTACCCAGAGTCCAGATGGGTGTTTAAAGCAGATGGTGAGGGAGTTGGTGATTGACCATTTGTTAGAGTAGACATGGATGAAGGTTGTTGTGGTTGAGATTGATCATTTGAAGGTTGAGTTAGTTGTTGAACATTAGAGACAAAGGCAAGAGAGTCATTTGTTGTTGAAGGATTGAGCTTTTCTCGCATTAACCGATCATAAGAAGCATGTTTCTTATGTTGTTGGAGATATGCATAGAGTTGTTCATGATTAGTATGCCTGAGACCTTTGTTGAGTTTAACAGTTGTAACAAACCTATCCCATTCCGGCGCCATGTTATTCACGAATTTAGAGTTAAGTTGAATGTTGGGCATTGTCATCTTGATGGATCTCATATCATTGACCAGCTTGTTAAATCTGACGTAATAGTGAGTGATGCTTTCACCTGGGGTTCATTTTGAAATGCTCAAATTCATCGTATAGCTGAGACTCCCGATCTTCTTTGGTTAACTCAGACCCTACAAGAAGCATTTTCACATAATCCCAAACTGCTTTGGCTTCTGTGTTGTAGTTGATAAGTTTGTAGACATCTTTAGGAAGTCCTTGAATGACAATATTCGATGCTCTGATATCAGCATCATAGCACTTCTTTTCTTCATCTGACAGCTCATTGTAGGTGCGAGGTCTATCTGGACCAACTACAGCAGGTTGCTCATCAGTAGCTGCGATCGTGTCTCTAGTGGTGCCCATTCGAAAAGGTCCTTCATCAATGGATTTCAAGATGTTAACCCCGTTTTCCTTTCCTAAGCAATAGAGACGAATCCTTTGCGCCCATGATTCATAGTCAGTTCTGTCCAGCATAGGAGGACGAGTATCCGAGCCTGCAGCCAGAATGCCATCAGAGGAAGTGCTTGCCATTCTTGTGGAAAGTGAGTAACTATTAGTACCAAGTTTAAAAAACAAGTGTATTTCGTGTAATGTTGCAACAAGTCAAATTTCAACCGCTCAACAGATACCAAGTCAAGTCATAAGTTAATCCTCACAATGTCAAGTTACTGTTGAGTTAGTCGTAACAACTTAAGTTGCAACAACGCACAAGTTTCACTAATGTTACTGAACCAAGTCACTAACACCACTCTACAACTTGTCACAAGCAATGTCAGCTTGCTAAGACCAAACCAACTCGCTAGACTAGAGTCAACTCGCTAAAGTCTGATCAAATCGCTAAGTACACTAACTCGCTACCAATATCAACTCGCTAGAACTTGACCAACTCGCTAGACAGTATCAACATGCTGGAAATCTTAACCCACTGGAACTTATCAACTCGCTGCTTACACCAACTCGCTAGCAACCTCAACTCGCTAGAGCAGTAACCTCAACTCGCTGGAACAGTATGCACTAAGTCAACTCGCTAAGACAAAATCAACTCGCTAGACGTAGTAACCCGCCAAACATATCAACCCTCTAACAATGCCAACTCGCTAGCTTCCACAACTCGCTAGACCAATAAGACACAAACGCCACTGTCTAGCATTTTGTCTTAGAGTCCCAAAATAGCAAACCGCCAAAACGTTAACCCCAACTCGCTACAATAACCTGCCAACTCTCTACAATGAAGATGACAACTCGCTGCCAAGAAAACTACCACGAATTACACTTTTCTCCTAACAAATGAATGATTCAACCTTTCCAAAGGTAAACCAAAGAGCATATAACTCAACTAATCAAGAAAGTACAAGAAAAAACATCAAGAAAACATCTAACGAGACCAAACTAGTGAGAAAACCACTAAATAGGTTCGAACCATCTAAAAACACAATAACCATACTAAAATTCGAGCACACCACAAATCCTAGGATAAAACCATGGCTCTTGATACCAATTGTAGTATACTCTAATGTAAGAACATGGATGATTATGTGTTTAGGATGATTATAAGTAAAGATATCTAGTGAGAGAAGTTAGAGAGAGAAAGAGATGTTGGGAGCCTTGAAGGAAAATGAGAGAATGTTAGATTGAAGTGAAAGGTCCAACCCCTTCCAAGCTAGGGAAGGGGTATTTATACTTACAGACAAACGCCCCCTGAAACGGGCTGTGGAGCGAGCTGACAGTGGGTAAAGACCCGACCCGACTCCACAAATACTAACTAATACTAAACTACATACTAACTAATATGATAACTGCTACGAGCTACAATATGCTAAACTACACTCGGGGTGACCGAGTCTTCATATGAATAAACGTATTCCTAACATGAGCAAATAAAAGTGATAGTTGAGGTTTTATCAAACCCACTTGGTAACTGTTGCCTTCAATTCTAAGTTTGGCGGGTTTTTTTGTTTGACTGAATCAATGAAACAACCTCCTGCATCTCTGTTTCGTGGGTGGTTGTGTTCCTTCGGTTTCTTTTTAATTTTTAACTTATGTTATCCCCTTTTATATAAAAAATACACTTTATTATTTACTTCAATATTGATAAACATAATAGAGTTAATACTTGACCCACTGGTGGTCTTCCATCCGATGTGCAATGTGCAGGTCGCCCCTTCCACAATCAGCACTCCCATCAATCAGCTCCTTCAACCCCTCTTTGCCCATATATCACTCTCCTTTAATGTCTCCTTATTCTATATCTAAACTCTAGAAAAGGTAAACCTCCAATAATCTAAATGCAATTTGATTTGAATGTGTATCTTTTTTTTTCTTTTGCGGAGGGGGGGGGGGGGGGAGGGTCTTTTGCTATGTTGTTTGATGATAGTGTATGATAATTCTTATGAATGCATTTGTCATATAGCCTAAGACACATGAGAAACTTAATTAAAATATGTAAGAATGATACCAAACCCACACGAGAATAAGAATTCCCCCATGAAGCCTGGACCAATCATACATCAAGCCAAAAACAGACTAATACTTTTATGTTGCATCCTAGTATCTGAACTGCAAACATAACAGTCAGCCAGAGAAACTTGCAGACCACACTGTACCAAACACTAGATGATCAAAAAAATTGCAGACCACACTGTACCAAACACCATATTAAGACAGATAACACGCAAACTTTGAACCTCTGCCCCATACCAGCCTTTACTGCACACCCTTATGAACACCATATTAAACTCTCAAATCACACTGAATTTAGCAAAATTGAAAACGTGAAGCAGTCACAACAACCATATTTTTTAACTGCATACAGCTGGTGACTTATCTGAACCGAACCATCAAATCTAACTATAACATACACTAGTGTACCCAGATATTTGACAGAATATACCTTGAACCGCTGATAGCAGAATTTTGAGCTTTTTGGTCTCTTGGTATGCTTGAATTGTCAAAAGTTTTAAGTGAAGCATTTGACATGTCCCTAGTACAGCAATTTTCTTCTCAAGCTGGAACATATTTTTCCTCATCTTTTAATAAGTTTTTTCATTTGAATAACTGTTTTACAAAACAAAAATTTCACTGACTATAATAATTAAAACACTAAGAATGAAAGGCATGATTATACATATAAGTATATTGGAGACTAAACCTCCAACACCATGATGGCAAAACCGGGAAAGACTTCATATGCCTAGTCTATATGTTATTACTACTGTCATATGGATATTGGGACATATATAGACACAGTCTTTCAATAATTGATTATCTTGCATGTTTGCTCTTATCAGATAAAAGTTTGCAATTTGATTAGATATGTGCATGTTTGACACAATTGGTTGAATAGTATTGTTAATTTTGTATCCTTTTTTTTCATACACCTATTTTGGTTTGACATCGAACGACAGATATAGTTTTAAAATGAGAACGGATCGGGAGTGGATGTATAATAGTAGATTTTTAGAAGGACACAAGCAATTAAATCATGCATTTATACATCGCGTTGAATCATTTGTGGATCATGCTTGCCAACAACCAACAACAGATAAGGATAATGATAAAATAAGGTGTCCATGTCGTCTTTGTAAGAATCGTGCATATAAATTACCGGACCAGGTTAAGGAGGATGTTATATCAAAGGGGTTTGTTAAGAACTATTATTAGTAGACCTCTCATGGGGAACCTGAAGTGGGCTCTAGTTCTATGCAATCAAATTGCAACACCTCATCTAATAGAGAAAATGGATGAGCCAAATCCATATCGTAACATGCTCTTAGAAGCAGTAGTTCATGATTTCAATCCTAACTCACATGACAATGTATCTGAGCCACCAGACCCGAAAACTAAGAGGTTATATGAATTGCTTCATCAAGCTGATGAACCATTATCGCCTGGCTGTGCACAAGTCTCACAGTTGTCACTAGTTGCAAGGATGTTAAACATCAATTCAGAGTCTCGTATGGCAGAGAAGATCTATAATGGTGTTATGCAAGTTCTCAAAGACGCGTTACCGCCTCATAATAAGTTGGTTGGTAGTTTTACGAGACAAAGAAGTTTGCTTCAGATTTAGGTCTTCCATGTGAGAAAATTGATTGTTGCATTAATGGGTGTATGTTGTATTGGGGTGAAGAAGATGAGGAAAGTTGAATTTGAAAATTTTGTGAACACCCTCGATATAAACAGAGTAAGACTGGTTCGAAAAAGAGGAAAAATGAAATACCACATCGGTTTATGCATTACTTTCCTCTCATACATAGGCTACAGAGGTTGTACGCTTCCAATGTTACAACTAAACATATGAGGTGGCATGCTGAGCATGTTCAGGAGGATGGCGTCATGTCTCACCCCTCTGATACCGAAGCATGGAAGCATTTGGATCAAGCAAATGCTCCATTTGCAGTAGAGACACGTAACGTAAGGTTAAGGTTATGTACACATAGGTTTCAACCTTTTGGGCAATCAGGAAAGCAATATTCTTGTTGGCCTGTCATTTTAACACCATATAACTTGCCTCCATGGATGTGTATGAAAGATCCATACATGTTTTTAACAATTATTGTAGCCGGTCCAAAGAATCCAAAGCAAAGAATAGATGTTTTCTTACAACCTTTAATAGAAGAATTGACATCTCTTTGGAAAGGTGTAAAAACTTATGACATTTCAAAGGAGCGCAACTTTACCATGAAAGCTGCACTTTTGTCGACCATTAATGATTTTCCAGCCTATGGAATGTTGTCTGGGTGGAGTACAGCCGAGAAGAAAGCTTTACCATATTGTATGGAGAGCTCAAAAGCTTTTAGCTTAAAAAATTGTGGAAAGGTTTCATGGTTTGATTGCCATCGTCAGTTTATACCGCATGATCATCCTTTTAGGCGAAATGGGAATGACTTTATCAAGAACAGGGTTGAACTAACACAATCTCCAATGACACTGACAGGGGAGCAAGTTATTGAACAAATTGATGCACTTGAATTAAAGAAAGTTACAGAAAAAGGAGGGGCAAAATTTAATGCCTCTATAAGCAAATCATGTGGGTGGAGAAATTGTAGCATCTTTTGGAATTTGCCTTATTGGAGTACTAATCTTATTTTTCATAACTTGGATGACATGCATATGGAGAAAATGTTTTTGAGAACGTATTCGAAACGGTAATGGATATTGAAGGAAAAACAAAAGATAATGCTAAAGCAAGAGAGGATGTAAGAATTTATTGCAATCGTAAGGAGTTGGAGAAAAATGAATCAACCGGGAAATATCCAAAAGCTTGTTATAGCTTAGGGAAAGAGGAGAAAAAGGTTGTTTGTGATTGGGTTGCAAAACTCAAGTTTCTTGATGGGTATGTTTCGAATATGGCAAGATGTGTCGATATGAAAAAGTACAAGATGTTTGGTATGAAAAGTCATGATTGTCACGTGTTCATGCAATGAGTGATCCCAGTAGCGTTTCGTAAATTGCTGCCAATGACAGTGTGGAAAGCTTTAACTAAGTTGAGCTTGTTTTTTTAAAGATCTTACATGTACTACACTTGAAGTGGAAAACTTGATAAGACTGCATGCGGAAATTCCTGTTATTTTGTGCAAGTTAGAGAAAATATTTCCTCCTGGCTTCTTTGATTCTGTTAGGACCGTAGAACAACCTTATCACTTGTTAATCTAGGCTAGATCTAGAGAGAGAAAGTAAGTAGAGAGAGAGAGTGAGTGGGAACTCTAGTGTATGGAATAATAACCTTGATATTACTAAATGAATCACTAAGAGAACCAACCTCAAAATGAGGCCTTACATGTGTATTTATACTTGTAGTCTAGGGCTTCACATATCTTTTACCATATTACATAACTAGCCCTTAGACTTTATACAAGCATGAATAATACACATAAACTTAATAAACTAGCATTTACTAACTATTACATTGATATATTTAACTAACTATTTGACTCAATAATGATCGTCACTTTTAATCCTAACAGATTCAATGGAATACCTGCCTGTTCATTTGCCCTATGAAGTAAGAGTTGGAGGGCCTGTTCAATATCAATGGATGTACCCGTTTGAAAGGTACATTAAATTTTTGATTCTAATATAATATT
The DNA here is from genome assembly GCA_030686995.1 of Artemisia argyi. NCBI lineage: Eukaryota > Viridiplantae > Streptophyta > Magnoliopsida > Asterales > Asteraceae > Artemisia > Artemisia argyi. The sequence continues at coordinate 112,915,571 of CM060688.1, read as the reverse complement.
TTCTTAATGTCAGCAACAACAGATATCTTCCCCTGTGGTTTAGCTGACAAGGTACTTGGGTTATTATTTGTCAAATTATCTTAATTTTTTTAGGAAACTACTTACCCGTTGTTATTATTATTATTTAGAATAATTTTAGTATATATGGTTCCTTTTATCTATGATAATAACTGTAACAAAAGCTATGTTCCAATATTGTAGGTTCTTGGGAAAACTAAAAAAGAAAGTGACGAATAAAGCTAAGGTTGAAATTTCAATTGCCAATGCCTACATAATTGAGGAAACATCAATGTTTTGTTCACATTACTTTGAACCTCATGTGAACAAAAAGATGAATAGAGTGCCTTGAAATGATGATGGAGGTGATGAGGAGCTTTATGAGGGAAGTATATCTCTATTCAAGTGTTCCGGTCGATTATTTGGGCAGTAAAAAAAGATGTTTAGGTGATCAAGAGTATGATGATGCGAGAACTTATGTTGTTACTGAATTGTGCTGAGATTGAATAGTATGTCAAGTAAGTATCATACATACATCTTTTTTTAACGTAATGTTGAGCGAGTCATTGTTATTAATTTAAAATTTATTATACTCACGGATATTTTTCGAAGAGATAAAGCTAACTGAGCCAAAGTTAACTGATGTGCAAGTTGACACTAGGCTGGAGCGTGAATTTGCAAATTGGTTTAATGACTACGTAAGTGTTTTACCTTTTCAACTCATATGGATACCACTTATAATTATATGTAAATCGTATTAAATTCAATTTCACTATTAATTATAGGCACGCGATTCAGGTAATGTTAATAGTCAAATTATCAAATATGTTGCTTCAGGGCCTTTGAGAAGTGTGGTCACTTATCCGGTATATTTTGTTAATGGGTACAAATTCCACACTAGTGAACATGGTTCGGGTAGATTAACATACAATAGTGGATTTTGCCTAAAGGGTTCTAACTATAGTGATGAGTCAACTAATTATTACGGCATTTAGTGGAGATTGTGCAATTAGAGTACCCAGCTCTCCTGATTAAAAGAGCTGTATTGTTTAAATGTGATTGGTTTAATCCAACGCTAAATGTTGGGATGAAGGTTCATAAATGGTACAATCTAGTTGATGTTAACCATAAAAGAAGATTTAACAAATAAGAACCTTTTATTTTGGCTAGTCAGTCATCACAAGGCTATTATATGTCATATCCAAGCTTACGGCGGGATAAAGTTGATTGGTGGGCCGCGTCTAAAGCCAAACCTAAATCATTTATTGATCTTCCTGGTGTCAATTTGGCTTTCCAAGATTATGAAGTCAATACACATTCACTTGATGATGTTGATACAGATGATAGTGATGATGCTTCTTTAGGAGATGATAGTGATAATGCTTCTTTAGGAGATGACACCGATTAATTTATGTTTTCTAGCATTTAGTTATCTGTTTTGTTTATACATATTGCTTTGTATCTTCTAGAATTTAAGCGATTGGATTTTGAGAAAAATAAGCATGACTACTCTTGTGATTTATTTTATGCAAGTGTTATTTCATTATTTGGATAAACTAGTGTAACAACCGACTAACTTCCCCTTAGGTTAGGAATGCCTTACTAACTTAACTTAGGCCCTCACTAAGCACAATCTAGGATTAGTGATGTATGGTTATGCAACCTTGCAAAAGGTTTTACTTCTCAAGGGATCTTGAGAAGCTTGCAATCCCACTAGGCAGTGTACCTGACCGATGTAGTATAGTGTAGTGGCAAGTACCGGGGGATTGATCGTTCTACGTGGGGAATAGTGTTCGTTAGGATTGAAACTTAATCTAACTAGGTCTAGAGGTGATGGATGATTCTTTTTGTATTTTTATGGTTTATGGAAAGCAAGTAAAAATCTCGGGTGGATGACGGGTTATATTCCTTAATACAATTGCGTGGATGACGGGTTATATTCCTTAATACCATTCGTGGGGCCGTGTACGATCTTCCCCAACTCTATAAGCTTCTATCTCTTCCTATGTCGAGCCGACAACTATCTCCTAACATGGCCTCCTTAGTAGTCATTATACATTAAATATTACCATTAAAATCGTTGTACACATCCGATTCATGTTTTTTAAGACGTTCAAGCATGTTACCAATTGGAGATTAGCCAGTTTTCTTAAGGCTAACATCGAAATCATTCATCCAACAACAATTAACAACAAACAATCAATCAATAATCAATAGCTAGGTTTCATTACATCTAAGCAAACACAAAGAAACCTAGCCTAACATGTTAACATAAAGACAAGCATAAGATAGAATCAAAAAACACATAGACATATTGAATGATTATTGGAAGACTTATCTTTAATTAATCATGGATGAAAGAAGGGTTTGAAACCCTTACAAGAAGGTTAAAATTCGTGCTAGGTTTTATGATGAAGTTCCTCCAAAAGTTTTTTTTGGGTAAAAGAGTTTTTTCACCCTTGTAAAATGCATTACACCAAAAAACATTGAAGTACAAAGGATGAGGGTGACTTCCCTCATCTCAGTCCCTTAGGACACTTACAAGAAACTACTATAAGAATGAAATACCATTCTTAAACTGACATGCACACCATGTGCAACGAACCAACAAAAACATGCTAAACAAAGCAACCTAACACTCAAGAAACACAAAAAATAAATGACATGTCATATAAGTATTTTTTTTTGCATCCTTGCACCTTGAAATCTCTTGAAGAACCACTCTTGATCTTGGAATACTTCTCAATATCATTGTAGTTCTCACAGACTTCATCCACTTCATTGTCACTTTCAGTAACCCTATCCATAATAGGATCACACTAGGGGTGTTCATCGGTTCGGTTATCGGGTTATTCGGTTTATTCGGTTCGGTTAATTTTTTTCTGGGTCAAACCGAAAACCGAACCGAACCGAATTCAAATTTGATTCAATCGAACCGAAAACCGAACAAATAACCGAAAATCGAACCCCTATAACCGAAAACCGAACCGAATAACCCGAATTACGTAATTTCAATAATTTTTTCATTTAATTATATATATTTTTAGAACAAAAGTTTTTTTCCAAGCTTAAATAATGTTATATTTATAATAAAAAAAACTTTTAGTGATTATTTTTATATATAAATACATAAAAAAATATATATATTTGTATATTTTCGGTTTTCGGTTCGGTTTTCGGTTATCATTGCCAAACCCATATCCGAACCGATAACCGAATATTTAGTTCGGTTCGGTTCGGTTTTGACCAATTCGGTTCGGTTACAAATTCGGTTTGGTTTTTTTCGGTTCGGTTCGGTTTCGGTTTTCGGTTATCGTGGATATTACCCGATCCATGAACACCCCTAGATCACACTCCATAATAGAATTCTTAACCACTTCACTTGTAACAGGATAAGAACATGCTGCCTTATCATTTACATTAGATAACGTAACTGAAGTAGCAAAAGCTTGATTATCCTTACTCGTAGAAGCAACATCGGTGTTAGAACAATGCTCCCACAAACTATCAATAGTATTATGCAAAGGTACCTTAGAAATACAGCCCTCCCTAACGGTTTCCATACCTCCCAAAGAAGAATTAGCGTCCACCGGCTCAAGCTGCTCAATTTGAGTCGATACCCTTTCCACAACCTTAATAGTACCAGAATCACTCTTTAATGCATTCTTAGATGAACCAAGCGAGTTAGAACCATCATTTGTAGGCTGATTAACACGATCAACCCCCAAATCCCGTCTTGCACCATTACTCTTCTTTTTGGTAGCCGGTTTAGAAATAGGTTGATACGAAAGTTTGGGCTTAGGCTTAAACCCCGAAGACCCTTTATAACCTTTGTCAATTGTTTTACCAGCCTTGTTAGAGTGAACGTTACGATTTACCTCAACATCTTTATTAGTCGAGTCCGAATCCTTAGTAACCAACTTTCATCTAAGAGGACAAACATCATCATCGTGATTAAAACAAACATACCTAGAACACCACGCTGGCCACCATTCATACTCAACGTCAAGAACTTCCATGTAATGTCCATTACCGTTAGGCAAAGGTATAGCAACATCAATCGATTCCAAAACATCCAAATCAGTAGATAATTCAATAAGAACCCGTGCATATGAATAACGACACCAAGGATTCTTACACATATTATTAGTACCCTCATCAAACCGTATTATCCGCCCCAACTATTTTGCAATCAAACTTATGCCAACTTTAGAATACACAACGGAAGGTACATTATGGATATACACCCATACAGGTGCCTTTGTAATTCTCTCCTTTTCCAACCTCATATTCGGCAACCAAACATGTAAGAATAAAGGCATAGATTTAATAAACCAAGGACCACCATTAAGAACTTTAGTCATACCGTCAAGTGATGAGAATTTGAAAATGAAGAAACCATTCCGCAATATAACATGTTCAAAGCCGAACTTAGCCTAAGCATGCTTGACATAATTTTCCACAATCGGAAATGCAATTCGTTGACCAATAAAATAACTGTACAATGAATTAGCAAATTTAAGACACATATCATCAACTACGACCATTGGAATAACGACTTTTGAACTTGAAAAAATTAGAAAACTATATATAGAGAATACAATCTGACGGCGTCACGTTATACATGTGACGCCGTCAACTCGCCGCCAATGCTTCCCTCGGATTGCCTAGATCCAGATCTGATGTCGTCCCTCTTTAATCTTCATTAGCCGTCACCTTATAAGTTGTACGTGACGGCCTAGGCGTCACAAAGGGTGACACCGTCACTCTTTAGTCCCAAAAAAACTTTTTGGCGCGTCTCGTGTAAACTTCATATCGACCTCTTTGCCAACACGTTACGCCGTCACCTTTAGAGTGTGATGCCGTCAGGTTCTAATCCAGCTTCTTTTGGAGACTTTGTCGTTTTCTTCACTTTTTGCTCCAAAAACATCCAAAATGCTTCCTTTTCCAGATTTCTTCTCCAAAGTACCTAAAATAACAAAAGGAACGATTTGAGGCAATATTTGATCAAATAATCACGACTTAGGGCTTAAATGACCCCCTAAAAGCGTAACACTTTTTGCCTCATCAAATACCCTTACACTTGAGATTTGCTTGTCCTCAATCAAATTTGTTTTTATTCTAATCAAAATACAAGTTAGGGGTCATTTAACACTAATATAAAAGTAATTACAACAAATGATCGTTCCACTTCAACCAAAACAAGCACTGAAATTATACACTAGCACCTCACAAATAGTGTTTGGATACTCACATCTCTCGGGTGTAATAAAAGTATATATCACAAATGAAAATGAAGAATATCTCTCACTACCATCATAGCACATAGATTACCATAGGCTTGGGAAAGGATCAAACCTCCACCACTTTGGCGTAAGCACCTAGGATAAACTATCAAAGAGGTCTTTTAAAAGGTTGTAACGTGAGGTGTAGGGATATGATAAACACGGTTTTGTTGGATAAAGACAATCTTTACTGGTGGCGAGTTAATTATCTTGGTTAATTACATGTACAATGTGGCGTTGCTAAGCCAAGACTTGACTCGACTTAAGCTAATGAAAACTACAAAAACATAAAAAGAAACATAAAAGGAAACGAGATGGTAGTCCGTATGTTTTTCTCTTTTTCTTTTCCTAGTTTTTTTTTATTTTTGTTTTTTACACTCTTGCCCTACCATCCAAAATATTACATCGTAGGGAATTTGCATTCCCCTTACACTTGAACTTTTACATACTTTACAATCGATTATTCTAATGACTCGTATTAAGATAATCAAAACACTTGGAGTACTTTATAAGATATTAACGCACATATGGGGGTAATAATTGACATCTTCCCCATTACTCCATAACACTAGTAATTTACCCATGAGTCCCAATCGTCCGAAAACAATATGTACAAGATATGACTCGACTTAGCAACCATGTAATCAATTAGACAATTAACTAAGGGTTTAAACATGTAACAATAATGCACTAAAGATGAGTGCATACAAGGAAGGCTAAGGCGATTTGGGTGTACATTTGGGGGTGGATTGTAAACAAATTCTACCTTTAAGTAAAATGCTTTAAGTTAGAAACGAAAAAGTTAGGCTCGGGGGGTGTACTAGGGGTATCGTGTACTAAAAATGAGTACAACGCAAAGGTGTGAGAGAATTACTTGAGTTTACTAGTCAAGTGTATTGACTTCATTGGTCAAGTAATTATGATACGGGTTTAACACAAGGGTTATCCTAATGCCTCTTATCATGTAGTAATCCAACTACACGAATGTAGTCTTACATGTGGTCTCGGGATGCATCACTATTACAAGTTCTAGAATCTAAGTATTACCGGTACACTTATAAGCACTAAGGTTGTTCCTAACAAATCTAGGGGCGAACCTCACATATTTGGGGTGGAAAATTTTTGAGTGGTACGGTTATTTGTGCTAGTCATACAACTTCTATCCATGAGATGCTTATTAAAACTAAAGCTTCACTCCTATATGTTGTAAAAAAATTTAAATTTGGCGCTAAAATTACCCTTACAAGTGTTTCTCTTTGATTTATTACACACCTACCGTTGAACAAACAAAAATCAAGTGTAATTGCATCCTCTAAGGTATCATCATTAACCTTCCCCTTACATTTAAGTTGAACATTGTCCCCAATGTTCATTAAAAAGGATGTAAAAGTAAAGAAGGTAAAAGTATGAAACAAATACTCCCCTGATTCCTTCGGTGTGGATAATGCGTTAACATGGTTAGATCCTCCTCCAAGAAAATGAATGTTGAAAGCTTCCCTCCAGAAATATAAATCATCTTCTTGTCCAATATAACCTGTTAAACCTCGCGTAAAATCGGCGGCAAACTCTATATATAATAAAATCCTAGAAAGCAAATAAAGATATAATGCTTGTGGAATGAATATTTGCAGATTTCCTAGAGTTTATAAAACTAAAGATTTAACAAAAACTTTACGATTCCGGCAGAAAAACAAAACTTGCAAAATTTTCCAGAATTTTGCACATGACGCCGTCAGGTTATAATCCTGACACCATCAGAAGTGACCTGCAGAAATTTCATGTTTAGTTTCCGGAAAATTTCTGGAAAAACTTACGCCTTAATTCCTGGAAATCCTGCAAAATACTCATTATGACTAGATACAAGCATTTGACTCAAACAAATACTAATATGCATATTCGTTTAATATTGTTGTGATTCATGTTCAACCTCGTTCTTAGAAACAAATTTAGATTTCCCTTACACTTATCTTTTGCAAAATACCTTTATATGTAATTAAGACAAAGTTAAAAACAAAATAAAGAATTTTCAAAATTTACCATGAAATATGAGCCACAAACAATAAAAATAAAACATGCATACAGAAAATAATAAAATCAAACAAACAAACAAATAAAGCTTGGGTTGCCTCCCAAGAAACGCTTTTCTTTATTTGCGAGTCTTGTAGCTAGACTCAAAGTTATGGGCTATTACGTGACCTCGTCGTTGGTCACGGGCAGGGCATCCTCGGGTTTGGTCTTATATTTCGGACCTCGTTGCAAGCATTCTTTGTAGAAGCCAATTATTTATTTTCATTACATGGTCTACTCCTCTACGTCTATCCTCATCATACCTATAATAGACTACTTGCTTATGCTCCTTCTCAAGGTTCGATAAAAGTCGGTATTGATCTATCTTATATGGCATTTGGTAGGCTACTTCATCGGTCTCGTCCTTGAACCTAACTATCCCTAAGGATGGGTCACAATTCATTTTAGAGGCTTCAACGAATGGCTTTCCTAACACTACTTGAGTTAGGCAACTATCTATTACCGGACGAATATCTTCTATAATCACAAAATCGGTAACATATGTGAAATTTCCTACAAGAACATGCAATCCCTTTACTCTTCCTACAAAGTTACTCATCCAACCTATGTTGGAAAATATCCTAGGTCCGAGTTGCTTTTTCATTATCCAATTATAGTGGATCCTAGTCATAATGTTTATGGGAGATTTAAGATCGATGTAGGCTTTCCACACATGCACATGCCCAATGTTGCACGGTATATTGATATTAGAGGGATCGCCTGTTTTGATGATTGGTGAAACTAGGACATATGGTGTCTCGGGGTCATCGAATAAATCCCTATGGTACGCGCGTTCTTCCTTAGTTGGTAACCTATTGAAGTAGTATACTATATCATCTACTCCCTTTTCCTTATCTCCCTCGGTTTTCTTATCCACATTCTTAGATTCACTATCAATTCCAACTCTATCTCCATCATCTCTCCCCTATCCCTATCGATTGGCTTAATAGTGACAACATTGGCAAAGTGGACATGCTTGGATGATGAGGGATCCTTGATTTGGGTCCCACTACTGTGTTCCTATTGTCCTTGTTTGGTGATGTCAACACTTGGTTGTTGAGGGCTTTCAACAAGTTGTCAATTTTATTGGTTATCTCCGTTTGTTGTTGATTGAATTCGGATTCAAACTTAGCCATACGAGCTTCTTGAGATGCCATAAATTTGGACATCAATCCTTCAAAGTTATTGGTACCACCATAGTTGTTGGAAGGATTGTTGTTGAAAGTACATTTAGGGGGTGGACCGTTTGATTGGTAATGATTAGGTGGATTGGACGAATTATTTTGGGGTGCATTTTTGTTTTGTTTCCACCTAAAGTTTGGGTGATTTTTCCAAGAGGGATTGTATGAATCACCAAAAGGATTTGGCTCAGGTTTGAAAGTGTACCACTTGTCTCCCACTCTGTCGGTACGTGAGGATGCGTAATCCGCAAAAGCTTGTTCGGGAAGTTCCATGCAATCACGAGTATCATGGGGACCACTACATAATTTACATGAAGAAGTGATTTTGTTGACTTGGCTTGAAGGTTTAGGAGCTTCGTAGGATTTCATGAGAAACTTGACTTGATCTTCAAGTTCCATGATCCTACGGTCGGGAGTGCATGAATTGTTCGAAGGCAAAGATATTGCCTTGACCGTTTTATTCAAATCACGGGGGTCATTCCAACTTTTTGTCATAGAGGGCAAGATCTTGTATGAGTTCCCATGATTCTTCCGTACTTCGATCACGTAGCTTGCCACCAGCCGCTTGGTCAATGGTTTGCCTTGTGGAGAGATTGATGTGGTCATAAAAGATTTGGACTTAGAGCCAAAGATATATGCCATGATGAGGGACTTTTTGGAGTAAGTCCTTTAAACGAGTCAATGCTTCATAAAGAGTAAACCTTGACGTTGTTGGAACATCAAGATGTCATTCCTTAACTTGGTGGTTCTCCATGGTGGGAAAAATTGAGCAAGAAAACGAGTAGTGAGATCATCCTAAGATGTGATGGATCCCGCGGGTAAACGCTCAAGCCATTGACTAGCTTGGTCACGTAGAGAGAATTGGAAGAGACGCAATCGGGTCGTCTCTTGAGTTTCAACATCAAGGTATATGGAATCTACGATTTCGAGGAAATCCTTAAGATGTTGATTAGGATCTTCGGAACGAAGTCCATGGAATGCACATCCGCTTTACACCAACCGGATGGTGTTGGATCGCTAGAGAGACACAGTGGCTCCTTGGGTGAGATCAATGGTGTTTTGATAGCCTTGGTGATGGGAGTATTCTCCTAAAGTGCGGGGTCTAGGAGGTTGGTTTGGTTGTGGTGGGTTTGGTTGTGGTGGGTTGATGGGGTCAAAGATATTACCACCTTCCATGATGGCGGATGGTAATGGTTACGAACAAAGGAATGAAGAAATAAGATAGACTAAAGAAGACCTATAAAAATATAATAAAAAAGTCTTACTAGAAAGGAATCTAGCAAGTAGACCTAATGAAAAGAAATTTCAACCTAAGCAATAACTATTCCCCGGCAATGGCGCCAAAAACTTGATACGTGGTTTAGCAACCTTGCAAAAGGTTTTACTTCTCAAGGGATCTTGAGAAGCTTGCAATCCCCACCAGGCAGTGTACCTGAGCGATGAAGTATAGTGTAGTGGCAAGTACCGGGGGATTGATCGTTCTACTTGGGAATAGTGTTCGTTAGGATTGAAACTTAATCTAACTAGGTCTAGAGGTGAGGGATGATTCTTTTTGTATTTTAATGGTTTATGGAAAGCAAGTAAAAATCTCGGGTATTGGAAGAGTGGGCGGAATTAGTTGCTAGTCAACTAACCCAAATAACTACAAACGCAAATAAAAATAAAATAACAAGAAAATAAAATGTGAGAAAAACCTTATATGGAGAGAAACGTGTTTACTTAGACTTCACTACTCCCTAGCTATCTTTCATTAATTGATTAGTTTGTTACAATTGTTGGATGACGGGTTATGTTCCTTAATATCATTCGTGGGGCCGTGTACGATCTTCCCCAACTCTATAAGCTTCTACCTCTTCCTATGTTGAGCCGACAACTAGCTCCTAACATGGCCACTTTAGTAGTCACTTATGCATTAAATATATCCATTAAAATCGTAGTACACATCCGATTCATGTTTCTTAAGACGTTCAAGCATGTTACCAATTGGAGATTAGCTAGTTTTTTTAAGCCTAACATCGAAATCATTCATCCAACAACAATTAATAACAAACAATCAATCAATAATCAATAGCTAGGTTTCATTACATCTAAGCAAACACGAAGAAACCTAGTCAAACATGTTAATATAAAGACAAGCATAAGATAGAATCAAACAACACATAGATATATTGAATGATTATTGGAAGACTTATCTTTAATTAATCATGGATGAAAGAAGGGTTTGAAACCCTTACAAGAAGGTAAAATTCGTCCTAGGGTTTATGGTGATGTTCCTCCAAAAGTTCTCTCTTAATGAATGAAAATTAGAAAATTATATATAGAGAATACAATCGAACGGCTTCACATTATACATGTGACGCCGCCAACTCGCCGCCAATGCTTCCCTCAGATTGCCTGGATCCAGATCTGACGCCGTCCCTCTTTAATCTTCATTGGCCGTCACCTTATAGGTTGTACGTGATGGCCTAGGCGTCACAAAGGGTGACGCCGTCACTCTTTAATCCCAAAAATCTTTCTGGCGCGTCTCGTGTAAACTTCATATCCACCTCTTTGCCAACACGTGCCGCCGTCAGGTACTGTTACCAACTTTATTTTGGAGACTTTGTCGTTTTCTTCGCTTTTCGCTTTTAAAACATCCAAAATGCTTCCTTTTCCAGATTTCTTCTCCAAAGTACCCAAAATGATAAAAGGAACGATTTGAGGCAATATTTGATCAAATAATCACGACTTAGGGCTTAAATGAGCCCCTAAAAGCGTAACACTTTTCGCGTCATCAATTAGGAATGCCTATAGGATTTTCCTTAGCTAAGGTTTTGCTTTATTATATCCTTATTACCGTACTAACCTCTAGACAAGCTCACGTATCCACCTATGCCAACCACTACCATGTTTACTTGATGTGAACATCCCGGTATGTCAAGTCAAGGTTACAAACATATTTTCACTAAGAAAACTATCACTCTAGTACACCATACTTGCTAGAAAACCCTAATTGCACCTATGTGTTTACGGTTATCTTAAAAACCCTAATTGATTATCCATACATGTTCTAAAGTGTTCAAGGCTTAGGTATGACTTACACTAGTGACTTTAGGGTATATTAGACTCCCTAGAACATAGTAAAACTCCCTAGAACTTAGGTACAAGTCATATAAGCACGAAACCATAACTAGGTCATAACCTCCCGAAACTAGGTCTAAACTATCCCAAATCTTTACCATAAAATATCACCACTTAGTATAAGCCACTTAGGAAATTATATTAATTACTAAACACCCTTAGGACCCTGAATTAAGCACCAAACCCTAGGAAAACCCCTAAACTCTTTCTAGGAAAAACTAGGTTCAAACTAAACGTAAAAACCTAAAACTAGCTACTACCAAGCAAGCACCCTAGCACCTCTCCCTAACTAAGCTAGCACCCTAACACCTCTAAGCACCTAAGCAAGGAGGTGCATCACCTCCTTGTCACCTCCTTAAACCTCTCGGCTACCCTACACCACAACCGGCCTATGGCGCCCCCTAGCTACTCCATAGCTCACCTTAGTCACCTCCTAGACCTGCCACAACCCCCCATAGCTCTACTTACTCCACCTCCCCCCTCCTCGACACCTCACCTCTCCTTTCTTGCTTGCTACTCATTCGTACCTGATGAGGCGAAAAGTGAACCACTTTTAAGGGGTCATTTAAGCCTGAATTCATGATTATTTGATCAATTATTGCCCTAAATCGTTCCTTTTGTCATTTTAGGTACCTTTGGAGAGAAATCTGGAAAAGGAAGCATTTTGGACGTTTTTGGAGCATAAAAGTGAAGAAAACGGCAAAGTCTCAATTTTCCTTGCTGGGAACAGTACCTGACGGCGTCAAGGCTCTCCACATGACGGCGTCAAGAGTTACAAAAGAGGTGGATGTGGAAAATACACGTGACGATCCAGAGAGTTTTTGTGCATAGGAGATGACGGCGTCACCCAAGGCCGTCATGGTCCAAGTATTATTGACGGCCTAGAAGAAAATCACACATGACGGCGTCACGAGTAGATCTAGGCAATACGATTTCATTATGGCGGCGAGTTGACGGCGTCACAACTTAACACATGACACCGTCACCCTGTAAAATCTATATATATTTTTCCAAATTTCATTCATTAGTGTGCAACTTTTGAGGGAAAAACCCTAGGCCAAAATTTACACCTTTTTCAAGGGTTCCAACCCTTTGAATCTTTCATGTTCAATTAAAGATAAGTACTCTTTCAAATCATTTAATATGTCTATGTGTTGTTTGATTATATCTTACGCTTGTCTTCTATTTAACATGCTAGGCTAGATTTCTTTTGTGTTTGCTTAGATGTAGTGAAACCTAGATGTTAATTATGGGTTGATTGTTTGTTTATAGTTGTTACGGATGATTGTATTCGATGTTAGGCTTAAGAAAACTGGTAGACTTCCATTGGTAACTTGCTTGAACGTTTTAAGAAACATGATTGGAGGTGTACTACGATTTTTGGTTGTATTTAATGCATACGAGAATTCTAATGATCCCATGTTAGGAGCTTCTAACGGCTCGACATAGGAGTGAAGTAGGATCCTATAGAGTTAGGGAATATTGTACACGGCCCTACGACTAGTATTAAGGAAGATGACCCGTCATCCATGCAATTGTAACAAGCTATCAACCTGTAAAAGATATATAGGGAGTAATGAAACCTAAGTAAACACAACTTTCCTCATTATTGTTTCACCACATTAGTATAGTAGTTTCATTTTTCATTTTTGTTATTTAACTTTTATTGCATTAGTAGTAAATTGGGTTAGTTGGCTAGCAACTAATTCCGCCCACTCCGGTACTTGTCACTATACTATACTACAACGATCAGGTACACTGCCTGGTGGGGGTTGTAAGCTTCTCGAGATCCCTTGAGAGGTAAAACCTGGTGCGATTCCCACGTATCAGTACCCTATAAATACCCCCAAAACCCTTCTAATTCTCTTCACACCATTCTCTCTTCTCTACCTTAAACCTTTCTATAGTCTAAGACCCTTAGAAGCCCTAGAGATCGAGTAGCAAAGCCCTGGCCTTGTCATGTTGTGGTTTTGGCCGAAAGAAACTGTAGAAAACCCTAGCACCCTTGTTAACCTATATACGACCTAGGTAAGCCTTAACCTTCAATTTACTAGCTTTAGAACAGACCTAGGACACTTAGGAGATACCTTAGAGAACACTTAGAACCCCTAGCTAGAACCTTAAACCTTGTCATTTGCATGTTTTCATTTCATAACCTTAGTTTTAGTCGAATTGCATGTTTAAGTGACAACCTACTTGTTCTTGTGCTATAAACTGAAACAGGTTGCTAATTTGAACATAAATATGCTAAACATAAGCTTAGAAACTTAGTTGTTTTATAAAAATATAACTTACTTGAAATTAGGACTAGTTTTGTAAAAGTTTCCATGCATAGGGGTATATATCGTAAATTCCTAAAACTATAAAGTCTAGGGACTGTTTTTGAAATTTCCTAGAAGTCATTAGTGCAAGGACTCATTTTGCAAAGTTTTGAAACCTTAGGATAAAAATTAAAATAAATTATAAACTACAAAGGACTAGTTATGCAAATATTATAAAGTTAAGCGTAAAAAGGGTAAATAATGAAAGTTAGTATAGTTTAGAGACCATTTTTGCCATTTCTCTAAAATATATAAGTATAGGGATTAAATGTGCAAATGTTAGAAAGTTATATGCTTAATTGTTATAAGTTTATAAGTATAGGGTAGAAAATGTAAATATATAAATTTGAAGGGTAAAAACAGACTTTTTTCACATAAATATAAAACCTATTTAAGTTAGAAGCATAACACAATACTAGGGAGCTTCATGCGAGGAGTACTATGTGGATATTTCGTTTTGACGAGTTTGCTGGGTTTACGAATTAAAGTGCCCTGGCTCCTCAAACGATTATTGCATATACTTCTGAGTTATGATGGCTCGAACGGTGTTATGTTATAACTAAACCTTAATAACAACATAACTCAATAGAAGGGAGCTTCGTGTGAGGAGTATTAACTTCTGAATTATGATGGCCCGAATGGTATTATGTTGATACCATAATACAATAGTAGGGAGCTTCATGTGAGGAGTCATATACTTCTGAATTACAATGGCCAGAACAGTGTTATGATATATATATAAAAACCGTAAGAGTGATTAGTTAAGAAAACCTAGACTAAGACTTGACATACACACACCTATACTACCCTCAGGATACGTGAGTGAGTTGTCTAAACCCCTACTTTACTTACCTTAAAGACCCAGGTGAGTTTTCATAGCCTCACTTTTAAATGTTTTACAACCCTATGAGGGGGATACATGCTTTAAACCGAATACAAGTCTTTTTCTTTGATTATTGCACGAGTAAACTATCTGCCAGCACTACATAACTAAAACTCATGAATATAATCGTTTGGGATATTTTACCCACGCGAACGCGAATATAGTTGATAGATCTATTAGAGTTTGACAACTCCCGTTGATACTACATCTTTCTGGATGGTATCAATAAGTACTATATTTGAACCCGCTGAAGGTATAACTTTGGAAAGTTATCCTTTCGTCCCCTCATGGTTGGTCTGCAGATCTGTTGATCCCAGTTGAGCAAACGATCTTATATAGAAGTTGACTTGTATTAAACACTTAAGCTAGAATGTGGAATATAAAAGCTTAACTTAAGAAGAACAATTTAACTATCAACACTTCAATATTATTAATACGAGCACTCGACAATGCTAGGGTTTTACAACCTTGAAGTGTAAACGAAAACTAAACAATACGTACTCAATCTAACCCTAGGATCCTCCTTTTATAGGCCAAGGAGTCCTACTAGGTTTACAATAACTTTCTATGCAAGATAAGAATATTCTAGACGTATATTTTTTTTGGGTAAAAGGGTTAATTCACCCCGACAAAATTCATTACACCAAAAAAACGTTGAAGTACAAAGGATGAGAGTGACTTCCCTCACCTCAGTCCCTTAGGACACTTACAGACTCACCTATAGGAATGAAACACCATACCTATAATTTACAATATAAGTGTGACAGGCCTCACTTATAACTAATAATTGAACATAAACTACAACGAATATAAAAGAAAAAATAATTGCAAATCAAGTAGAAACTTGAGTCTTCAATTCGTCATAGTAGTCCAAACTTCCATAATCATCTTCATAGTCCCACAAACCTTCAACGAATCAGAATTAGAGCACATGTGATATAACCATGAGATGAACATTCACAAGCTGATCTTAACTTCCCCTTGGTAACATACAATAGGGTTAAACCCTAACTACCATTAACTTCCATAGAATCAATCACACGACCTATGAGAATGGACATCGAATACAGATCTGTGATAGACAGAGAGGTGTTTGAACAAGATTACCTTCAAACTTGACTTGCATCACTCTAAACCCACTAACAATCAACCAATAATAATGGACAGCTTAAACCAAGTGAATATATAGATTAAAACAGGAGGAAGCTGTATACAAACTTGTGACGACCATAGGGTTTACCAAAACCCTAACTTCCATGCAAACGATCACAAACCTAATCGATAAGCGGAACAGCACCAGGTCTTGTGACCAGCAGCAACAACAAATACAATCACCGATCTAATAACACCCTTACACGGGATTGAGAACACCCTTGCAACCAGATTATAACAATAAACAACCATATAGACCAGAGATAAGCATACACGCATCAATCAGTCCCACTAATAATAACAAAGATAGCAGCAAATAGCAAGTAGAACTGATGAACAAGCAATAGGGATTATGACATCCCTAACTTCCATAATCACATACAAACACGACCCTGAATAGAAATCCAATCAGCAGTTCGTAGCATAGGGTTCACAAACCCTAACAACAAATTCGATCCTCTCTCCCATAACCCACGTCCAAATACACATCATCCCGAAGGAACAAACCAGTACCCGAAACCCTAAAAAAGGTTACTTGCAGATATGAGATAACGAAACCCTAAAGGGAATCGATTAATCAATTAAGGATAAACCAAATCTGAAACCCTAAAAAGCGATTAACAAGAGACATAGTAGGGTTACAGCATCATGGAATCGACCTAAATATAATAAGTCAGAACCGACTTATAAATAATACTGGTGAGCATGAATAGATCGATTCAAAAAACATCCCTAAAGGCGGTTATAAATAATACTGATGAGCACCAAATTCGAAACCCTAAATCAGCTATCCAATCCACAAAAGCAACCAAGAATCAAAGAATGACTAATGGTCGACTTTCCTGGAAAACGAATTAAATATATAAGATTAGTTAGGGTTACTAAGATCGCCAAGAAGGAACAGCCAAAATCAAATAAAGGAAAAATCCGAGATAATATGTATAAAAAAGACTGCCAACCACTCTAAATAATGATATCTATCCCCAATCTATTCCATAATTATCTACTTTGAATACATGCTTATCACTTTAGCAGTAGATTCCTTTAGCAGCATTTTCCCTTAGCAGCACTTTGACATCAGCAGCAGAATCATTTACCTTAGCAGCAGTTTCATCACAGCAGCAGAATCCAAAACCCAACAATCCTCCCCTAAACATAATATTTATCACTAAATCATTAAGTTTCTTCAAAGCATAGTTATACACTAGGAGGATGCTTCCAAACACTCAAGTCTTGAGATGTCTATTGACCAAGTATCTTCTTATACTTTGACAACAAATTGAATGCCTGATCATCAGTATCATAGTCTTTCTGCAAGTTGAGTAATCCAGCACCATTAACCATCTGATTGACAGTATTCCAGTATCTTACCACTGGGTAATCCTTTTCAGCCAGCATATATAAAGTAATTGGTCCAATATCCAAGACATGAATTCCAGAATCTTGAAAAAGTCTCTATTTTCTTACTTTATATTCTACTATCTCTGTCCATTCAGAATCATCCATTGAAGGTTCATACATAAGTTTCAGAGCTCTCCAGAGAACATTATCAGACATAGTCTTGATGTGATCAATTTTCTCTATTTCATACTTTTTACCATCAAACTTCTTAGCTCCAAACTTTGCCTTATATAGCTTCCACAAATCATCAACATCCTCTCTATCAAAGTAATATAGCATCTGTTGAAATCTAAGAAACCTGTGAGTCTTTCCATCAGATCTCTCAACATCATGAAATGCTCTAATTTTAGTATCATATCCTGTAGTTACTTTGATAATAGGATATTTGATTCCTATTCGTGTGGCATCAACTACTTCAGGTTCCTCCATCTTACCAACCATAGTGAGAACCTTCAATTGTTCCTTTAAATGCTCAGGAGGAATATGATCATAATCATTCTTGAACTCATCTCCTTCTGGCTTAGAACTGCTTTCTTCTCCTGTTTTTCTCTTCTTCTTTGCAAAGGATTTATGAACAACACCTTTCCTTTTACCACTTTGAATAGAAGAAGTTGTCTTATCTGCAGTATCATCAAGCTGCTTAACAACATCTGCTTCTTGAACATGCTCTACTTCAACAACTTTATCAGGTACCAACTTTTTATTCCTTTGAGCAATGTGTTCCAAGTCTTCAGGACAACCCATAGGATAGAAGGTATCTGTTTGTTTCTTAGCTTTTTGATACAAGTCAAAAACCTCTTGATCAGACTTAGGTTTTAACTGTACCAATTTCCATCCCTTCATATTCTTCGGGTACCTTTCTTGCTCTCTTCTTTGTTGCAATGGAGTTGGACCCCTGAGAACCTTTTTCTTTCTTCTAGTAGCAGCATCTTCTTTCTTTTTCTTAGCAGTAAACTCTCTTATCCAAGATTGCACATCAAAAGTAGGAATTTCTTTTTCTTCAAACTTTATCATCTTGGAGAGTTCTATATCAGCATCTATTCTTATCTTCTCATCAACCCATTCCTCATACCTCTTTAAGTCTTCAGTTTCCTTTTTAACCCTTTCTTTTTCCTCCTGAACCAACTGTTGTTCTTCTTGATCAAGAAATTCTTGTTCTTTCAATGCAACAGCTGTATCATGTTCAACTTGTAATTCCTTGGGCCACCAATGAAAAGGTATCTCAGAGTAATCAATCCCCTTATACATCCACTTGGGATCTTCAACTTGCTTGTCCTTCCCTTTATCAATAGAAGATGATGAAACAACCTTCTTTTGTTGAGCAGTAGGTTCTCTGATTACAACTCCCTTTTGAGGTATTCTTGGTGTAGATGATGTGATTGTGGTTGTTGGTTGTTGTAGTAGTGATGGAGTTGGTAGTGGTGTATGTTTTGAAGATGATTCAGATGGAACTTCTGTAGTCTTCTTACTTAACAAAACCATAGCTTCAGCAGCAGCATTGTCACTAGACCCAGCAACAGAGTCTTGTGCATCAGCAGAACTGACCTTTCCACTAGCAGCAGGATCAGCTAAATCCTTAGCAGTAGAATCTTGAGCAGCAGCAGAGTCATCAATCTTGTTAGCAAGAGCAGCATTTTCAAGTTCTTTAACCATAGAATCACCCAAAGTCATTAAAGCTTCACCCATCAACCCTGTTGCCTTCACTAGTTGCTCAGGCTCCAAAGTCTTAAGTTTTTCCACCACATTTTCTTGAGTAGCAATCACCTTTTCCATTACAACCTCATTCCATGATTTGCCAACAATCACAAAATTTTCAGCATCCTGAGGACTTTCTACTTCCATATCTCCAACCTCTGGAACCTCCCCTGAAATCATTCCAGCATCCATTTCCTCAGCACTATCAACCCTCTTCAAATTTGACTCCCCTGAACCCATTATTTCATCATTCCTCCCCTGTTTGGAAGCATCCACTTCCAAATGAAAAGAGAGTTCAGGTGAACTTATAACTTGAGAAGTGCCCACTTTCTTCAATCTTTTTAAGGAGGTTGAAGATCTTGATTTCCTTAAGTTCTTAATCAGTTTTTGCAATTTGGTGATGAGCTTCGCTTGACCATCAACAACAGTAGAAAGACTAAGAACTTTATCTTCCAATGAAGTACACTTCACCTCCAAGTTGGTACAAGTAACCGTCAATTCCTGAATGAGCTTCATAGTAGTCTCATCACTTCAACCTGTGTAACCTGGTCCGAGAGGTGAATCATGGACATTGTCATTATGTACAAGATTTTCCGTCAATTCATTTGTCACTGTCCTGTCCTCATCACTTTGACCTGTGTGACCTGGTCCGAGAGGTGAATCTTGGGACATAAACTCAGTATCAAACCTAGTTTGATCATCTGAGTCCCCTATATTTTCCATTTAGCTAGGGTTACCATCCTGAGAATTAGATTCAGCAGAATCCTTTTCTCTAGATGTTGCCTTGGTTTGGGTCTTAATGATGTTATCACTGTTCTGCTCTGCTGCTAAGCTAGAAGCAGTAGTGAGAGCCCTTGCCAACATGTCCCCTCCATCACCTAGGACAGCCTCATCTGGTACAGCTATACTAACACTATCCTGAGGTAGATCAGTGTTCTTTTTGGTTTTCCTACGGGTATAGTGTATTTTAGGTTGTGTAGCAGATGCAGTAAAATTGGGTGTGTGATGGGAATCAGTGGGATTTCTTTATCCTTCATCCTGAACATTTTGCACAAGTTGCACCATAGAAGGTGTAAGATTTGTATGTGTGCCTGAAAAACCTTTACCATGTTTAAGCAAGAAAGTAAACGTTTTGGAAACCAATTTAGGAGCATCAAAAGTAGCAGTATGTGATCTGAAATTGGTAAGTTGGTTTTCAATAAAGAGCTAGATAAATCGTGGATAAAGCAAGTAAGAACCAGACTCTTTAACACTTTTAACAATCCCCTCCAAAATCATGTTTGAAAAATTAAATGGATGACCTTTGCTTAGGCATACCATAGCAGAAGCAATAGTAGTACTAAACTCATGCCACCCAGAAGTTTTAGGACTCAAACAATGAAGGAGAAGGTGCACCAAAAACTTGTATTGAGGATAGAGGAGAGCTTTTTGAAATTTGAAATTTGTATGCTTTCCCTCATATCCCAAATCTTTTAAACCCTGAAAAATAGCAGAATTGGCAAGACACGTGGTCTCTGTTTCATCATCTAAGAGAAGAGTTTCCCTTATAGAAGATTCAGTTACACTAATCTTTTGACCATCTACTATAGCACTGACATATTTTTCCTCATTCATAGTTTTGACTTTAGCAGTAAGCCAAAACTGTTTGATGTAAGAAACAAATATTATAGGATTAACAGTTAATGCATACCTAAGAGAACTAGCATTCAAGAATTTTACCATGTCTGTGAAACCTTCAGGAACCAACTCTTCATCCAAAATAACCACACTATTGTGCTGCTCTGCCCAGGTACGTGTACAATCCATGAATTAGGGTTTTGAGAAATTGGGGATAATTGACTTTGAGAATAATGGAGTGTTTTTTTTTTTTTTTTTTTTTGGGTAAAAGGGTTAATGCACCCTGGTAAAATATATTACGCCAAAAAACATTGAAGTACAAAGGATGATGGTCTGTCCATCATCTCAGTCCCTTAGGACACTTACAGACGCTAATATAAGAATGACAAACCATTCTTATAACTTACACAAATGAACCTACCAATAATAACAAAAGTAAATAAAACATGATAGTACTACTCAAGAAATGTTCTTGAGCCTTCTAAGTCACTATGTCGGTCCACCTACTTCCATGAAGAATACTCCAACTTCCCAAAAAAGCAACCTACCTACGACGAGTATTCAAGCGAATATCAAAATGATCACAAAATGCTTGCAGTTTGTCAGGTAGTACCACCTGATCATCATATCTGTCATAGTAATCTTCCAAATCATCCAGAAAACCTCCACCCTCAGGCATCAAAACTTCATCAACTTCATCATCCGAGTCTTCTGAACCTGATACTGGAGATTTATTATTACTTGTAGAAGCATTAAACTGCTCCCACAAACTTCCACTCGCATTTGGATCACCAACCGAACTTGCAATATTAGTAGGGCTGTCAGAAACCTCTTTATTAAGTTGCAAATCAGATCCATTCCCAACACCCTCCACGTTAGAGGAAGTAGAAGCTAGATCAAGTACCTTCTCAGCTTCCCATACTTTCTCCATATCACGTTTAAGTTCATCAAGATTAATGTTATCTTTAAAATAACCAAACTCGTTAACAGATTGAGATAAATCCTCAGTAGTAGTCAAAGGAGGAGTAGAATGCGGGTGTTCATTAGGCTTGTCCTCCTTTGTAGCTTGATTAGAACTCGGCTTAAAAACAGGCCTGTAGATAAAAGTAGACTTAGGCTTGAAGAACCTTGACCCTTTTTGTGATTTAGTACCCTTTTTCCAAGCCTTCTTATTGTGAACTTTCTCCTTAGGACTAACTAATACATCATCAGGTCCCAAATCAACTCTTCGTTTCAAAACTTGACATATCCCCACCTCATGGCCGAAAATCTTGCAATGTGAACAACGAGGAGGCCACCATTCATACTCAATATCAATGTATTCCGTATAGTGACCCTTCCCATTAGGCAGCGGAATATCAACTTCAACAAATTCCAAGACCTCATGAACAGCGGATAACTCAATGAGACATCATGCATAAGAATAACGACCCCAAGGGTTAATGCACATAGCAGAAGTACCCTCATCCAATTGTATGAGTTTCCCCACTCGTTCAGCAATCAACCTAATACCAGTTTCCAAATACACAACAGCAGGTAGGTTATGAAAACGCACCCATATGGGTACCTTAGTAATGACCTCCTTTACCAATTTAGTATTCGCCACCCAATTATCCAAGAAGATTGGAGTTGATCTAATAAACCAAGGACCACCTTCTAGCACCTTAAGCAATCCTTCTTGTGACGAAAATTGGAAAAAGAAAAAGCTACCTCGTAGTATAACACGTTGGAAACCAAACTTAGCCCAAGCATGCTTGACATAATCTTCCACCAAAGGAAACGCTAACCGTTGACCAATAAAATAACCGTATAATGTATTAGAAAATTTCTGACACATATCATCAACCACGGTAATTGGAATAACGACTTTAGCACCCAAATTAGTACACACACTTCTTGAACCAGAATCTTGTACCTTTGAGTTGTTTACAATATTCGAAGTATCCAAATCAGGTTTACTAAGATCAGTTTCAACAAGACTTGGAACATCATATCGTGAAGGTGGATCTTTGAGTGTATCATCCTTCCCAATCAAGACCCCATCATCACACGACTTCTCACAAGCAGCAATAGGACTGATATTTGTGTTCATAACCTCCTCAACCAACGTACTCTTTTGATTAGTTCCAGCTAACGCACCTATTAAACCAGAACCACTCTCATTGGGAAGCTTAAAACTCCCGGTTTTACACGACAAACCTGTACGCTTAAGGATGGACTTCAAAGGCTCTCCCTTGTTAACAATAACTTTACCATCTATGTTTTTAATCCTAGAAGTCAATCCAGTTGTTGAAGAAGACTTCTTCTTATTCAAAAACCCCAATTCCATCTCTTATTAACCCACTTGAAACCAATAGACTTGCAGTAGTAAAAACCCAAACGCACTTGTAGATGATAACCCTAGCACGGGACTTGCAAATAGAAAGAATCCAAACCCTAATCGAGTTTAGATTAGAATTAAGCACCAACCAGAAATCTTGTACGCTAAAAAAATAAAACCCTAACAAAGAGTTTTAACCAGAACCGATTAAACCAAGCGCCAGAAAAATGGAGTGTTAGGGTTTGTGAGAACTTCAATTTGGAGCGTGTAAAAACCAATTATGAAGATTAATTAGGTTTTAAACGGATTTGTAGAAGTTACACACTCCACCCTCTCACTTACAACCGTAGCAGCATAACCATGTCATCCACAAATCTTTCCCTAAATCAGTACAATCAAACCCTAATTACAATCAATAATCAAATCAAATCTCAATCACCCAAATCAAATCTTCAATAATCATGAAATCTTCTCCCAAAATTATCAACATCTCATCCGATTCATCTTCTGAGGATGAAGCACCCTTTGAAACCTATGTACCTCCATTCCGTCCTCCTCACAACGGATGTAGAACCAAAGAACAAGCCCGAAAGAGAAAACACAATCTCCCTGTGTTCAAAGATCTATTGAACTTGAATCAGACCCCAAGCACTTCCAGGTGTAAAGAGGTGATGTCCCCTAAGTCTCCATCGTCTTCAAAATCATCAGAAGACCCTGCTTGGATCCCTATAAGACCTCCATCTCCAAGGGAACTTGTTTCCCCCTTTATTTGTACTTCATCTGATGAGGATGAGCCACAAAACAATCCACCTTCCACTCCTGAAAGACCACAATCTTCAAGGCCAAGACCCAAGACATCAGCCAAGACAAGGAAGACAAACCCTCCTCTTCCTAAGGAAAGAAAGATTGTACTTGGGCTTCCATGTCCTAGACAGTGATGTTTGTAGTCTTTTAATTTCATCTTGTTATGTAGTAGTCTTTTGTTATGTTTGAATTGATGTGGATGAACCCTGTTTGGATGTACTCTTTTGATGATGAATGATTATTTCTCATTTTCTGTTTGTTAACTTACAAATCATCAATTTTTAGCTTTTCCTACAAAATGTTAGTCCAAACACCACAAAGCATACAAACATATATACTAGCAGTAGAGTGAAATAGCAGCAGAGTACATTCCAACTTAATCATATGCTTCTAAAGAAGCAGCAGAAATAGAGGAACAAACAGCACAGGACCTTTACACACTTTACAAAAACAAAAAGAGATAAAATTTTCAAAGATTTATCATACCAATATTTGCAATTAAAAATTGAAACCTCCCCACATCAAAGTGTTTAGTGAGAAGATCAGCAACATTGTTATCAGTATGAATTTTGACAATTTGAATTAACTTCTTTTCATAGCAATCCCTTATGAAATGATGTCTTATCTCAATATGTTTTGTTTTAGAATGAAAAACAGCATTTTTAATTATGCAAAGTATGCTGTTGTTATCAATATGAATTTTGGTGTTCATGAAATTGTACCCATAGTCCAGTAGTTGATTTTGCATCCAAAGCACTTGACCACAGCAACTTGAAGCAGCCACATACTCAGCTTCAGTTGTAGAATTTGCAACCACTGTCTGTTTCTTGCATTCCCATGACACCAATCTGTTTCCAAGAAATTGACAACCACCAGTTGTAGACTTTCTATCCAAGCAAGCACCAGCATAGTCACTGTCTGAATATGCCACCAAATCAAAAGGTGAATCCTTAGGATACCATAGGCCCAATTTGTGTTGATGCCTTAGATACCTAAAAATCCTCTTCACTGCATTGAGATGTGATTCTTTGGGACATACTTGGAATCTTGCATAGGCACACACAGCAAACATAATATCAGGCCTTGATGCTGTAAGATACATCAAAGAGCCAATCATGGATCTGTACAAGTGAACATCTACTTCTTTTCCATTTTCATCCTTCAACAAAGGTTTTTTGGTATCCATGGTTGTCTTAGCAGGCTTAGCATCTTCAAATCCAAACTTCTTCAAAATGTCATTGACATACTTATCCTGACTAATAAATATGCCATCTTTCTTTTGTACCACTTGTAGTTCCAAGAAGAAGTTGAGTTCTCCCATTGAACTCATAGCAAACTTATCCTTTATAAGCTTCTCAAAATCAACACACATAACCCTGTTTGTAGAACCAAAAATGATGTCATCTACATAGATTTGAACCAGCAAAATATCATCTTTTTGTCTTTTGAGAAACAAAGTCTTGTCAATCTTTCCTCTACTGAACCCAGAGTCTAACAAATATGTTGACAAGGTATCATACCAAGCTCGAGGAGCTTGATGTAAACCATACATTGCTCTATTCACCTTGTAAACTTTGTCAGGATAATCAGGGTCTTCAAAACCAGGTGGTTGAGACACATAAACTTCTTCTGTAATGGTCCCATAAAGGAAAGCACTCTTTACATCCATCCGATACACTACAAAGTCTTTATATGAAGCATAAGCCAAGAATAGTCTAATAGCTTCTATTCTTGCTACTGGTGCAAATACTTCATCATAGTCAAGTCCCACTTGTTGTGTGTATCCTTGAGCTACTAACCTAGCCTTATTTCTGATGACTATCCCCGTTTTATCTGTTTTACATCTGAACACCCATTTAGTGCCAATCACACTTTTTCCATTTGGCAAGTCAACCAAAGTCCACACCTCTTGTAGTTTGAATTGCAGAAGCTCATCTTGCATTGCTTCCACCCAACTTACTTCTTGTAAGGCTTTGTAAGTGTTCTTGGGTTCAATTTCAGACAAAAAGTAGGCAAATAAGCAATTTTGTAGATCTTTGTAACTGTTTCTTTGATGCAGAGATCTTGCAAAGAAACTTTGATGTTGAAGATCTTTGAGCTCTTTAGTCATTTTTCTTGTTTGTACAGATGATTTTGGATCACTGAGAATTTGTTCTTTTGGATGATCCTTGTGAACTCTTGTAGTGGTAGTGGGACTAACAGGAATGTTGACTTCCAAATTAGTAAAATCTACCTCAGCTCCAAATAATTTACCATCAAGAGCTTCATCATCTGTGTCTTCATAGATATTCTCTAGAGAAGGCATATTTGGATCATCAGGATAGTTTGTGAGTGTCAAAAGAAGAAAACTATGATGTAGAAGCAGAGTTAATAGGCTTGGCAGCAGAATTGATTGTGGCACTAGTTGCCTGTTTTGGTCTAGCAGTAGAGTCTTCTGAGTCAGCAGTAGAGTCTTTTGGCCTTGTAGGAGAGACATCAACAACTACTTTTGGAGCTTCATTGGGTATCTTTTCTGCATCAATAGGAATTTCAATATCTGCTTCATCTTCCTTAGGCTTCTCTTGAGTAACACCATCTTCTTGATCTTTGTGTAAGGGAAAGAAAGTTGGACCAACCTTCAGTTTCTCAATCAAAACAATGTCTTCTTGTGGTTTGTCAGTGTCAACACTAGCAATAACTGGTACATAGTTCATTGTTATGGTAAGAATGTCAACATTAAACATCCAATCAGGTCCTTTTCCTTCAACATTAGATGTGTTCTCACTAAATGTGATATGCAAATTTTCCTCCACATGTTTGGTTCTCTTATTATATACTCTGAAAGCTTTACTGTGTACAGAGTAACCAACCAAATAACCTTCATCAGCTTTCTCTTCAAACTTGCCTAACTGATCCTTAGTATTTAGAATAGTGACAGGACATCCAAATGGCTTGAGAAAATCAATCAATGGTTTCTTCCCATGAAAAAGCTCATATGGAGTTTTGTTATGAGGATTCACTACCTTACTCCTGTTTTGCACAAAACATGCAGTGTTTACAGCTTCAGCCCAAAAAGGTATAGGTAGTTTAGAATCAGATAACATTGTTCTTGCAGCCTCAATAAGTGTCCTATTTCTTCTCTCTGCAACACCATTATGTTGTGGAGTTCTTGCAACACTGTACTGTCTTATAATTCCTTTTCCCACACAGAATTGATTTTTTTTTTGGTAAAGGGGTTAACCCCGGTAAATATATAACCAAAAAATCGTTAAGTACAAATGGAATGTGGCTGAAGTACCACATTAACCTCAAGCAAAAGCTTGATAAACTAGTGATTGTGACAGGCCATAAACACAACAACCCTAGCTATATTACAAAGCAACTAACTAGGTATAAAAACAAGAAAAATCTTGAATCAAACGAACGTCCCGCATCCACCCATAAGCACGAAGGGAGCAAGGCGACCCAGGAAGTTTACCTCCTTAAAAACCCTTTCCAAGAAAAACCCATAGGGAAAAACCTTGGATTAGGGAAAAAGAGTACAACCCTTACCTGGCACTCCCTTCGTGAAAATAACAAGCACTTGGAATCTTCCATTTATCCAGCAGTAGACGAGACCGAATGGTTAACTTCTTGAACTTGAAGGTAACCAGCTTCAACCGAAGGGTAGAGACAATAACTTGGACCACCTCATCAACATTAGACTTCTTTTTATTAAAAAGCCTAGAATTACGTTCCATCCAAATATAATATGTAGTAGCCGCAAGCAATAACCGAGAAAGAATGATAACAACAGAACGCCCTTTAGCAATAGGAATAATGAAAGCAATAACATCATCCAACAAAGGCGAGATACCATCCATGCCAGCTAAAGACCGAACCTTCAACCAAACCTGCAAAGAAAATGGACACTCAAAAAACAAGTGAGTTTGAGAATCCGGAACAGTTTCACAAAGCGGGCATCTAAGGAGACTTAAATCAACATTAGGCCCAACATCCGATTCCCGCAGTCTATCTTCAGTTTTCAACTTCTGCCTAATAACAAGCCATAAATGCACCGCATGCCTAGGAATACAATGAGGAAACCACGGTATTTGAAACCAATCGACACGATCAGCTCTAGCACGAAGGGATTCCCAAGCTAAAGCAACCGAAAAAGGCCTAACATTGCCATCCAAATCCCGCCATAATAAACCATCATTAGCATCATCCATTAGATTAGGAATCGGGAGATTAACTAAATCCGGAAATCTATAATACCAATCAGCAGGCCATCTCCAAGAACCATTAACAATAACATCACAAACAGAATCCGATAAGGTTAGACAAGCCCGACTAATGTCTCTAGGAGTGAGAATATCACGAATAGGGCTAATTTCACACCACATGTCAAACCAAACAGAAGTATACCTACCATTTTTGATCATATGCCAAATAAACGGACGTACCTTAGGTCTAATAGCAAGCAGTTTACGCCAACCCCAACTAACATCTCCCAAGCAAGGAACATCCCAAAAACTCCTACCACGAAGTTTGTAAGAATGAATCCATTAAACCCATAAAGACTCTTTATGAGTTAAAATACTCCAAATATGCGTAGTCATAAGAGCAATATTAAAATCAGCAAGTCTACGAATACCAAGACCACCTTCACTTTGAGGCGTACAAACAGAATCCCACGCCACTTTAGCCTTACCCTTTTTCATTTCCCCTTGACACCATAAGAAACCCCTCATGAGCTGCTCCAAGTCATGAATAATATGAGTAGGAACGATGAAAACAGATGCCCAATAAATATGCATCGAAGACAACACGGATCTGATCAATTGAAGCCTACCTGCCAACGAAAGAAACTTATTACGCCAATCATTCACATGCCCTTCTAATTTCACACAGAATTGATTCATCACACTATTCTTGAACTCGGTACCATTGTCACATCTGATAATTTTCACTCTGTGGTTGTGCAGGTTTTCAACTCTTGTAATGAATTCCTTAAGTACCTCTGGGGTTTCATCTTTAGTGGCTAACAAGAACACCCAAGTGAACCTGTTGAAGTCATATGTGACAACTAGGCAATATGACTTTTTGTTCAAACTTTTCACAA
Source organism: Artemisia argyi (assembly GCA_030686995.1). Classification (NCBI taxonomy): domain Eukaryota; kingdom Viridiplantae; phylum Streptophyta; class Magnoliopsida; order Asterales; family Asteraceae; genus Artemisia; species Artemisia argyi. The sequence continues at coordinate 112,886,642 of CM060688.1, read as the reverse complement.
AAACAGGCCCAAATAAATCCATGTGAAGTAAATGCAAGGGCTCTGTATTTGTGTTCACTGTCTTTGACTTGAATGAAACTCTATGTTGTTTACCCTTTTGACAAGCAACACAAGTCTCACAATTTTCAAACAACTTTGTGGGCATGCCTCTCACAAGATTTCCTTTCACCAACTTGTTCATTGTCTTGTAGTTCAGATGCCTAAGTCTTCTATGCCATAATTTGGACTCATCAATAGTGGCTTTTGCAATCAGACAAGTTAAAGCTCTTTTGGGAACAATGTTCTTAATATGGTCACTGTATACATTTTCATTTCTAGGGACCTTCAATAGCACAAATTATCATCTGGCAGTTGAAAATCAGGAGAAAGGATCATACATTCAGTGTCTGTAAAAAGAACAAAATTCCTTTTGTCACACATTTGTGAGACACTAAAGAGGTTAAACTTAAGTCCTTTCACAAGAAACACCTTCTCAAAGTCCAAATTTCCTGTTCTTAAAGTGCCTCTACCAATAATCTTTCCACATTGAGGATCATTCCCAAAAGCAACATAACCACCTTCAAAAGCCTCAAAGTCTTTAAGTTGAGACTCATCTATTGTCATATGTCCAGAGCATCCACTATCAACTATAACCATATCTTTAAGATCATCCAGTAGATTGCCCTGCACATGAAAGTAGAGAAATTAGTTTCTCTTGGGGACCCAAGCCATTACTGACTTGGATCTGCCTTGTGCATCAACATAGTTAAATTTCTTTAAATCACTTGATGCACTGTTGTTTTTGGAAACATTGTTTGTAACAGTTGATTTTGGTTTCCAAACCCAACAAGCTGAGGCCTTAACAGCGTAAAAATGATTTCCAACAACTGTATTTGATAAAACTTTTGGCCTAGAAGTAGAAAGTTTTGTACTAGCAGCAGATTGCTTACTAGCTGATAAAACTTTTGGCCTAGAAGTAGAAAGTTTTGTACTAGCAGCAGATTGCTTACTAGCAGCAGAATGCTTACTAGCAACAGAGTGCTTACTAGCAGTAGAACCAGCAACAGAACGAGTTGTGGTTTTGAAAGCACCATTTGATTTAGTAGCATAAATAGAACTAGTTGCACCAGATCTTAACAACACAGCCCTAGGAATGATGTTTCTGTTAGGATGAGGGTGAGTATTCTTAGTAACATATTTATGATTCACCCTAGCATATTGATTCCAAACAGGCTTCTTGTGGTCAGGACAACTATTAATCAAATGTTCAAAGCTACCACACTTATAACAAGCCTTTTTATTTAATTGAAACTCACTACCTAATTTGTTAGAAACTAGGTTATTAAAGTTTCTCTGATTTCCCCTAGGCTTATTATTGAAACAATTCATTCTATCTCTAGAAATCTCATTATATTCAACCATTTTCCTAGAGATGCCCTTACCTAATACAGGTCTCACAAACTTCACCTGTTCAATTTTAGGTTCAACTTTTGTAGGAATTTCTTTCTTTTCTACTTTTTGTTCTAGTTCAACCTGTTCCTGTTCCTCATCACTATCTGAGAACCAGTCTTCAATAATAGGAGCATCAGGAAATTTTCTACCCTCTTCCTTAGGTGTTTCTAAGACATTTGTACTAGATTCACCTACAGGTTTTTCAATATCTAGCTCACTAATAAAAGACAATTCTTTTCCTGGTGGAGCATAGGCACTCTTAGAAGGAGGAGCAACCTCATTGTAACCTATTCCACTTCCTTTTCTCATCAGTGTACTCTCAATAGACTTATTAACCAAATCAGAAGCATATTGTTGTTTATTTACTCTTACTATATGTTTTTCTTTATCAGCAAGAGCTACATCCCTATCTCTTTCTGCTTCTTCTAATTTATTCTTAAGAAACTCAATTTCACTGTTTTTCTTAAAAATCTCGACATCTTGTTGGTTAATTTTATCTACATATTCTAACTCACACTCTTTTAAATACTTAAGTCTTCTTTCAACATTTTGAATACCTACTTTGTAACCTAAGTTATCAAGTTTTAGGTTTTCAACTTCTCTGATTAGACTCTCATTTCTAGACTTAAGTTCTTCTATTGTATTAGCACGTGACTTAAAAGAACACACAGATAAATCAGAATCATTGGATACCTCAGAGTCAGATCCAGAAGATGATGCATAGGCCATAAGTGCAAAGTTATTCACTTTAGGCTTGACTTGAGCCACCAAGGAAAAGTTTGGTTCTTCATCAGCCAAATCACTCCAATCATACTCTCCCAACCCATCACATGATACCAATGCAGTAGTGGTATTCTTTGTTTCTTCAGTGGTCTTCTTTGGAGCTTCAACATTTTTCTTTGGAGCTCTACATTCTCTGGCAAAGTGACCCTTCCTGTTGCAGTTATAGCACTCTATCTTTGATTTATCAAAACCAACATTTTCTTTAGCTCTGTACTTGATTTCTCTTCCAGTTCTCTTCAAGAATTTTCTTGCCCTTAAGGTCAACATGGCCATTTGCCATTTAAGATCCATCTCTTCAAGATCATGAGGATCAAGTTGATCCAAATCTAGATTAATGACCTGTGACCTTACAGTTGTAGTTAGATCAGCCAAGAATGCACAAAAAGCAATATCACTGGTGGAATTTTTATCATTTGAACTAGCAGCAGATCCATCAGCAGTAGATACTCCATAAGTAGTAGAGTGAGATTCTTTTGACCCTTTTGACTTTGAAGATACAAAGGCAAGATTTTGTGTACCAGAAGATGAAGTAGATGAAGAAGTCAATTCTGGTTCATACACTCGTAAGTTGTTATAGAGACTTTCCAACTTCATAGTTTCAAAATCAGGCTTATTCCTCCAAACAACTGTGTGCATACTCCATTCAAGTGCAAGACTTCTGAGGAACTTGAGGTTTACATCTTCTTGTGGAACCACATATCCAACAAGCTTTAAATGACTGACAAGTTGATTGAGCCTGTTGTAAGTGCCATTAATCTTTTCTCCACTTTCTGCAGTAAAGTTCTTAAACTGATGCTTCAGCATATTTTTCCTTGACTTCTTAGTAGCATCATTCCCTCCAAACCTAAAAACAGCATCCATCAAGTATTTTGCAGTCTCACAACCATCAAAGTCTAGCTGAAATTCATTAGGTATTCCCATTAAGAGAATACTATGTGCCTTGATCTCCATCTTCCTCAAAGAATTCTCTTCAGCAGTCTTGATTGGTATCTCTTTACCATCAGGACCCTTCTTTGGTAAAGAGTCACCATTGATAATCACATTCCACATGTTAAAGTCAATCATGCGAATGTACTGTCTGATTCTCATCTTCCACAGCTCATATTCTCCAGGGTTGAGCATGGGAACCTTTGAAGCAGTCACCATATGTGTGTCATCACCCATCTTTAGCAGTTGATTAGGAACAGTAAACTTACAAGAGACAGTTTCTTCTTGATTACAACTTCTAGATCACAAGCTCTGTTACCACTTGTTGATCCCAGTTGAGCAAACGATCTTATATAGAAGTTGACTTGTATTAAACACTTAAGCTAGAATGCGGAATATAAAAGCTTAACTTAAGAAGAACAATTTAACTATCAACACTTCAATATTATTAATACGAGCACTCGACAATGCTAGGGTTTTACAACCTTGAAGTGTAAACGAAAACTAAACAATACGTACTCAATCTAACCCTAGGATCCTTCTTTTATAGGCCAAGGAGTCCTACTAGGTTTACAATAACTTTCTATGCAAGATAAGAATATTCTAGACGTATATACTATACACACAATCTATTCTATAATTATCTACTTCGAATACATGCTTATCACTTTAGCAGTAGATTCCTTTAGCAGCATTTTCCCTTAGCAGCACTTTGACATTAGCATCAGAATCATTTACCTTAGCAGCAGTTTCATCACAGCAGCAGAATCCAAAACCCAACAAGACCCCATGACCCGGACTGTTAACGTGTGGTTCATAAGCTTAGTTCAATATACCTTCTATCACTAAAACCTTTCCACATATAGGGTTTAAGCTGAATCCTGTGGAACTTGTACTCATACCCTATCTACTTAAACCTATGACTCTCACTCAACATTCGTGTTGACTTTTAAGCATGTTGTCCTAGGTAATTACACGGAGAAGTGCTCGACATGAGGACGTCCATAATAGTTATCATTCATCAGTTTTGTGTAGGGACCTCTCTTTTGGTAAAAGTATATGTTTTACTGTAAAAACTCTGATGAATAAATGAATGATAACATCTTTTTCAAAAACATCTCTTTTTGAGTTCTATATCTTGTCTTTGATTCCATGAAGTAATACTCCAAACACTAAATCTGTTGTGAACAATGAAAAATGGGGGTGTGATTCGTTGTGTTTTGGTGTGTGCAAAAACAATTTTTCAAAATATCAACAAACGTGTAGTCTATGTTATCGTGAGACAACAAGACGTGGAGAAATACGAGTAAACCTTTTAGGAAAAAGATTACCTCGCAAAACTCGTGAAAGTGATATTCAAATTGTGAGACCGGGTAAGTGATTACCCGGGTCGTGTCCCAACGAGGTGTGAACGGGCAATATCATGCGAGATTCGTGACTAAAATGCTTGTAAGGATGTTGAGAGATTATTTGGAATTGTTGAATTACGCTAAATTGCAAATAATGTATGAACAATTAAATAAACGTAACTAAAGCATGAATACAAACAAGGAATGAAAACTAGAACTTTAAAAAACTACTTAAAATCCTACTGGAATGATAATAGGAAACTAGGGAATCCTAAAACGTAATCTAATTAAAAAACGTAAAGTTACTTTAAGAAAAACGCGAGTGCGCAAATTAAAATGCAAATTTTGAGCTACAAAAGTCCTACGGTTATCCAAATAATTTTCTCACGAGCTAGACGACAAAAGAAAATTTTAGAAAAAAAGAAAATTAATTTTTCAATAAAAATTCTATTTATTATGAAATTAAAACTAATTAACTCTAATTAAATTCTAGTAAATGCTAAAACAATTTCTAAAAATCCGAGAATTTTTTAATAAACACTACAAGTTTATATTAAACTATGAAAAATATTTGGAGGGGGAACACAGTAAAAAATAAGCAGAATATAAGCGAACAAAAGCTGATAAGTTAAATAATAAAAAATAAACTAATTCTTTTATAAAAATAAACTAGGGAAAATGCTAACAAGAAAGTAAAGATAGCACAGATGGAAGGGGGAGTTGCTTGAGTGGTGTGTACACAAGAGGTACCAGGTTCGAACCTGGTACATCTCTTTTTTTTTTACTTTACATTTTTTTTTATTTTATGAAAAGTGTAAAAAGCAAAGTTGCGAGAAACTAAAAACTAAAAACATTTTGTGAAGGAACATTTCTGAAAACTAGAAATAAGCTAAAGAAAAACTAAACCAAACCAACAGTTATGAAAGGGGCTATTGAATGAGATTCAGAAAACACAAAAGCTAATATAAAGCTACAAGCTACAAATAAATACCAAATATGCTTAAAGTTACTAAAATTAGACTAATACTGATCTGAGAGCTACAGTAAGAAGAAATTAAAGGCTAGGAAGAAACAACAAGCTGCTGCAAATAACTCTTCAAATACAGACTTACAAGCTAGATTCAAGGCCTATTCTAAGCTATTTAAGCAAAAGCTAAATCTTCAATAGTGCCAAGCTGATGAACCTAGTAGTACAAGCTACTGAAAAACCCAATAAGAAGCTAACTGGAGCTTATTTACACCTAAGAAGAAACTAGTGAAAACCCTATGCCGCAACTGGTGCAAGGCATAATGTGGCCTAGGGGCTTATTTAGGGTCCTAGTAAGTTATCCTAAAAAAAATTATAAAAATAAAATAAAAATACCGGTGTGTACATAAGCTAGCAGAGAAGCTATGGACCAACTTTCATGTCATAAGACCTACGGATGAGTAAATTAAAAATTGCCTTTGAAGGGCTGTTGGGTCGGTATTTGGACAATTGCTATGGGACAGATGTAACAGGAATGGGTCAAAATGGGTGGATTTGACTTGGAAAAGTCCAAGACCAGACCTTATAAATCTACATTAACCCATATTGGACTATTCTTACCCAAGAATAACAACCAAAATCTACTGAATGAAATATAATCTGCAATAAAAGCTAAAACTATATGGATAAAGGAAAATCACTTCAAAGCTTCCTTACTATATAAAAATGCTGAAAATGACTCTAAAACTAATAACAACAATGAGAGAAAGCTTATTGGGTCGAAATAGTTTAATACAAAAAAAAATAATAAATAAAAATAAAAAATAAATAAGAAAGGCTTATGCCAAACGCCCCTTAAGGTGGTGACAGTTGAAAAGTTTTAAATGAAAAGCAATTTCCACAGCTCCAAATCGAGGAATAAAGATGAAATAAGCTAAATATAAGCTAAGTAAACAGGACTAAGTAATCTAATAAGCTAAAAGGTAAAAACAATGTTTTTGTAACTAAGGCAATAAATTAGAAAAGCTTGAATTCTTTTAATTTAACTGAAAGTTTAAAGGTACAAGAGCTGAAAGACTTTAATGAAAAGCTTAAAACTTAACTAACTAAAGCTAAAAACTAGAACTGCTACTAATTCTATCCTACTACCTACTGCCTTTTTAAGGCTTACAATGCTATTATTTATACTAAAAGAAACTAGGGCTTCACTTCCTTTGTCTGCTTCTGGTGTGTTAGTTTTGTGAGAGAAGAACACTTTGGACCCAATTTGTGCTTTCTTTGCCCCAATCACAGCCATCAATTAGCCTTGGAGACCACTTCAAGAAATCTCAGCCGTGGATGAGTTTTTGGGTTATGAAGATTGCCAGCGTAGCAGAGGAGGGGGGAGGGAGACATGTGAGTGCTTGGCTTGTTGTGGGTACTGATAACCAGGAGGTGAGAGTGACTGGTTTGGCTGTTGTGTTTGATTTTGGCGGGTAAAGTAGCAGGGTTGGGGTCACGGATGTATGTGGTAGAAGGAGGGTTGACCCTGTGTTTGACCAAGGTAGGAGTAATAACGGGGTAGGGTTTTATTTATTAAGGGTTTGGGCTTGAGGGTGGATTGGGCCAAAGGGTATAAGGTTGGGTTTTATTAGTGGATTAGTTGTTAGTGGATTGGATTGGTGACTTACATAAGGTCCATTTGGTGTTAAGCTTGAATAACTACAAGGACCAATCATGTAATTCCTGAAAGATGAAAGTTTATTTCTGCCAACCTGCCAATCTTTATTCAAGGGTCATTTTTGCCAAGTGTAGAATTACCAAGGTCCACTTTGTCATTTTTTCTTCAATTTACAGTTTTCGAGGACCAAAATTGACAACTTTGCAAACTTGAGGGACCAACATTGTAACTTTTCCAAAAATTTCACCCAAAGATCATTTTTGATTACTTTTGATTTTTAAGAAACTTGGGTTGACTTTTAAAAATAAATGCTCAGGGACTAGTTTTGACAACTTTTCATATTTCGCTCGTTTTTCGTCTGTTTTCAATCCATTGTACCTAAAACACACAAAAACATACTCCAAGGATATTTGTGATGTTATTTGACCATTTTGAAGTGTTTTTTATTGTTTTGACTCGAAAATTGGACGAAAAGATATGTGCAAAAAGACACATATCAAATCCCCCACACTAAGCAATTGGACTAGCAATAAACTGTTTTGAAAATTTAATGGATTTGAAGTCTCTTTACCAAAAGCCATTACTTCTGGAGTAGCCGAATGTTTCGGTTCAAGTAAGAACTATGGTCCACCCGATAACCATATGATTTTGAGCAAACCACCAGCTTTCAACGGTTTTGATTTGTCTTTACCAGAAGCCGTTTGCTTCTGGACTAGCCAACTCTTGATGGACACAGTCAACATCTTGGTGAGTTGATTACCAATTATGGTTTTTCCACTGCCGTTTCCACAAGCCATAATCTTGCGGGCTAGCCAACTCTTTCACTTTAGGATATGGCGAGTTGAGATACCATACAATTTTCGGCAAATTGCAAGCCGTCAACGGATTTGAGTTATCTTTACCAAGAGCCGTTTGCTCCTGGATTAACCAATCCTTTTATCGTTTAGACATGGCGGACTAATAACCACAAAAAATTTTGAACTTAAGTGAATTTTTTTTTAATTTTTGCCAAAAACGGGGGTACTAGATGGTAAAATGTGATTAAATTTACTAGAATCCCCCCCCCCCACCCCCACACTTAGAATTGAATATTGTCCTCAATATTCAAAGTCCCAGCTATTATGCCGACTCTTTGAACGTAAAAGGGCAACATTACAAGCTAAATGTGGAAACACCATTTTGTTTTTCACTTTATTGGTAACCACAACAGGGGTAACTCCCCCACACTTAGGGTGAAAACCCTATAAGCATGCTACTTTTTTTGTTTACCGAGTCGCTAGCTTGACTCGACCCCGAATTCATTTGTCCTTGGGGAAGTATGATGTGGAAGAGACAATCTCCATCGAACTTTCATTCAAGATGTTTGGACAAACATTTGAAGCACGTGAAAGTTCCACACCGATGAGATAAGTACCCGGCTCAAGATAATGGTAAATGAAAATGCCGGGATCAAAGATGGTATCTTCATTCCCGAAGGAGTGAAGAAGAGAGGAAGTCACCAAGTAGGTGAAGAAAAGGAAGAATACCATGATGAAAATCAGGATAAGATCTTCTTCCTCGAGAGCAGGCTCATTAGCCTGAATTTTGATTTCAAAGGTTAAGCTCAATGGGTTTGAAAACATCCCGGGCGGGAGGGTGGGAATTTGCAAATCCTCATGATTGAGCACATCTCCCCCCGGGCTATCATACTCCTGAGGAGTCATGATATGATGAGTGAGTTCACCGGAGAACTCCTCATGAAGAGAATCATTCACATGATGTGAATCTGTGAACTCTTGTTCTATTGTGGACTTATCACTATCCTCATTCTGAATACCAAAGATTGGATTATCAGAAATCAAAGTGAATTCAGATTTGAATTCAAAAAGAGGATTGGTGAAAGTAGTTTTGAATGCTTCTGGAACAGAATGATTATCATTCTCTATTGGACTGTTAGGATCAGAACTGAGTGACGGATCATGATATAAGAGACTTTCAATTTCTCCCAGATCGGCTTCGAAGTCAACGAGATTATCGTCACTTCTCGTTGGAAGTGGATTGATGTGAGTGAGTTCATCGACGAACTCCTCAAGAAGATGATCAGCATCAGAATGTGGAACTGATGCCTCAACATACTCGATGTCTCCATAAGATGCACAATCTTCGCTACAATCGGAGAAAGTCTCAAATTGAACTTTTGGACACTCAAGAGGAGAAGGTGAATCACACATATGATCAAAAGTTCCCTGTGACTCTCTTGGGATTGGGACAAGGCTCTCAACACTAGACTTTATGAATTCGTCTGATTCCTTATCAGGAACAGTGCTAAGATGCTCATCCCCCATGTTTAGAGAGTGAGTGTGAACTTCGGGTGTGATAACAACAGACTGAGGGAGTTGAGAAGTACTAGCAGTTATGGAATCTTCAAGTTTCATTTGATCAATGGCTAGTGACTTTGTCACATTATTTTCTCCCTGATTTTTCATGGAAGGAACCACAACTGATGAATTTGATGAGCCTTGACAAATATCAAGGGTATCCATCATCACTATCGTCATCGTCATCGTAGATGATAGTTTTACGCATTCGAAATCTTACTCTAGCTGCTTCTTCTGCTTCTTCAGCTAGTATTTCTTTGTAAGACTTCGGACGAGGTTCTTCCGGAGCAGGCTTGTTAACCAAATCCTTAAGATCATTTAAAGTATTTAAAACATTTTGCAAAAGTTCTTGAGGAAATGGTTGAGGTTGTGTTTCAAAAGTTTGGTATTGTAGAGGTTGGTCGTGATAATTGTTGTCACAAGGAAAAAGATTCCTAGTTTGACAATCGGTGCTAAAATGCGGACTTCCACAATACTCACAACCATATTATTGTGAAGTTGGTTCATTTTGAAACGATACGGCATTGCAATTTTGATAAAACAAACAACTTCCGTTTTGAATATCATTACCGCATCGTTCACACGTGCACCAACGACATGGTAGACCGAAAAGTGGCTCACCACAACCGACGCAAGGAATAAACGATTGCCTTAGAGAAGGAATCGGACCATTCAAAGAATCAACAAAATAATTCGAATGATTATCAAGTCTCGAAGAACATTTTGAAAAATCTGGAGGTGGGACAAGTAGTGTGCTCTGAGAGCTAGGAATTTCTACCACTTCCGTTATGGTCCCCGGTTTTTGTTCTTGATAAACGTGATGATCAGGCAAGTCGTTTATTTTAGTTACCGTTTTAAGCTCAGTACATTTGCTTGATAAACTTCGAATCGTAAATTGTGAGAGGTGTGGATCGACTCTTGATGGTTTGCCATTAATAGTACGTATTTCGGGATGTGAGGGGTAGTCGGAAGAATTTTGAGAATCATTGAAAGCATTCGGATAAGCTTTGCACCATTTACAAAATCCGTCTCTAATATTACTTCCACACCGCTCACACCCACACTTGTAACAACGAAGATTGTCATCCACCGGACCTTTACAATGAAAACAGTGATAGTCGAGTGATGACATAAGAATTAAACATTAACGAGGGATGAGAAGAAAGAATTAAACGGTAAAGAGGATAAGAAGATAAGAATTAAACGTATAGGAGACGAAGATTTTTTTTTTTGGGTTTTTCGAAAAACACATTGGTGTGTATTAATTTACACACCTTTTCTTTACCAAATACCGGACCAAAACGACCAAAAGCCAACCTTAAAATGCCAAACACGTTGTGTTTGTGATGTGCAGGTATGGATATTACAAAAATGGATAAAACAAAGCAAACACGAGCACGGAATTGAAAAGAGTGTCAAGAGCCGAAGCCGGGGAAGGAATTTACAAGTTTGGATCACTATTATGCTCGAAGTGTAATAATCCACCTTGAAGAATTACTACTTGGCAAGATTAGCCCTTGGATATATTTTTCAAAAATGGCAGAACAAGTCCTTGGTTTTTCAGATTATATACTTTTAGTCCTTGTAAATTCATGGTACAAAATCTGAAAATCTAATATAAGCCTAGTCCAAATATACATACCAATCACAATACCAAATCCAATCATAAAATCCAAGCCCAATTCCTAAATCCACCAAAGCCCAGAACCAATTCCAAATTACCTGGCCCATACACCCCTCGGTCAATGGTCAAAATAAGTAAAACAATATTAACCCGTACCCCTTTTTCCCTCCACCCAATTCACCTCACCCCAGAAAACTACTATTCCCATATGAACCCTAGACCCCTAATTAAATTAATTACAGCAATTAAGGGTGTTATGGTCAAATCAAAGTGTTTCTAGAAGCTGAAGATGATGTCAGATGGTGTCAGTCTCAAAGAAACACACTTATGGGCACGTGGCAGCTATGGATTGGGAGGAACGCGTCATAAGGAGTAATCCAAGGGTAGATATTGATTTGGCAATGATTGGAAGAGATCAAGGGCTCAGGATTGATGAAAACAAACACAACTCACACGGATTGCCAACATGGCAATCCGTGAGCTCACCTCCTCACACCTCCTATATATAGATGTAATGTTAGCATAGTTATCAGTGGAGTTTCGAATAGCGAAGCTCTGCCCATTTAATTACTCAGTTTTTAGTTGTAATCTCAATTTTGATTGTAATGCTTTTAGTTTTAATGAAATCAATTTTTACCTTTAATCTTTTCAGTTAATTGTTTTAGTTAAATGTTTTAGATTAAATCTCATTCAATTTCAGTAGTATATCAGTTTTTGAATTAAGTTGTTTATTATTTCATTTCTTATAAGATTCAGTCATTTACAGATTTTCGTATAAAAACTCAAAAACTCATAAATAGTTTTAGTTTTGATTCAACTTTTAGTTTAACCTTTTAGTAGTTTAAATACAATTTAAAATTAGTATTCTCTCTTAGATAGTTAGATGTTTCAGTTTATCAAAATCCTTGTTTATATTTCATTTGGTCAAACAATAGTCAACTGTTGATAATTTTGGTGAATTGTGGTGACTTGGACAAGCTTGAGTGAGAATTGGAAGCACTCAGCCTGTCAAAAGACAGGCTAGCAAAGGGAACTCCCTCTGTTCATGCTGAGGGAGAAGTTTTGGTAAATTCTATTTCATTCAAATTTCATTAGTAGTGATTAATTGAATTTCTATATTGTTATAGCAGTTGTAGTTTAATTGTAGTGTTTGACTGTTGCCTTTTTAGTAATTAGTGTTGAATGTGTACTTGATCTTTTGCTGTTTCATTTAGCATTGTTACTTTGTTGCATAGTTATTATAGTTTAATTGTCATAACTGTGGATCTACTTCATTCCTTATCTGTTGGATTTCTAAGTTTATTGCTGTCATTTATCTGTTTCATTCACTATAAGATAGACATTGGTAGTTGTAGTGGTAATCAGTAGTACATAACAGATAAGTAAGTGTAACTTGGTATATTAAGGACTGTTTGGGATTAGGTAGTTTTGTAATTCTTAGTTGTTTACTGGTTGATTTCTCTGCATAAATTAGTCATAATAAGGTAGTGTAAGTGAGTTTAGGCTTAAACTTTGTAGGTTATTAACAAAAAGTCAGAATTAGCTATTCACTTAATTTCTACATGCATAATTTTAGAATTCTGATCCTGTTACTTGGCTAATCTGTTACAATTTTTGTTTGAGTATGAGTTTTTAATTGTAAAACATCATCATTAGATACCTAGAGTTAGATTTGATTAATCAAAAGTAGGTTTAGTCAAAGTTCGAATGTCATTAGAAAGTCAAATTGGCAGCATGTAAGTTTCATTTCCATCTGATCTCAGGTTCAAATTGAAGGTAATTTAGGTGTTAGACTAGAGTTTATTTGGACTTTTAGGTTCCCATAATTGTAGGTTAGGTTTGGCACCAATTAGATTCTACTGATTAGCTTATTAATACAGCTTATTTGTCCCATAAAGTTGCATAGTTTGAGCTGATTTTAATTTTTAGTTAAGGACTGCTCATAAGAATTTTGGAATTGTATATCTGAGTTTTGTAGTCATCTGTGTTGATTTAGAGTTGCTTTAGTAATTTTTACTACATATTTGCCTCTGGATCAGTATTTACTTTATTGCTTATTGAGTTGCTTTTTCATGTCTGCTTAATTAGAAACTTTTAACGAATCCGCTAATAAACTTTAGACCTCCAGTTTGTCTCTTGGGCTTAGTTCTTTAGTTCCTTTGTGGTTTCTGAGTTGTTGTGAGTGTAATTTAGTTGTTTGTATGATTCTGAGCTTCTGGCTTATTCATTTCTGAATTGTGCTTATTTCTTAGCTTATTCCCAACTGCTTATTAGTGTGCTTTAACTGTTTATGTGCTTATATCTGTTACTTCTGAGCATTTCTGAGTCTTTTGTATCAAAGTACTTCTGTGTTTAAAGTTTGGTTCAAGTTTTGTGGCAAGTGCTTATAAATAAGCACTTGCCATAAGCTGATTTGTTTGAAATAAGCACTTATGCTCATCTTTTTCTTTCCAAAATTTTTCTGCAAGCTCATTATAATATTTTAGATTTTCTGTAAATTTTTCATAATTTTCTGAGTTGATTTGATATTTTTCTTAATATTTCTTCACTTATAATCATTTTAAAATCATTTTTTTTAATAACCAAAAATCCATAAAAAATCAGAAAAAGCTTTGAAAAATACAAAAATATTTTTAGAAATTCTTTTATAATATTTTAGAATTTTTAGAATTAAATTTTTATTTTTCCACTTCATTTTTCTATTTTTCTTTATTTTTAATTCATTTTTAATTCCAAAAATAGAAAATAAATTCTAGAAAATAAATAAAAACTCAAAAAAATATTTTTATTTTTCTTAAAATTCTTTTTATTAGTTTAAGATTTTTAGAAAATATTTTTAAATTTGTAGGATCATTTTTCAATATACGTTACGTTTTAAATTTTGCGGTTGCATTTCCGTTTTTACGTTTTTCACTTTGGTGCATAATTAGCTTGTACTCTTTGCATATCTCATTATTGTTTGTGATTACTTGAATATCTTGATTGCTATTTTCACTTTCTCACTTTTCAATTCACGATTTCACGAATCGATATTCTCGATTCCATTCGCCTTCGTTGGGAAACGACTCGGGTGATCCGTATTTAACGCAGATCACTTCGATACTATACTAAATTATATATAATTGGTTTTCATGACGAATCAATTTTTGGCACCGCTGCCGGGGAAGGCCGAAGTGAATTTTTGAATATTGTTTTGAAAAATCGTGTTTTGTTAAGCCTTCCTCTACTTTTTATATATATCTCTATAAAAATTGAAAAAATCAAAACACTTTTCCTAAAGTGTTTACAAAATACCAAAAAAATAATAAAAGTTACAGCCTCGACTCGACCGAAAGGAAGGGCGTTGTAAATCAAAAAAATCTCACAATATAACGAAAACGTGAAATTAGTTGATTATCGGATTATTTCAATAACTACAACCGATTAAGCGGGAAAAACGGAAGGTAAGACATTAAATTGCTAGCTGAAGAGAGAAACACTCTTTTCTCCCGTCCCGTCGCGCGTAGTTTTGAAAGAAATGGTTTTTGATTAACGTAACGTTTCAATAAAAAGGGAAAAACAAAAGAAATAAAAAGTTTTTGTGTAAAATATAAAAACAAAAAAAAACAAAAGGATTTTCTTTTCTCTTTTCTTTTTCATTTTGCTCGTGGTGTATGCACACCCGATCTACTTTTGAGAGTCTTACGTCTCCGTTCTCTAACCCCGAGCGGGTTTTACGACATACGAGTCGGGTTCATTTCCTTGACGACGAGGAGATGAACCAAAACGAACACAACGGACCCCCGCCGATGGGTGGTCCGCAGCACAATGTTATCCCGCCGATGGGACAACAACCGGCATTTGATCCTCGTCCGATGGAAAAACAACTCCAATCACCATTCAATGGTGTGAAGAGATCTATTGTGATTCCGGACATCAATGCCAACTTTGAGATCAATCACGGATTACTCAATTTAATCACGGGTATATCCTTTCACGGGTTCGATCATGAAGACCCTTATGCTCACATCATAAATTTCACCGACATCGCTGAGACTATTAGAATGAACCATGTTCCTCACGATGTGGTGAAATTGAAGTTATTTCCTTTCTCCTTAAAAGGAGCAGCCCGGACTTGGGTGGAAAAGGAACCGCCTAATTCGATTCACACTTGGAATGATCTCGCTTCCAAGTTTGTGAATTATTTCTATCCTCCCTCTAAAACTTCTAACCTACATTCTCAAATCTTTCGGTTCCAACAAGCTTTTGATGAAACGTTTAGTGAAGCTTGGGACCGGTTCAAAGATTTGAAGGAAAAATGTCCGAACCACGGGTTTACCGACCTTCAGCAGATTGATACATTTTATAATGGTTTATGTCATGCTAACCAAGATTCGCTCAACTCTGCTGCGGGTGGTAACTTGTTGGCTAGGAACACGAATGATGCTTTCATGATAATTGAGAATAAAGCTCATGTGAGAATGTCAAGGAATAAACATCAAGTTTCTAATAATGGTAAAAATAATGATGAATTGGTAAACATGATTGTGGCTTTAACAAAGAAAGTTGATGCAATGTCTATTGAAAAACCAAATCATCAAGTCAATGTGGTTAGTCACATTTGTGAGACTTGTGGTGGTCCACATTTGTATTATGAATGTCTGGCCATCGGTGCCTTTTCTCAAGAAAACGCGTATGCTGCAAACGCGGGTAACACCGGTTACCCACAACCTCAAGGAGACCGTAATCTCCTCAGCTACCGTTCTTCTCATTACCTTGGACCACCCGTTCTCGAACAACAAAACCAAGTCAATCAAGTCAACCAGAATCATAATGTTGTGAATCGTAATAATCAAGGAATTCAAAATCAAAGTCGAACTAATAACGGTTTTCAAAATCATAATCAAGGGTTTAATCAAAACCGGGGTTTTCAAGGTAATTACAATCAAGGCCCGCCTCAAGGGAACAATTTTCAAAATCATCAAAACCATGGAAACCCTGGGAATTTTCAAAACGTTAATCATGGAAATCAAAATAATGGTAATTTCCAAAACCGTGGGCAGAATTTCAACAATAATCAAAATCAAGGTGTTATTCAAAATCCGTCGCCCACGGAAGATTTGATTAAACAATTGATTCAAAACCAACAATCTTTTATGGCAAAATATGAAGAGTCAACACGGTTGTTTGCAAATCAAATCAGTGATATTAACAAACGTTTAAATGATCGACCCTCGGGTTCGGGTATTACTTATTTGCCTAGCAACACGATCGCAAACCCGAGGGGCGAAGTTAAGGCGATCATTACTCGCAGTGGTGCTCAATATGATGGACTCACAGCTCCTACTACCTCTTCTTCTTCGTCTCCGCCTAAGGTAGTGGACTGTGAGACCGAGGCAACAAAGGACCCGGTTCCTCCTATTAATAATGGAGGAGCTGAAAACGTCCAACCTCCGGTTGTCCAAAAGTCAAAAGATAAGGAAAAAGTCATTTTTGAGAATAATGTGAAATACAAGTCTAAACTGCCATATCCGTCACGATTTAATGATGAAGAGCTCCGTGCAAAATCTAAAAAACAAATGGAAAATTTTCTCGATATTTTTCAAAAATTGCACTTTGATATAAGTTTTATGGATGCTCTCGTGTACATGCCAAAATTTGCTTCCACGTTCAAAAACCTCATAAGTAAAAAAGATAAATTGCTTGAATTAGCCGAAACGCCGATAAATGCTCAATGTTCCGCGATTCTTCTCAAGAAGCTTTCCGAAAAGCTTGGTGACTCGGGAAAGTTTCTCATTTCGTGTTCATTGAAAGATCAAGAAGTTTGTAACGCCCTGGCCAATTCAGGTGCGAGTATTAACCTCATGCCATTATCGATCTACGAACAACTTGGAATAGGGGCTCTTAAACCGATGAGAATGACTTTGGAGCTTGCTAATCGATCGATCACTCATCCAGTTGGAATTGCTGAGGACGCTTTTGTTCATGTGAATTCGTGTACTTTTCCGGCAGATTTCGTTGTTGTCAATTTTGAAGCTGATCCGAGAGTTCCTCTAATACTAGGGTGACCGTTTTTACGAACCGCTAAAGCCCTAGTAGACCATTTTGAGGATACTCTAACTTTACGACATGATGACGATATTATGATTTTTAAAGCCGATGCTTCGAAATTGAAGAAGTACTCCGTCAAAAGCATCGACGTTTGTGATTATACCTTTGATGATTTTGTTAAAACTTTCGTCTCCGACTCTTCCCCATCATTTCCTCCGATTAAGGAATATGATTCTCTTTGGGAAGTGGTCAATGAATTTCTTGCATTTGAAACGATTCTGATTTCTGAGACTGACGAATCTTACTTTGATTCGGAGGGGGATATTATTTTTCTTGACAATTTGTTGAACGATAAACCGTCAATCCCTCCGGATAAAGTTAAGACGAAGATTGAGCTTATAATTGACGATCCTCTGGAGCCCGAGCTCGAGGAATTTTTACCAGACTTTGAGAGTTTTACCTTCGCTACGACTGAGGAGATAAGTGGCAATCCCACTTATCGTCCTGATTTTTCTGATCCGACATTTGAAGCTTTTCATTTTGATCACTCGGAAGAGACGAGTCGTGGCAGTACCACTTCTCATGCTTTTATCTCTCTTCCGGAGTTTGAATCATTTTGTTTTGATGAATCTGAATGCAAAATGGAAAAGTTTTCTAAATCTGAATATGAAAGTTTCAGTTTTGATCTTGATGTTGATCATGATCCGAGTGGTGTTCTTAAGAATGAGAGTTTTAAAGAAAAGTTTATCCCATTCCTCCCACCCGAAAAAGATTTTAAAAAGAGCTTAAATGATAAAAGTCATAATTTCACAATTATGAAATTTTCTTTTGATGATGATGAGTTTTTCAAGATTGTTATCATGATTTTCTTGCCGTTTGTAACATTTGGTGTGGTTTCTCTTATCCGTCACTCAGTGGGGAGTGAGGATATTGTTTTTGACCCTGGTATCGTTTTTCAAAGTTTTCAACATTAAAATACCATCGGTTATCTCTTCGGGATGGAACTTTCAAGTAAATCATATGTTTTTCAAAATATTTTGAATGAAAGCCCGATTGAGATTATGTTTCCACGGATTTTTCCCCAAGGACGAATTAATTCGGGGATCGAGTCAAGCTATGTGACTCGGAGATTAAAAGCAAAGCGCTTCGTGGGTGGCAACCCATGCTTATCCAATTTCATCTTCTTATTTTCTATTTTCTAACAAATAACGTGAGGAGGGGGTGCCTCTTCTACTCTTGTGTTCCGTGGTTGTTTGTGATGTTTGTTAGGATTGTCCGCGATTTATGATGACTCTCGTGCTCGTTATTTTCTCCGCTCGAGTTTCATTCATCGGTGCTACTTGGAAATCCTATATCCGTGAATCTTATCGACTAACGTTTTCTTTGACATAATTAATAAAACGGCCTAGAATTTTGTTAGGATTACCTTAACCCGAAAAAAACATTGAGGACAATGTTTCATTCTAGTCTGGGGGAGGGTGAATCTTCGATTCGATTTTGACCTTGCATTTTTCACAATGTCGTGCACTCTTGCAACTCCGTTTTTCCACCAAAAATAAAAAATTGAAAAAAGTTGAAAATTTTCAAAAATTTTGATAAAAATGTCATGGAAAAGCACAAAAAACATGTGAAAAAGTGAAAAAGTTGTACAAAAATATAATAAAGTTTGAATAAGTGTTTTGACACCTTGTTGACTTTCTTGCTGGCGAGAGTAGGAATAAATATTTTGACTTGACCGGGCGTGTTGAGCCCTAGCTTGTTCCCTTAACCAATGATAATCACATAAGCTTGTGCTAGTTTTGTACACAAGGAGCTATAAAATGCGAATTATTTCTTAAGAATCTGCAAGTTCCCGTACTTGACTTTATACATGCGCAGCTTAAAAGCTTTCGCTAGTCTTTTACATCAGGAGCTAGAAAACGCGAATTCTTCTTCTAGAATTTACAAGTTTCCGTATCTGACTTTATATATGCGTGGCTGATTATCGGCTAAGTATTCGCTGGTTTCATTATTTGGAATCTTAAATTGCGAAGAGCGAGAAATGATAGAGTTTATTTATAAGTTAGATGCTAAACGTGGAGTAGTGGTTCTCTTTAGAGCTCATGAGAGGTACTTGTGGCTTTTTACTCCCATCAGAAACGTCACCAATATATAATAGATGTTCTAGGTTAATTAGTGGTATTTCGGTTTGAATAATATTTAGTTCTTTGTTTTCTTAAGAGAATTTTTGCTTTAGAAGTTGGGTACGTATCAAGGAACATCAAAAATAAGAGCAAAAAGTGAAAAATCAAAAGTCAAAAGTTGATTATCTATGTGGTTTTGGAGCTACCCAATAAGCTTCCATTGATGTTATGAGAAAAAAGTCAAAGAAGAAAAAAAAGTGAAAAGTATGAAAAATATGAGAAAAGTGAAAAAATGAAAAATGAAGAAAAGTGAAAGTTGAAAGTTGAAAGTTGTATCGAATAAGAGCTTATGTATAAATAAGTTGTTGGCGCGTGAGGTGCATGTGTGTAATTCTGAATTGGACACATGAGGTGCACGTGTAGTACTCCGCAACTTATATTTCTGATATTGTATGTACCCAAAATTCCTTGATGTGGACCGAATTTCTATTGCAGTGGTTCTTAAGAGAAAATGAATAACTACTTATCGTTTTAACTTAGGTATCACTATCGGACTAAAAATTATTGAAACGAGAAAATATGAAGCAATTCATTTCTCAACAAAATAAAATATTGAGATACAAAACCTAGGATATGGGAGTAGGAAGTTTCCACAAGTAACTATTATGAGTAGTGTTAACATCTAACTTGTAGATAAGCTGTGATCTCGTTTGTACGCTTAGTTTGGGGACTTGTGAAAAATCAAGGATGACGATTTTTATCCGTACGGTCACTTTTCTATGAAAAGTGTTTCTACTCGTTGACCCTAACAATTATTGCAAAATAATGAAAGTTCAACAAACCGTCTCAAGTGTGAAGTATGGAAAAGTAAAAAATTGAAGGTGTAAGTGGAATAAAGGAATAAAGGAAAAATATTGGAAAACGGAGCGTTTTCGGGAATAAATGATTTTATTACTTCTTTTGAACCTCCTTGCTACTTTTCAAAGTTAGTAAAAAGAGTTTTGAAATTATTTATCCCAAAGGCGTGAATTGATCACATTGCGTGAGGACACGGCAATACCTTAGTCGGGGGGATTTTGGTGTGTATTAATTTACACACCTTTTCTTTACCAAATACCGGACCTAAACGACCAAAAGCCAACCTTAAAATGCCAAATACGTAGTGTTTTTGTGTTTGTGATGTGCAGGTACGGATATTACAAAAATGGATAAAACAAAGCAAACACGAGCACGGAATTGAAAAGAGTGTCAAGAGCCGAAGCCGGGGAAGGAATTTACAAGTTTGGATCACTATTATGCTCGAAGTGTCATAATCTACCTTGAAGAATTACTACTTAGCAAGATTAGCCCTTGGATATATTTTTCAAAAATGGCAGAACAAGTCCTTGGTTTTTCAGATTATATACTTTTAGTCCTTGTAAATTCATGGTACAAAATCTGAAAATCTAATATAAGCCTAGTCCAAATATACATACCAATCACAATACCAAATCCAATCATAAAATCCAAGCCCAACTCCTAAATCCACCAAATCCCAAAACCAATTCCAAATTACCTGGCCCATACACCTCTCGGTCAATGGTCAAAATAAGTAAAACAATATTAACCCGTATCCCTTTTTCCCTCCACCCAATTCACCTCACCCCAGAAAACTACTGTTCCCATATGAACCCTAGACCCCTAATTAAATTAATTACAGCAATTAAGGGTGTTATGGTCAAATCAAAGTGTTTCTAGAAGCTGAAGATGATGTTAGATGGTGTCAGTCTCAAAGAAACACACTTATGGGCACGTGGCAGCTATGGATTGGGAGGAACGCGTCATAAGGAGTAATCCAAGGGTAGATATTGATTTGGCAATGATTGGAAGAGATCAAGGGCTCAGGATTGATGAAAACAAACACAACTCACACGGATTGCCAACATGGCAATCCGTGAGCTCACCTCCTCACACCTCCTATATATAGATGTAATGTTAGCATAGTTATCAGTGGAGTTTCGAATAGCGAAGCTCTGCCCATTTAATTACTCAGTTTTTAGTTGTAATCTCAATTTTGATTGTAATGCTTTTAGTTTGAATGAAATCAATTTTTACCTTTAATCTTTTCAATTAATTGTTTTAGTTAAATGTTTTAGATTAAATCTCACTCAATTTCAGTAGTATATCAGTTTTTGAATTAAGTTGTTTATTATTTCATTTCTTATAAGATTCAGTCATTTACAGATTTTCATATAAAAACTCAAAAACTCATAAATAGTTTTAGTTTTGATTCAACTTTTAGTTTAACCTTTTAGTAGTTTAAATACAATTTAAAATCAGTATTCTCTCTTAGATAGTTAGATGTTTCAATTTATCAAAATCCTTGTTTATATTTCATTTGGTCAAACAATAGTCAACTGTTGATAATTTTGGTGAATTGTGGTGACTTGGACAAGCTTGAGTGAGAATTGGAAGCACTCAGCCTGTCAAAAGATAGGCTAGCAAAGGGAACTCCCTCTGTTCATGCTGAGGGAGAAGTTTTGGTAAATTCTATTTCATTCAAATTTCATTAGTAGTGATTAATTGAATTTCTATATTGTTATAGCAGTTGTAGTTTAATTGTAGTGTTTGACTGTTGCCTTTTTAGTAATTAGTGTTGAATGTGTACTTGATCTTTTGCTATTTCATTTAGGATTGTTACTTTGTTGCATAGTTATTATAGCTTAATTGTCATAGCTGTGGATCTACTTCATTCCTTATCTGTTGGATTTCTGAGTTTATTGCTGTCATTTATCTGTTTCATTCACTATAAGATAGACATTGGTAGTTGTAGTGGTAATCAGTAGTACATAACAGATAGGTAAGTGTAACTTGGTATATTAAGGACTGTTTGGGATTAGGTAGTTTTGTGATTCTTAGTTTTTTACTGGTTGATTTCTCTGCATAAATTAGTCATAATAAGGTAGTGTAAGTGAGTTTAGGCTTAAACTTTGTAGGTTATTAACAAAAAGTCAGAATTAGCTATTCACTTAATTTCTACATGCATAATTTTAGAATTCTGATCCTGTTACTTGGCTAATCTGTTACAATTTTAGTTTGAGTATGAGTTTTTAATTGTAAAACATCATCATTAGATACCTAGAGTTAGATTTGATTAATCAAAATTAGGTTTAGTCAAAGTTCGAATGTCATTAGAAAGTTAAATTGGCAGCATGTAAGTTTCATTTCCATATGATCTCAGGTTCAAATTGAAGGTAATTTAGGTGTTAGACTAGAGTTTGTTTGGACTTTTAGGTTCCCATAATTGTAGGTTAGGTTTGGCACCAATTAGCTTCTATTGATTAGCTTATTAATACAGCTTATTTGTCCCATAAAGTTGCATAGTTTGAGCTGATTTTAATTTTTAGTTAAGGACTGCTCATAAGAATTTTGGACTTGTATATCTGAGTTTTGTAGTCATCTGTGTTGATTTAGAGTTGCTTTAGTAATTTTTACTACATATTTGCTTCTGGATCAATATTTACTTTATTGCTTATTGAGTTGCTTTTTCATGTCTGCTTAATTAGAAACTTTTAACGAATCCGCTAATAAACTTTAGACCTCCAGTTTGTCTCTTGGGCTTAGTTCTTTAGTTCCTTTGTGGTTTCTGAGTTGTTGTGAGTGTAATTTAGTTGTTTGTATGATTCTGAGCTTCTGGCTTATTCATTTATGAATTGTGCTTATTTCTTAGCTTATTCCCAACTGCTTATTAGTGTGCTTTAACTGTTTCTGTGCTTATATCTGTTACTTCTGAGCATTTCTAAGTCTTTTGTATCAAAGTACTTCTGTGTATAAAGTTTGGTTCAAGTTTTGTGGCAAGTGCTTATAAATAAGCACTTGCCATAAGCTAATTTATTTGAAATAAGCACTTCTGCTCATCTTTTTCTTTCCAAAATTTTTCTGCAAGCTCATTATAATATTTTAGATTTTCTTTAAATTTTTCATAATTTTCTGAGTTGATTTGATATTTTTCTTAATATTTCTTCACTTATAATCATTTTAAAATCATTTTTTTTAATAACCAAAAATCCATAAAAAATCAGAAAAAGCTTTGAAAAATACAAAAATATTTTTAGAAATTCTTTTATAATATTTTAGAATTTTTAGAATTAAATTTTTATTTTTCCACTTCATTTTTCTATTTTTCTTTATTTTTAATTCCAAAAATAGAAAATAAATTCTAGAAAATAAGTAAAAACTCAAAAAAATATTTTTCTTTTTCTTAAAATTCTTTTTATTAGTTTAAGATTTTTAGAAAATATTTTCAAATTTGTAGGATCATTTTTCAATATACGTTACGTTTTAAATTTTGCGGTTGCATTTCTGTTGTTACGTTTTTCACTTTGGTGCATAATTAGCTTGTACTCTTTGCATATCTCATTATTGTTTGTGATTACTTGAATATCTTGATTGCTATTTTCACTTTCTCGGTGACCCAATTCGTATCTCTACCTTGTGAAACCCTAAAGTTCTCTCTACTAGGGGCGATTTTTTAGCCACCACTTCCTAATCTTTTCCGGCCATAATCAATCTACTAATTCGTATCTCTACCTTGTGTATGCAATCGGATTCATAGGCTATGTATTATTTAAAGTGGTGTGTTGTTTTTATCTCTTATTCTTCTTCAAATCGTCCCATTATGTTATAAGGTTTTTAAACCCTAACTATACTAATCGTTTTTCATCTTTTCTGCCTTTAAGGGGAGGAACTTGGTGAATCGTTTTAGGGTTTATAAACCGCCATTGGTGATCAAATCATTCCTTAATCTCTTATTGATTCATTATTTAAGGATCGATCTGTTGATTTGTGAAACCCTAACATGCATATCACGAGTATCGTTTTTTAGGGTTCTGAATCGTTATGTGGGTTTTTAATCGCACCCTTTCTTTATTTTGATTATCATAGTCGGTTTTAATCGATTGTCCATATCCAAGGGTCGATTTGTGGTGCTTGGTTGTGCTTGTTGGTTTCCTGGTATGCTTAAACGAACAACAAACCTGTTCTAGGGTTTGTTTATTATTCATCGACTGGATCATATCCCTTGTTTAGGGTTTGTTTTACTGGAGGGTTGGATGCTGGTTATGCTTCATGTGTTGCTGTATTGATTCATAATGGTTGTGGGTATTGAGAGATGTTTGCCGTTTTGTGTTCTTAGGGCTTGCTGCTGATTGCGACTTAACTCTTATTTTAAACCTTATCTATAGGATTCAGCGCGTACAAGTTCGTGTGTTTGGGTTCCTTGTGTGTGGTTTAACGTTAGTGTTACTCATGCATGCTGATACGGTTCTCATGATTCGTTGTTACATCGTGTGTTGAATGGTGCATGGTTCAGCGTGCTGTTATGGTACATTTGTTTATGGCTGAATTGAAGTCAAGGCGTGTTCATCATCGATGCTACTGGTTTCTATTGTGTTATTTTATGGCAGATTTTGCTACCAACGGTTTGCATTCTAATCTTGGTTGCATTTGGCAGCTTGTGGGTTCTCAAAATCTTGTCATACTGTTCGTTATCATTGTAACTTGATCATTGGTTGTCTTCATGTGTTTCACTCGGATTGGTTGGAAGATGGGTTCAAGTTATTATATGCTGGAAGATTGGTCATTCTCGACCTGTTTTGTGGGATAGCATTTTCTATGGAAATTTGCATTGACTTGATCATGGTAGTCTTTTTGTGTGTCACTCGGATTTGTTGGAAGATTGGTTCAAGCTCGGATATGCAGGAGGTTGGGTCGCTTAGACCATGTTTATGCTTCAAATTTATTTGCTACGGTAGTCACTCTTATTAGGTTATTAGATTATGCTTTGCATAATACTAATAGAAGATGCAATTTGTTGAAGCTGGAAGTTCGCATGTTTATGATCTGGATCGCTAGGATGACTAAGAAGACTTCAATTTTATTTGAGTTGTGATGTATTGTATTTTTATTACTAGTCATCGTTAGTTGTATTTAGATCTGGTAGTTAAAAGAATGGCCTGTCATTCTTATATAGTGGTAGTGGTAGTGTCCTTAGGGAATTCGATGAGATACTCACTCTCTTCCATTGTACTTAAACGTTTTTTATTTATGTATTTTACCGGGTGCAGGATTACTCCCCTTTACCCAAAAAAAATATTTTCACTTTCTCACTTTTCAATTCACGACTTCACAAATCGATATTCTCGATTCCATTCGCCTTCGTTGGGAAACGACTCGGGTGATCCGTATTTAACGCGGATCACTTCGATACTATACTATATTATATATAATTGGTTTTCACGACGAATCACACATCAATTAAAACGAGACCAACTCAAAAAGACAATTGTGAACTTAAACCAATAATCACAATGTAAATGGCTTATTTGAAAAAGGTACACCAATTCACAAGGATACAATGGCAAGTTTTAATCTTTTGTTTGGGAACTTATTAATGTTCACACCCCCAGTTGGTAGGTGTTCTGCCTTGGTTTTCGGCGGTTGTTTTTTATGTTTATTTTACTTAACAAGAAAAGCAGAAAATGTTTTTGTATTTCTTTTATATGATAAATATATATACAAAAGAAAAGGAAAATATTTTTGTGTTTTATAAGTTTTGAAAACGATAACTTCTTGACGAAGGTTCTACAAGTCACTAATCGTTGAAATCATAACGATATTGTCGCAACACAACCTCCCCGGCAGCGGCGCCATTTTGATTCGTTGGGTTTTGGTGTGTGCAAAAACAATTTATCAAAATATCAGCAAACGTGTAGTCTATGTTATCGTGAGACAACAAGACGTGGAGAAATACGAGTAAACCTTTTAGGAAAAAGATTACCTCGCAAAACTCGTGAAAGTGATATTCAAATTGTGAGACCGGGTAAGTGATTACCCGGGTCGTGTCCCAACGAGGTGTGAATGGGCAATATCGTGCGAGATGCGTGATTAAAATGCTTGTAAGGATGTTGAGAGATTATTTGGAATTGTTGAATTACGCTAAATTGCAAATAACGTACGAACAATTAAATAAACGTAACTAAAGCATGAATACAAACAATGAATGAAAACTAGAACTTTAAAAAACTACTTAAAATCCTACGGGAATGATAATAGGAAACTAGGAAATCCTAAAACGTAATCTAATTTAAAAACGTAAAGTTACTTTATGAAAAACGCGAGTGCGTAAATTAAAACGCAAATTTTGAGCAACAAAAGTCCTATGGTTATCCAAATAATTTTCTCACGAGCTAGACGACAAAAGAAAATTTTAGAAAAAAAGAAAATTAATTTTTCAATAAAAATTCTATTTATTATGAATTTAAAACTAATTAACTCTAATTAAATTCTAGTAAATGCTAAAACTATTTCTAAAAATCCGAGAATTTTTTAATAAATACTACAACTTTATATTAAACTATGAAAAATATTTGGAGGGGGAACACAGTAAAAAATAAGCAAAATATAAGCGAACAAAAGCTGATAAGTTAAATAATCAAAAAAAAACTAATTCTATTATAAAAATAAACTAGGGAAAATGCTAACAAGAAAGTAAAGATAGCACAGATGGAAGGGGGAGTTGCTGGAGTGGTGTGTACACAAGAGGTACCAGGTTCGAACCTGGTACAACTCTTTTTTTTTTTACTAAACATTTTTCTTTAATTTTATAAAAAGTGTAAAAAGCAAAGTTGTGAGAAACTAAAAACTAAAAACATTTTGTGAAGGAACATTTCTGAAAACTAGAAATAAGCTAAAGAAAAACTAAACCAAACCAACATTTTGTGAAGGAACATTTCTGAAAACTAGAAATAAGCTAAAGAAAAACTAAACCAAACCAACAGTTATGAAAGGGGCTATTGAATTAGATTAACAAAACACAAAAGCTAATATAAAGCTACAAGCTACAAATAAATACCAAATAAGCTTAAAGTTACTATTTTTTTTTGGGTAAAAGGGTTAATACACCCTGGCAAAATTTATTATCCAAAAAAACGTTGAAGTACAAAATGACGAGGGTGATTTCCCTCGCCCCCAGTCCCATAGGACACTTACAAGACACCTATCTAAGAATGACATACCATTCTTAAAACAAACATGCACAACATGTGCAACTGACCGCCAAATACTCTAATATAAGAATGACAAACCATTCTTATAACAAATACATGAACAGAAAACTACAACGACCATAAGATTTACAAATAAAAACATCAAGTAAAAACTTGAATCTTCCCATGTCGTCATAGAAGTTCATGACCTTCAACGATGCAGCCGATACCATGGTAGAATAGACACGCGCCAATCCACACAATAGATCCACCAACTACACCGATCTTCATTGATCCAACCAGGACCAAACCAACACTACAACTCGATCCAATACCGCATCTACTACAAATTTCAAAATGGAGGAAACTCAAGCAAGAATGAAAAACAATGTATCTTGATCAGTCGTAGACAAACATAGGGCTAAACAACCCTAACCTGCAAAAAACGACCTACACATGGCTGATGAACGTGAACTCACCAACATGAGGTCGTACCACAGCAGCATCGATCCAACACAAAATATAGAACCCAAGTATATAGATCGAACTACCACTAAACGATCAATAGAAATAATGAAGCATTCCTATTGAACGAGTCAAGGATTTTTGAATAAGATACCCTTGAAACTTAACCTACATGCCACGATCCCCTTGCAAGCAGCCAACATCAATATCCCATGAAAGGACACTTAAATAATCAATTCAGCAAGAACAAAGGAACCATGCATCATCAAAAGATCGAATATGCAACCAACAAATACGCTCGAACAACAGCATGAGCAAATAAGAACCAGCCACATCCAATCTATCCTTAGAATTTTTGAATAAGAACTCTAAAAACTTAACCTTCAAGAACTCGTACCATAGCAGTACCCCCTGACTTCATGCGTACCATAATAACATCATACCACCTGGTCAAAGACATAGTTCTGAAGCAAGGAATATACAACGCATGCACGAGCAGAAAATAGGGTCTAAATAACCCTAACCTACAGATACCAACACTTTAGATCTCTCCCATAAACCACGAACCACAACAACCATCAATCAGAACTCACAACCAACAATCAGCCCTAAAAAAGGCTACCAGCAGCATAACGTGCAAATACACATCACACACCAGATCACAAACCCCATTAAATGTCGAAACCCTTAACAGATTTCATAACCATGAACGCATAGCAGCACCCATTCGATCAGATCCAAATTAAACGAAACCCTAAAAAAGGAAATCGTGCATGTAATAACCTAATGACCAATCAATTAAATCCAAAAGATGGATATAAAAGATATATGCCATTGGAATAGATCGTAGATCGACCAAAACCCAAGCAAGATCGTTAAAATTATAACCAAGAATAACATGCGATCAGCAAACCCTTATAACCCTAAACCGAAATAAATAGTAAATCATTAAGGATAAACCTATAACGATCTACAATATATATGAAAGAAGTCGGTTAGGGTTACTAAAGAATCGAATAAAAACCCAAATAAAGAGTCGGTTAAGAACCAACCTGATAGATCGATCTATCACTGACTCAACAATACCGTTTAGGGTTTAAAAATGAGGCGAAATCCGATTATATTTAAACAAGAAAGCGTTGCCAACCACCCTAATAATAAGATCTAACCAAAAATCGTATTGCATACCCTTGAATCAAGGATAGAGAGGACGATTTGGTGTAGAAATAGGCCGGAAAATTTTTGTAGGGTGGCGGCCGGATTTCCCCTAGGGGAGAGAGAATATTAGACCTAAGTGGGTTTAGTGAGAGACTAGGGTTTATCCTATGGTTTAAGCTTAAAGTTACTAAAATTAGACTAATACTGATCTGAGAGCTACACTAAGAAGAAATTAAAAGCTAGCAAGAAACAACAAGCTGCTGCAAATAACTCTTCAAATACAGACTTACAAGCTAGATTCAAGGCCTATTCTAAGCTATTTAAGCAAAAGCTAAATCTTCAATAGTGCCAAGCTGATGAACCTAGTAGTACAAGCTACTGAAAAACCCAATAAGAAGCTAACTGGAGCTTATTTACACCTAGGAAGAAACTAGTGAAAACCCTATGCCGCAACTGGTGCTAGGCATAATGTGGCCTAGGGGCCTAGTAAGTTATCCTAAAAAAATTTATAAAAATAAAATAAAAATACCGGTGTGTACATAAGCTAGCAGAGAAGCTATGGACCAACTTTCATGTCATAAGACCTACAGATGAGTAAATTAAAAATTGCCTTTGAAGGGCTGTTGGGTCGGTATTTGGACAATTGCTACGGGACAGATGTAACAGGAATGGGTCAAAATGGGTGGATTTGACTTGGAAAAGTCCAAGACCAGACCTTATAAATCTACATTAACCCATATTGGACTATTCTTACCCAAGAATAACAACCAAAATCTACTGAATGAAATATAATCTGCAATAAAAGCTAAAACTATATGGAAAAAGGAAAATCACTTCAAAAGCTTCCTTACTATATAAAAATGCTGAAAATAACTCTAAAACTAATAACAGCAATGAGAGAAAGCTTATTGGGTCGAAATAGTTTAATACAAAAAAAAAAATAATAATAAAAAAAAAAAAAAAAAAAAAAAAAAAGGCTTATGCCAAACGCCCCTTAAGGTGGTGACAGTTGAAAAGTTTTAAATGAAAAGCAATTTCCACAGCTCCAAATCGAGGAATAAAGATGAAATAAGCTAAATATAAGCTAAGTAAACAGGACTAAGTAATCTAATAAGCTAAAAGGTAAAAACAATGTTTTTTGTAACTAAGGCAATAAATTAGAAAAGCTTGAATTCTATTAATTTAACTGAAACTTTAAAGGTACAAGAGCTGAAAGACTTCAATGAAAAGCTTAAAACTTAACTAACTAAAGCTAAAAACTAGAACTGCTACTAATTCTATCCTACTGCCTACTGCCTTTTTAAGGCTTACAATGCTATTATTTATACTAAAAGTACCTAGGGCTTCACTTCCTTTGTCTGCTTCTGGTGTGTTAGTTTTGTGAGAGAAAAACACTTTGGACCCAATTTGTGCTTTCTTTGCCCCAATCACAGCCATCAATTAGCCTTGGAGACCACTTCAAGAAATCTCAGCCGTGGATGAGTTTCTGGGTTGTGGAGATTGCCAGCGTGGTAGAAGAGGGGGAGGGAGACATGTGAGTGCTTGGCTTGTTGTGGGTACTGATAACCAGGAGGTGAGAGTGACTGGTTTGTGATGCGTAGGGATTGCACCAGGCTTTACCTCTCGAGGGATCTCGAGAAGCTTACAACCCCCACCAGGCAGTGTACCTGATCGATGTAGTATAGTATAATGACAAGTACCGGGGGATTGATCGTTCAGCTAGGAATAGTGTCGCTAGGATTAGAAAACCTAAAGACTAGGTCTAGAGATGAGGGATGATTCTTTTTGTATTTTTATATTTTTAGGAAAGCAAATAAAAATCTCGGGGTTTGAAGGATTTGGACGGAATTAGTTGCTAGTCAACTAACCCAATACTAAGATGCAATCAAAATAAAATACTAGAAATGAAAATAAACTATATTAAACTAAGGTTGTGAGTAATAAGTGGGAGAATTGTGTTTACTTAGATTTCACTACTCCCTAGATATCTTTTACACGTTAATTACTTGTTATAGTTGCGTGGATGACGGATTGTATTCCTTAATACCATTCATGGGGTGGCGTACTTACTTCCCCAATCCTATGAGTGCCTACTTCACTCCTATGTCGAGCCGGCTAAGAAGCTCCTAACATGGGATCATTAGAATTTACTCATGCATTAAATACAACCAATAAAACCTAGTACACATCGGTTCATGTTTCCTAAGACGTTCAAGCATGTTACACAATGGAGATCTGCCAGTTTTCTTAAGCCTAACATTGAAATCATTTATCCAATACAACCATAAACAAGCAATCAACACATAATTAACATCTAGGTTTCATTAGATCTAAGCAAACACAAGATAAATCTAGCCTAGCATGTTGAAATCAAGACAAGCACAAGATATAGACAACCAACACATAGACATATTGATTGAATTAAGAGAAGGCTTATCTTAATAGCACATGAAAGGATTCAAGGGGTGAAAACCCTTGAATTTACTGTAATATACGAGCTAGGGTTCACAAAGTTCGGCCCTAGGGTTTCTCCACACAAGTTCCTCCCTAATGAATGAAAACTAGAAAACTATATATAGATTCTGATGGGTGACGGCGTCAAGAACAAATGTCTGACGCCGTCATCTCGCCGCCAAATAGTTCCTCAAACTGCCTAGATCTGGGTCTGACACCGTCATGTGTACTCCTTATGCAGGCCGTCACCATATTAACTCTTGACGCCCTTTTTGTGACGCCTTCAGGTTTCTTCTGGGTCGTCATGGATTTTACTCTTGACGCCGTCAGGATTTCCTTCTTGACGCCGTCATACACTGTTATCAGCATGGAAAATTAAGTCTTTGGCGTTTTCTTCACTTTTATGCTCCAAAAACGTCCGAATTGCTTCCTTTTCCAGATTTCACTCCCAAAGTACCTAAAATCACAAAAGAAACGATTTAGGGTAATATTTGATCAAATGAATTCAATTCCGCGCTTAAATGACCCCCTAAAAGTGGTTCATTTTTCGCCTCATCATATACCCTTACACTTGAGATTTGCTTGTCCTCAAGCAAATGCACTTTTATTCTAATCAAAATACAAGTTAGGGGTCATTTAACACTAATATAAAAGTAATTACAACAAATAATCGTTCCACTAAAGACCAAAGACAAGCACGGACGTCATATACTATCACCTCACAAATAGTGTTTAGATACTCACATCTCTCGGGTGTAATAAAGTAATATCACAATATGGAAATGGAAAACATCTCTCACTACCTGTCATAGCAAAATAGATTACCATAGGCTTGGGAAAGGATCAAACCTCCACCACATGGCGTAAGCACCTAGGATAAACTATCAAAGAGGTCTTTTAAAGGGTTGTAACGTTAAGTGTAGGGATATGAAATACACGGTTTTGTTAGATATAGGCAGTCTTTACTGGTGGCGAGTTAACAATCTTGGTTAATTACATGTACAATATGGCGTTGTTAAGCCAAGACTAGAATCGACTTAAGCTAATAAATCAAAAATAACAAAAACATAAAATGAACATAGAATGAAAAGGGATGGTAGTCCATATGTTTTTTCTCTTTTCTTTTTCTTTTTTCTTTTTTTTTTTGCTTTTTTTTTTTTTTTTTTTTTTTTTTTTTGCATACACTCTTACCCTACCATCCAAAATAATACATCATAGGGAATGAAAAGTCCCCTTACACTTGAATTTTTACATACTTTACAATAAACTAATCTAATGACTCGAATTAAGAAAATCAAAACACTTGGAGTACTTTTAAGATTAACGCACATACGGGGGTAATAATATGATGTTCTTCCCCATTACTCCATAAAATAAGTACTTCACCCATGAGTCCCAATCGTCCCAAAACAATATGTACAAGGATATGACTCAACTTAGAAACCATGTAATCAATTAGATAATTAACTTAGGGTTTAACAAATAACAATAATGCACTAAAGATGAGCGCATACACGGAAGGCTAAGGCGATTTGGGTGTACATTTAAGTGGGGTGTAACAAATTCTTCCTTTAAGTAAAATGCTTAAAGTTAGAAACAAAAAGATAGGCTCGGAGGGGTGTACTAGGGGTTTCGTGTACTAAAAATGAGTACAACGCTAAGGTGTGGGAAAAATAAGTTGACTTAACTAGCCAAGTAATATAACTTAAATGGTCAAGTAATTATGAAACGGGTTTAACACAAGGGTGATCCTAATG
Organism: Artemisia argyi; assembly: GCA_030686995.1. NCBI lineage: Eukaryota > Viridiplantae > Streptophyta > Magnoliopsida > Asterales > Asteraceae > Artemisia > Artemisia argyi. The sequence goes on along the minus strand of CM060688.1, from coordinate 112,853,533 downwards.
CCTCTTATCATGCAGTAAATCCTACTACACGAATGTAGTCTCACTAGCGGTCTCGGGATGCATCACTAACGCAAGTTCTAGAATCTAAGTGCTACCGGCACACTCATAAGCACTAATAGTAAATGCTTTTCCTATCAAATCTAAAGGCGAACCTCACATATTTGGGTGGAAATTTTTTCTGAATGATACGGTTATGTGCTAGTCATACAATCTCCTATCCATGAGACGCTTGCTATGGCTAAAGTTTCACTCCTAAATGTTGTAAAAAAATTTAAATTTGGCGCTAAAATTGCACTAACAAGTATTTCTCATAGTTTTATTACACATCTACTATCAAACAAACAAACTCAAGCGAAAGTGTATCTGTAAGGTATCATCATTTTACCCTCCCCTTACACTTAAGATGAACATTGTCCCCAATGTTCAAGTAAAGAATGTAAAAGTGAAATAAGTAAAAAGAATGAAATCAAATACTCCCCTGATTCGCTCGGTATGGATAATAAGGTGGCCAGGTTAAATCTTCCTCCAAGAAAATAAACAATCAAAGCTTCCCTTCCAGAATAATAATCATCTTCTTGTCGTACATAACCTGTAAATCCTGAGAAAACAGACAAGGCAACCTCGCATAAAATCGATGGCAATCTACATATGTTACTAAATCGTAGAAAACAAAATAAGATATAATGCTTGTGGAATGATGTTTGCAGATTTCCTGGAGATTATAAAACTAATAATTCAACAAAAACTTTAAGACTCCGTTAGAAAAAACAAAACCGGTAAAATTTCCAGATTTTTACACGTGACGCCGTCAAGAGTAAACTCATGACGCCGTCAGAAGTGACCTGCAGAAATTCTTATGTTAAGTTTCCAGAAAATTTCTGGAAAAACTTGGTCCTACTTCCTGGAAAATCCTGCAAAACTTCATTATGACTCGATACAAGCATTTGACTCTAACAAATACGAATATACATGTTCACTTAATATTGTGGAGAATCATGATCGGTTTGTTTCTTAAAAACATATTTGGGGTTTCCCCTTACACTTATCTTTTGCAAAAATACCTTTTGGTGAAGTTAAGAATAGGCCAAACAACAAAATAAAGTATTTTCACTATTTAGTTTAGAAACATGATCTACCAACAATAAAAAATAAAGCATGCGTACGGAAGCAAATAACAAATAAACAAAATAAAATTCACACAAAACATGGGTTGCCTCCCAAGAAGCTCTTCTCTTTATTTACGAGTCTTGTAGCTAGACTCAAGGTCATGGGTTACTACGTGACCTCATCGTTGGTTTCATTCTCTAGGTCGTCTTCTAAACCAGTTTTGTATTCCGGACCTAGTTGCAAGCATTCTTTGTAGAAACCAAGCATCCTATTCTTCACATACTCTACTCCTCTACGTCTATCCTCATCATTCCTTTAATAAGCCGCTTGCTTGTGTTCCTTTTCTATATTAGAGAGAAGGCGGTATTGCTCAATTTTGTAGGGCATTTGGTAGGCAATCTCATCATTCTCTTCCTTGAACCTAACTATCCCTAAAGTCGGATCATAACTCATCCTAGTGGCCTCAACAAATAGTTTTCTGAATATTACTTGGCTTAGGCAATCATCTATCACCGGACGAGTGTCTTCTACTATCATAAATTCGATCTCATAAGTGAAATTACCTATAATCACATGCAATCCCTTCACTCTTCCTACAAAATTACTTATCAAATTCTTATTGGGCATCATCCCATAATCAAGTTGTTTCTTCATCACCCAATTGTAATAGGTCCTAGTCATAATGTTTACAGGAGATCTAGGATCGATATAAGCTTTCCATATATGCATATGCCCGATGTTGCATGGTATGTTGATGTTAGAGGGGTCTCCCATTTTGATAAGGGGTGTGCCAAGGATATATGGTCTCTCGGGACTATCGAATAAATCCTTATGGTATTCCCATTTTTCCTTGGTGGGCAACTTATCAAAGTGCTTTTCTATAGTCTCTACCTCCTCTAATTCCCCTCCCCTATTAACCTCAACTCCCCTACTTTCATCCCTAGTCTCGGTTTCTACTCCAACTTCATCCTTGTCACTTTCTTCTATCTCCTTATCTATTGGCTTAATGGTGACAACATTGACAAAGTGGACATGTTTGGATGATGAGGGGTCCTTAATTTGGATTCCGTTATTGGCGTCCCTAGTGTCCTTCCTAGGTGTAGTTAACACTTGGTTGTTGAGGGCTTTCAACAAGTTGTCTATCTTGTTGGTCATCTCCGTTTGTTGTTGGTTGAATTCGGTTTCGAACCTAGCTATGCGAGCTTCTTGAGATGCCATGAACTTAGACATCAATCCTTCAAGATTGTTGGTACTACCATAGTTGTTAGAAGGATTGTTGTTGAAAGTACGATTGGAGGGTGGACCGTTTGGTTGGTAACGATTAGGCGGATTGGAAAAATTGGCTTGATTTTATTTCCACCTAAGGTTTGGGTGATTTTTCCAGGGGTTGTAGGAATCACCGTAAGGGTTTGGCTCGGGTTTGAAATTGTACGACTTATCTCCCGCTTCGTCGGTACGCGAGGATGCGTAGTCCGCAAAAGCTGTTCCGGGGAGTTCCACACAATCACGAGTGTCATGGGGACCACTACATAATTCACATGAAGAAGTGATTTTGTTCACTTGGCTTGAAGGTTTAGGAGCTTCGTAAGATTTCATGAGAAACTTGACTTGGTCCTCAAGTTCCATGATCCTACGGTCGGGAGTGCTAGAGTTGTTCGAAGGCAAAGATATTGCCTTGACCGTTTTGTTCAAATCACGGGGATCATTCCAACTTTCGTTGTCATAGAGAGCAAGATCTACTATGAGTTCCCATGATTGTTCCGCACTTAGATCACGTAGCTTACCATCGGCCGATTGGTCAATGGCTCGCCTCGTGGAGAGATCGATATGGTCTTAAAAGATTTGGACTTGGAGCCAAAGATCTATGCCATGATGAGGAACTTTTTAGAGTAAGTCCTTGAAATGAGTCCATGCTTCATAAAGAGTTTCATTTTGACGTTGTTGGAACATCAAGATGTCATTTCTAAGCTTGGTAGTTCTCCCCGGTGGGAAAAATTGAGCTAGGAAACGAGTGGTGAGATCATCCCATGTGGTGATGGATCCCGCGGGTAAACGTTCAAGCCATTGACTAGCTTGATCACGTAGAGAGAATTAGAATAGGCGTAATCGGGTTGTCTCTCTAGTTGCAACATCTAGGTCTATGGAGTCTACGATTTTAAGGAAGTCCTTAAGATGTTGATTTGGATCTTCGGAACAAAGTCCATGGAATGCACATCCGCTTTGCACCAACCGGATGGTGTCAGATCGCAAGGGGGTTACATTGGCTCCGGTGAGCTCAATGGTGTTTCGATAGCCTTGGTGGCTAGGTCGGGAATACTCTCCTAAGGTTCGGGGCCCAAGAGGTTCTAGTGGTGGGTTTTGTTGTGGTGGGATGACGGGTTCAAAGATGTTCCCATCGTCCATGATGTCGGGTGGTGAAGAGTTACGAACAAAAACACAAAGAAATAAGATAGACAAAAGAGAACCTAAAAATAAAAATAAAATCTTACTAGAAAGGAATCTAGCAAGTAGACCTAATAAAAAGATATTCTAACCTAGACAATAACTATTCCCCGGGCTGCGGTGCCAAAAACTTGATGCGTAGGGATTGCACCAGGCTTTACCTCTTGAGGGATCTCGAGAAGCTTACAACCCCCACCAGGCAGTATACCTGATCGATGTAGTATAGTATAATGACAAGTAACGGGAGATTGATCGTTCAGCTAGGAATAGTGTCGCTAGGATTAGAAAACCTAAAGACTAGGTCTAGAGATGAGGGATGATTCTTTTTGTATTTTTATATTTTTAGGAAAGCAAATAAAAATCTCGGGGTTTGAAGGATTTGGGCGGAATTAGTTGCTAGTCAACTAACCCAATACTAAGATGCAATCAAAATAAAATACTAGAAATGAAAATAAACTATATTAAACTAAGGTTGTGAGCAATAAGTGGGAGAATTGTGTTTACTTAGATTTCACTACTCCCTAGATATCTTTTATACGTTAATTACTTGTTATAGTTGCATAGATGACAGATTTTATTCCTTAATACCATTCATGGGGTGGCGTACTTACTTCCCCAATCCTATGAGTGCCTACTTCACTCCTATGTCGAGCCGGCTAAGAAGCTCCTAACATGGGATCATTAGAATTTACTCATGCATTAAATACAACCAATAAAACCTAGTACACATCAGTTCATGTTTCCTAAGACGTTCAAGCATGTTACACAATGGGGATCTGCCAGTTTTCTTAAGCCTAACATTGAAATCATTCATCCAATACAACCATAAACAAGTAATCAACACATAATTAACATCTAGGTTTCATTAGATCTAAGCAAACACAAGATAAATCTAGCCTAGCATGTTGAAATCAAGACAAGCACAAGATATTGACAACCAACACATAGACATACTGATTGAATTAAGAGAAGACTTATCTTAATAGCACATGAAAGGATTCAAGGGGTGAAAACCCTTGAATTTACTGTAAAATACGAGCTAGGGTTCATAAAGTTCGGCCCTAGGGTTTCTTCACACAAGTTCCTCCCTAATGAATGAAAAATAGAAAACTATATATAGATTCTGATGGGTGACGGCGTCAAGAACAAATGTCTGACGCCGTCATCTCACCGCCAAATAGTTCCTCGGACTGCCTAGATCTGGGTCTGACGCCGTCATGTGTACTCCTTATGCAGGCCGTCACCATATTAACTCTTGACGCCCTTTTTGTGATGCCTTCAGGTTTCTTCTGGGTCATCATGGATTTTACTCTTGACGCCATCATGATTTCCTTCTTGACGCCGTCATACACTGTTCTCAGCATGGAAAATTAAGTCTTTGGCGTTTTCTTCACTTTTATGCTCCAAAAACGTCCGACTTGCTTCATTTTCCAGATTTCACTCCCAAAGTACCTAAAATCACAAAAGGAACGATTTAGGGTAATATTTGATCAAATAAATTCAATTCCGGGCTTAAATGACCCCCTAAAAGTGGTTCATTTTTCGCCTCATCAGTTTGGCTGTTGTGTTTGATTTTGGTGGGTAAAGTAGCAGGGTTGGGGTCACGGGTGTATGTGGGAGAAGGAAGGTTGACCCTGTGTTTGACCAAGGTGGGAGTAATAACGGGGTAGGGTTTTATTTATTAAGGGTTTAGGCTTGAGGGTGGATTGGGCCAAAGGGTATAAGGTTGGGTTTATTAGTGGATTAGGTGTTAGTGGATTAGATTGGTGACTTACATAAGGTCCATTTGGTGTTAAGCTTTAATAACTACAAGGACCAATCATGTAATTCCTGAAAGATGAAGGGTTATTTCTGCCAACCTGCCAATCTTTATTCAAGGGTCATTTTTGCCAAGTGTAGAATTTCCAATGTCCACTTTGTCATTTTTTTCTTCAATATACAGTTTTCGGGGACCAAAATTGACAACTTTGCAAACTTGAGGGACCAACATTGTAACTTTTCCAAAATTTTCACCCAAAGATCATTTTTGATTACTTTTGATTTTTAAGAAACTTGGGTTGACTTTTCAAAATAAATGCTCAGGGACTAGTTTTGACAACTTTTCATATTTTGCTCGTTTTTCGTCTGTTTTCAATCCTTTGTACCTAAAACACACAAAAACATACTCCAAGGATATTTGTGATGTTATTTGACCATTTTGAAGTGTTTTTGATTGTTTTGACTCGAAAATTAAACGAAAAGATATGTGCAAAAAGACACATATCAGGGTGTTACAACTAGAACTTAAGTGGAGCTTATGTCGACCTTTTCACAAGCTGAGTTCATTTATCTCACAAATAGCTTCCTTCATTTACAACTTTACTTTTATCAAATATTATTATGCATATGCTTATACGGAACTTGAAGTTAAGCTATTCAAGACATAACATTTTGGATTTGGTTATGCTGTAAAAAAAGTAGATTAGTCAGTAAGAGTATTAAAACCTAACAAGACAACCCATTTGCAAAAGAAGAAAATCGATAAGCAACTCATGTTTGTTGATAAACCCAACCTAATGAATAAGTTTCCTTGTTGGGTTGGTTACGAGTGCAAAAGTAATCAGAAAATTTAAAGATAACAGATTTATTTAACAACAGACATTGATAATAAAGTATTAATAATAATAATGTATAGTTGTATGAAGCTCGAGCTCGGTCAAGTTAAAGTTAACCTAGACCTCGAAAACTAATTGATTAGCTTGGAGTTAAAAGTCAAGCTCTGGTTGAGCTTTAGTCGACTTTCTCACAACTGAGTTCTGATGCGTGGGATTGCGCCTACGCAAAAGGTTTTACCTCTCGAGGGATCTCGAGAAGCTTGCAATCCCCACCAGGCAGTGTACCTGACCGATGTAGTATAGTGTAGTGGCAAGTACCGCGAGATTGATCGTTCTCTCGGGGAATAGTGTCGTTAGGATCAAAACTTAATTAAACTAGGTCTAGATATGAGGGATGATTCTTTTTGTATTTTTATATTTTTTTGGAAAGCAAGTAAAAATCTCGGGTATTGGAAGAGTGGGCGGAATTAGTTGCTAGTCAACTAACCCAATTAACTACAAATGCAATAAAAATAAAATAACAAGAAAGTAAAGTGTTGAGAAAATCAATAATGAGAGAAACGTGTTTACTTAGATTTCACTACTCCCTAGCTATCTTTCATTAATTGAAGTCACAATTGCGTGGATGACGGGTTATATTCCTTAATACCATTCGTGGGGCCGTGTATGATCTTCCCCAACTCTATAAGCTTCTACCTCTTCCTATGTCGAGCCGACAACTAGCTCCTAACATGGCCTCCTTAGTGTAAAACCATTAAAATCATGACTTAGGGCTTAAATGACCCCCTAAAAGCGTAACACTTTTCGCATCATCAAGTTCAATTATCTAACAAATAGCTTCTTTCATATACAACTTTACTTGTATCGATTATTATAATGTCTATGCTTACACGAAACTTGAAGTTAAGCTATTTAAGACATACCTTTCTGGATTTGGTTATGTTGTACAAAATGTAAAAAAAGAATTGGTAAATATATAAAAACCTAGCGAGATAACCCATTTTCAAAAGAAGAAAGATCTATACACATCTATTGCTTGTATGTTAGTAAGTACCCTAATAACCTGATTGACCCGAACCCGACAAATCTGTTTAATATAGGTCTGCTTGCGAGTTAATTTCTTTCCTTTGAACATCCAATAGCATGACTAGTTCTAATTCATAATAACTAAAATACTAATGAAGAAGTAAATAACAATAATAGTAATAATAATTAGAGGTGTTACGCGGGTTGACTAGTTTGGGTTCAGGTCAATTCAGATAGAGGCTAAAAGAACATACTCAAACCCTACTCTATTTAGAAATCGGGTTAATCGGGTTCGAGTTCATTTGGGTCGGGTAAAATCGGGTGGGTCAACCCAAGTAAAAGTAATATGATTAAAAAAATTGCTTACTTCAATATGTTTACAATGTAAAAATGTTAGTCGAGTCAGGTTGATCGGTTCGAGTCAATAAAGGGTTGAGGCTAAAAAAAATACCCGAACCTGACCCTATTTAGAACTCGGTTTAAATGGGTTAAACCAAATTAACCAACCCAATTAACCCGACCCGAATAAGCTTAATCAGGTTCGGTTAGGTTATATGTTTCACCCCTAATAATAATGATAATATATATAGTATTTACTTATTCATCAAATTATATTTTATATAAAATTCTAATGAATATAGTGAATAATAAAACTATAGGTTTAGTCATTCATCAGATTTTTAACCTTCCACACTACAAATACTATATAGTTATTGACTTGTGAAAAGATATTGGTGCCATCCTGGAAAATTATTTAGCGCCCCTAGATATGTGGGGATCGTGGAGCAGCAGTCACTCCTTCCACATAAGGTTTATCTGGCGGTTTATCAGATGCAATAAACTTTCAGGAAGCAGTAGAACAAGGTATGTTCATATACCATTCACTATATTATATTATAATTTGTGGTAATTAATTTTAATTTACCTTTTAATTTAATGTTAGGGGTGTTTGATTCATTGAGTTTATGATTAGAGTTGATTATGTTTATTTTTACTTTACACTTTCATGTAAAAAAAACCTAGGGTTCTTTGAATTAGTATTGATAACTGTAATTGCGTGGGTTAATGAACCACATACTTTTTTTTTGGAAAAGATAATGAACCACATATTCGATTGTGTTTACAATTAATTTCAATTGTTGCAGTTGTAATACTCAGATTGCTAGTTATGGGTGTTTGTAGTTGTCAATATAAATGATGTAAATAGTGTTAACTGGAATCTGTAATGTGGTGTTTTGGTAATGAAGAATGCCTATTCTAGTTTGATCATGTTTTCTATATAATTAGTTGAAAGGCTATACAATTGACTCTATTTGTCTTTCATTTTATGTTCTGTATATGGTTATTTTGCTATTTTCTAGGTGACCTGTAGGTCGAGGTGTCAGTAGGGTCGGGTTGACCCGACCCGAACCTGAACCCGAACTCGATAGAGCATATCGGTTCGGGTTGACCCGACTTTAAAATTCTTATCGGGTTGTGTGACCCGAACCCGATAACCCGACATAGCTATCCGGTCGGGTTATGGTTGAATTATTTTTGTTATCGCGTCAACCCGATAAGACCCAAAATTTATTTCTAAAAACTTTTTCCCAAAAGTTTTATAAGCCTTGTTGGAAGAAGGACAGTTAAGTCGCGACTCATCTGGCATAAACTTGTTTTATGTATAACCAAGAAATGTGTCCAATAATCGTCACTATACTAATGTAGGATTGCATCTACATTTTTTAAGTTCCATTTATTCTTGTGACAAAGATGTGGGCTATAATTGCAAACTGAGCCACTGAGGTTATATCCACATAAACTACAACACTTCCACTTTGTTGTAAAAAGTGCATTTGTATTTTGAACAAACCCATAAACGAGGTTTTGCAATTTTAGTCAATAATGAGTTATAAAATAATGTATTGTCCAATGCGCATTAATAATACTCTCTTCATAATTCTCGACTTGCAAAGTTGCAATATAACATATGTAGTATTATTCTATTCTTTGTAATAGTTGCTGACAATCAAACACTTTTCACTAAATAACGTTTTTTAAGTATAACCAAATATACAAACACTAAGTAAACTAGTTTCTGACAAATAAACTTGTTTCACGTATAGTATAACCAAATATACAAACACAATCACTAATAGTATATTGTTTAGTGATAAATAAACAATTGCCATCAGCTTCAATACCGAATTGTTCTATATATTTGTTTTGGATATCAAAATATAATTCTTCATCATATGATTAGCAACAAATAATTCACTTTCAAGGATTAAGACAAAGTTACCTTCTTTATGGGTAAAAAAATAAAGAACCCGATTAACCCGACTCACCCGACCCGACATAACCCGACCCGATAACAACCCGAACTCGATAACCCGATTACTTACCGGGTCGGGTTGCGGGTCACTTTTTTATAGCCAAAACCCGACTCAACCCGAATCGATAAACCCGACAACCCGACCCGATAACACCCCTACCTGTAGGTAGTGTCTACGTTTGTTTCCCTTTTGTGTTTGTGTCCGCTCTGTTGTTTAACGTATTTGGTCTTTGATAGTTTTATGCAAGTTTTGTAAACCGGTATGTTGCTTAGTTTATATAGCTAAGGTAAATGTTTCTTAATCTATTTTTTGGGTAAAGGGGAGTAATCCTGCACCCGGTAAAATACATTAATAAAAAACGTTTAAGTGTAATGGAAGAGAGTGAGTCTCTCATCGAAGTCCCTAAGGACACTACCACTACCACTATATAAGAATGACAGGCCATTCTTATAACTACCAGATCTAAATACAACTAACGATGACTAGTAATAAAAATACAATACATCACAACTCAAATAAAACTGAAGTCTTCTTAGTCATCCTAGCGATCCAGATCATAAACATGCGAACTTCCAGCTTCAACAAATTGTGTCTTCTATTAGTATTATGCAAAGCATAATCTAATAACCTAATAGGAGTGACTTCCGTAGCAAATAAATTTGAAGCATAAACATGGTCTAAGCGACCCAATTCTTAATCTGTTTGCAGTCCATTAAACATACTTTTCAGTATGAATGTTTGTTTACCTTTGTGTTATACCATAGCTTTTTGGTGCTATATCTGTTGGCATACTTTTTTGGTCATATAAATCTATGTATGACATATACTTTAGAACAGGGGTTTCAAAGGTTTTATGCTGTTAATGGTTAAGGGTTATGTTTTTTTTTATTTCGGTTAGCGATCACGCATGACAACTACGAAAATGTTATTGAAATGGTCATACATTTGTTCTATGTTAGTGGTGACAGATACATATGTGCTTATGACATTATTATTCCGGTTCCGTTTATTCCCATTTTTCTGATACTATTAGTCATCCCTAACATATACATGTTTGAAAACTGGTATGCGTTACGTTGATGATCATTTAAAGTACATATATCTAGTGACAAATCTTTTTTAAAGTCTAATGTTGGATATAATTTCAATAAGCTAATAGGAACATAGGATATTTAGAATTTACTTGCGATGACTTACTGATGTCGTGTTAGGATTTATATATGCTAAGTTAATAGGAACATATATATTGTGTTAGTTACTCATGTTTAAAATTTCATATATCTTTCTTTAAAGTACTTATATCTTGTTTTAAGTCCGTTTTAAAGTCTAGTTTTGGATATCATTATCTCAGATATTTTTCACATTCCTTTATATTTGAAAACTTTCTCCTTGTAGGCATGGCTAGACGAAAGAAAATACTTTTATCAGCAGAGACTAGGCCTTATGCTAGTGAAGGACGATCAAATGGTATCCCTAACAATTCAACGATGCAACAGCTTGGAGCAGGAGAGAGTAGGCCTCGTTAAAGTGAAGGACAATCAAATGGTATCCCTAACAATTCAACGAGGCAAAGTCTTGAAGCAGGGGAGAGTAGGCCTCGTGCCAGTGAAGGATAATCAAATGATATCTCTAACAATTCAACAAGGCAAAGGGTTGGAGCAGGAGACAGTAGGCCTCATGCCAGTGAAGGACAATCAAATGATATCCCTAATAATTCAACTATAAATGACGATACTGATCAAACGACGCCTGAAAACATCATTGAGAACTTAAATAATCCATCAAATGGAAGAAAACAAGTGGAAGTTGTGAATGGATTGTAAGTACTGTAAATATATAATTTAAGCATCAAAAGTTTTTTATTCTGTTATTTCATTCTATTTTTCATCACTAAAACAGATTCGACAAATCAAGTGCGTGTTCTCAAGAGATTACAAAGATATTTAAAGAAAGAATTGATGATATCGGGTACACTTGGACAAAGGTGTCTCAAAATACAAAAGACTTTTATTTTGGAGATTTAAGGTATTGATTAGATTTTAATTCTTATTAAGATTTATGTTTCTTTTTATAAATACTGATTATTTGAATTTATAAAATAAACATTTTTTATGGGATCCGGAAGCCGAGACATGCGTGAGGGTAGCATTGGATGCAAATGTTTCTGGACGCTATGCTGATTCTTTAGAGACATAAGAGGTAAAACGGTGACACCTGTATTAATGAGTGACAACGCATGGACAAATTTCACAACTCATTGGGGAACATCAAAGTATAAGAAGATCTAACAAAAAAATACATAAATAGTCTAAAGGGTGAAGGTTCCTCAATTCATACCGGAGGGTCAATCTCATTTCGTGAGCATGCAAAAAATCTTGTAAGTATATTAACTATAATTGGAGTCGTTGAGAATCTTCTCTAGATACGTAAGTAGCATATATATTTTTTGAGTTAGATGTATGTGTAGCTACATATTACTTAAACTGATCCAGAGCAGGTTAGTTTGATGAGTAGATTTTTAATTATATTAGGAATGTTGAGGGTCGTAGTAGAATAATAATGCATAGCATTATGGGCATATGCATGTGTGAAACACCTTTTCTATGTTCCTAAACAATACTCTATGTTTCACTAATTAAAACTTACTTTAGGTACAAGGCAGAATGCATCCATGATACAACCAAGAATGCGAGCATGTATTTTAAGTCCAAACTATAAATAACAATAAGACTCCATAAGGTTTTTGCAGATAGAGGATCATTCAGGAATTAATCACCCCTTTTTTATCAGGTCTTTTAATGCTTTTTACCCGGTTTGCATTTAATCCAAAGTAAAAAGTGAAACTTTGACTATGAGTGTAGGTCGGGGGTGAAATGATTTTGCGAACACTATAACAAGATTATTGGAGATTTGCAAGAAATGAAAATTAATAAGATTCTAATCAAAGTGATTGCAATAAACCTCTTGGGTTGAAACTTGTAAATATAAAAAAAGTAGCTGCCATTAGCCCTTTTAAAGGTTGGCTTTCAAAGACTAACCTTCGTGCTGGTTTAAACTTGGGTATGCGCTTTCTACTGAATAAGGGTGTTTGGCATATGGTTCTACACTTTCTTCTGAATAAGGGTGTTTGGCATATGGTTATGCACTTTCTGCTGTTTAAGGGTGTTAAGTGGGTATGCATATTGGTTCAGCGATTCTATGTCCATATAATAAACCTTATATCTTGTATTTAGGCTGCATATAATACATCATTAATATGATCGACATATTTATCCAAATTTTTTATTAATCTTTTCTTTATGCATATGTGATGTAGGAATCTATATACAACCGTCCACCTATAGGATTTAAGCTTTTTTTTCATACTCATACCAGCGGCCATGACAAGAAAACATTTATTAATGAGAAGTCAAAAACAATTAATGTAAGTTCTTGATTCCTTATTAAACAATATAGTTCTTAGTTCTATGATTACTCATGATAAAATGTACATGATAAAATGTACATGCTTATAGGAGAGTGTGTTGCGTCTAAGGCAAGAAAGAGAGAAAAATCCAGCTTCTGTAGAAAGTGAGGTAGATGAAACAACACTTTACATTGCACTAGCAAGTGGTGCAAAGAAAAGAAACTTGTATGGTGCTGGGTCAAAAAGAGTTGATTATATTACAGATTCTAGAAATAAAAAAACTGCAGTTACCAAGGTAAACGACGAGCGGGAGAAAAAGTCTAAGAAAATGGAGAGAACGATCAACAAATTAAGTAAAACTCTTGAGATTGTGTGCAAGCGTTTCAATATAACCCTTCCAGATTGTGATTCTGATGGTGAAAGTTCTGATGGAGGAGATCCGAGCAGGTGGAAGTGAGGAAGATGACCATGATAGTCACATGATTCTGAGTTGATAAGTCATATTTATCTTTATATTAATTGTTTTGAGACATCTTTATGATGATGCTTTGTTCTTTTCAGTTTATTTTATTTGTTTTGAGACATCATTAGAATGATGGTTTATGTTAGCAGACTTAATATTTATGTCAGAATGATCTATTTATTATCATGTGTTTTATATTTCAAAAAATATTTGTGTTAAATGTGTGGTTTTTATATTAGATGCTACATATGTGTCACATATTAAATATTAAAATAAAATTATAATTTACCAATATATTTACCCATGCATTATTCACAATATGACGTAAACATTTAGCCACGATTTACTCACAAACAGTAGTGAGCAAGTTATCTACGAATATACCCACAAAATCTTCATGGCAAAGATGTCATGTTTGCCCATGGTATTTACACACAGTCATATGCGTAGGTAATTTTTCCCATCGATTCTCATGGGTTCCCATGCTTTTTACACACGACTATATATATGGTTTGTTAGGAATACAAATATTCCTATAAAAGACTCGGTCACCTAAATATTGTAATAGCATTAAGTTAGCTCGTAGTTAGTTTAGTTATGAGTTAGAATTAGTTTAAGTAACATCGTGGAAGAAGGACGGGTCTTTACCCAGTGTATGCCTGATCCACAACCCGGGTGTGGGTGTTTTTATCTTTTTTGTAAGACACTATAAATACCCCTCTCCACATGTGGAGAGGGTTGGAGCTTCCATTATTCTCAATCTAATATCTCACATTTTCTGTCATCTCTCTCTCTCTCTAGGAATCCTCCCAACTTCTATCTCTCTCTAATCTCTTCTACTATTATTCTTCTTCATCCATAATTCTAACACAAAACCATGCATGCTATGATTATTGATATTCTACAATTGGTATCAAGAGACAAGGTTTCATCTTAAGGCCTTGTTGAATCGGATTTGGTGTGGTTTTGTGTAGTTTTTGTGAGTTAGAAGAGTTTTCTTGAAAACATCTTGGTTTGATCTTTCGTGGGTTATTTGATATGTTATGGACGTACTTTTGTGATCATTGGTGTTAGTATTACATAGTTTCTCAGTTGGTTTCGCCATATCATATGTATTTTTGAAGTTTGGATTGTGTTTGGGGCGTTATTCTTGATCGGGGTTAGCTCTACTGTTTTATTTCTTGGTTGCGGTTAGCTACTGGTTCCTGCGGTTTGCCAGTTAGCATTTACTTTATTGGGTATAAGGACAAAACACAAGATAGTGACTGTTTTGGACTCTAGTGGCTTGCGGTTAAGTCTTTGCGGTTTACTCCTGCGGTTTGCATTTTCTGCGTTTACTTCACTAGCGTTTAACTCATCCTGCGGTTTGCTCCTTATTGCGGTTTGCTCATTCTGCGGTTAACTCATCCTGCGGTTAACTCTGGTTTGCGTTTTGCTAAGGATTGCGATTACCTCTTCCTACGGTTTGATCATTGTAGCGTTTACCTTCAGATTGCGATTACGTCCAACTAGCGTTTACCTCTTCTAGCGATTTGCTAAAGTTGCAGTTTGACCAAAGTTGACTTTTTACGTCAAAACTTCAAACGGCCATAACTTTTGAACCGTAACTCCGTTCAGCGAATTAGCTGTCAAAACGTCCGGAACAGGCTGAATATTGTGAGGTTTCACCACGAAGTCATGAAACGAATTTTTCGAGGCCCAAATCACCTCCGGAGTGAAGTTATTGAGGTTTTAAGTTTTTAGACTAAATTTTCACCAAATTTTCGAGGCCAAACTTACATCAACCGAACCAAGATTACAACTAAACAACATCAACTGATCTTCAAGTCCATCAACTGATCATCAAGTTCATCTCCAATCTTTGGGGTTTCACGGTTTCTTCTTGATTTTGTAAAATCCCGCGAAAGAATCTATTTCTCGGTTTAAATCATAGAAGTGTAAAATCCCGTGCACATCCACATCATGTCAAATTCTTCAGTTTCAATCATACATGAGATACTCAAATTATACGACATGATCGATGAACATATGACTTCCAACCCTTCACAACAAATTAATGTACTTGTGCTTGATAATGCTGCAATGGAATCTTCGTGCTCGGATCCTCAAGAGAATGTGATTCATCAGCCAACTAAATTACTTGATGATGCAAAGGGTTGCTGCATTGAATGCTTTCGACAACTTCATTCACACCTCTCGGTACTTTTAGAGGGAACTGGATTCAAGATGGGATTTGAACGTGCATTTGCTACTCTCTTCGGTCAAGATGTTCAGACTTTCACAGACATAATGATTCTTAATTTAGATCAATTACGACAACAACTTGACCAAGCAGAACCTTCCAATATTGGATCCATGGCTGCCCTATGTGTGCTCAACAAACAACTGCAGGTGTTCATCGATTCGAATTCCGCTATGGTTTATGACTATGAAGTCAGATGACAATGAAGTGTTTTGCTGATCACACGGAAATTGAGGTTGACACGTTCAGAGACATACTACTCCAACACATGGGAAAGGTTAA
The DNA here is from genome assembly GCA_030686995.1 of Artemisia argyi. NCBI lineage: Eukaryota > Viridiplantae > Streptophyta > Magnoliopsida > Asterales > Asteraceae > Artemisia > Artemisia argyi. Next base: position 112,837,656 of record CM060688.1, on the reverse strand, counting down.
GGAGTACATTGAGGAAAGAGCAAAGCACAAATCTAAGTGTGACATCAAGATGAATGACAGTCGGGTGCAATTAAGAGATATCAATATTGATTCGGGTAACTCATCAGATGTTGGATCAGTTGACACTAAGTGCATAGGAACAAAGACAGAGAAGCTTAACCCAAACAACAGTTCAGCAACCCGTGGTACACAAGATGCGGATGTAGACATCATACCAGATAATGAACAGGTGTCATGTGCTGAGGTACCCTTAACTGTTCAACAATATACATCTGCTAACATACTTGAACAAACTGATTAGGATGTTGAACATGATGATGCTTCAAGTTCTTTGTTTACGGCTGAGTCCTTTAAGTCAAGTGATATGGTTGAAAAACATGTTTTTGATAAACTTTCAAATAGATTTTTACAACTTGAGAAACATTGTATTTCACTTGAAATATCAATTTAACAAAAGGAAGAAAGTCTTCAAATTAACAAACCATGTAAGATACGGAATTCCCTGAATTTCATGAATTTTTTGAAATAAATGATTTGAAAGCTCAGCTACAAAACAAAAACTTAACGATCAATAATTTGAAAACTCGAATCAACATGCATGAGAAAAGTAATGAAGCCAAAGTTAAACATGACATTAATGCAATGGAAACAAAAATTATTGAATTGGAATGTAATGTGGCTAAATTGCTTACGGAAAATGAGTCTTTGAAAGTTCAGTGTAAAGACCTATGTGACTCAATCAAAGTGACAAAAACTAAGAGTAGAGCAGACAACCTCTTTGATTGTTAAAAATGATGAACTCAAAGCTCAACTTCAGGTAAAGGGTTTTGCAATTGTGGCATTAAGAAATGATTTAAGAAAATGAACAGGAAACAGAGTGACACTAAGTTTGCAAAACCATCAATCTTGGGAAAACCACCTTCACAACCTCCTAGGAAACAAAGTGTTGTTAGGCAACTGACTGCGTTTCGATCTGAACGACCAAAATTTTCAAAATTGCGGTTTGCCTCCCAAGTTGATGAGATATAAGTTTTGTCAAAACCAGTCACTTCACAGTCTAAACCTAATGAAAAGGAATGTGTTGTTGCAAAACTTCATCATATGAGTGCCTCTAGTGCTTCTAGGAATAATCCAAAGCATGTGTCATTTGTGACACCAAAGGAACATGTTAGACATATAAAAAAGTGTTCAGAATCACAACCTAGAGGATACTGAGAAACCACACATGAAAAGACTAGGATTTCGCCTGTTTCCAAGAGTAGTTACGTATCGATTAAATCGATTCTCGTTGAAGATCACTCTAAGAATCCTAGATCCTTTTCTGAATCTAAACATTTTGTTTGCTCAACTTGTCTGAAATGTGTTTTGAGGCAAATCATGATAATTGTGTTACTAAATTCCTGAAGGAAGTGAACTCTCATGCTAAGGTTCAATCCTCTAAGACTAGAAACTACAACAAGCCCGTAGAATCAAAGAGTTATACTCAGAAATCTAGTAGGCAGATTGCTATAGGACAAAGGTCTTCTCTCAAAACGACTTTCACATTACATGAGAAACCAAACACTCCTAGATCTTGCCTTAGGTGGATACCGACGGGTAGAATGTTTAAAATTGTTGGTCTTAGATGGATACCTACAAGAATGATGTTCACTGATTGCAAGACCAAGGTTGACAGTGGAACCCCAAATGATATAGATGCTGATATCACTAACCCATATAAATGCAAACAAACTCTCAATGTCAGTGCAGGTAGTCTTTACTTAAGTGCAGGTACATCATTTAACCCTAGTAAGAAAAGACTCAGAGTTTGGCTGCCGAAAAGAATGATATCTCATCAATCAGGGGTTAAAGATACTCAACTTTGATGAACATCGACAATGACGTTTGAACACTTCAGTTCAAGCCTCGTCCTTCAAAGACAATGACGTTTGAACAAATCAGTTTCAAGCCTCGGTCCTCTACTCCATCATTATGGCGTATGCTGACAACACTTCAGGCCCCGTTCATCAAAGAAAAGAAAAGTGTACGCTTGAGAGCGCTTTATCTTTTGAAGAAGAGAAATGTTCTTGCTTCTGACCACTCTCATCAACAAACTTCATATTTGCTCCACGCTTGGTCATTCATCAAGCGGATTACCTTCATCTGATTGTATTTGTTATTATTCACTTGATCAAAAATGGCATCTTCAAATGCAACTTTTGAGGGGGGAGAAGTGTGAACAGTGGATCAACCTCTTATGCAATTTTTGAGGGGGAGAAGTGTGAATAAACTACATGTATTTCTATTCACTTGTTCAATTAAAAATCGCATCCCCATATGCAATATTTGAGGGGGAGAAGCGTGAATAAAATACATGTTGATTGATGCTTGAAATGACTCTCCTCTCCTCCAACACCTAATGTTCCACTAACTAAGGATGACTAATTGTGACTACGGAGTTGATTGGGTATCACGTATTTGAGATTGAAGTTGACTTTCACAAAGGTGTGATTTTAGTTTATCTTGAAGTCGGGGTTGGTTGGATGAATGACTTTCAACGATACCTTGCTCGTGCTTGAGATTTAAGTTGAAGACTTGGTTTATCTAGTTACCAGCAGTCAAGGTGGATGGTTGAAGACCTGGTTAACTATCACTTAAAGGAGTTACGATGTAGCACTCAGTGTCACACGCCTATATCATTGTGGATAATCGCAAGAGGTGGTAATGTATCATGCTTTGGTTGGGTCGTGAGTACTTAGAGATTTGCTTGGAGCCTAAATTCTCTACACCATTCTTCCAACATTAGTGCAATCTTAGGTCACAAGAACGGGGAACTCTACTTCAGTTTCAAGTTTGGTATATCGGGTTCTCCATACGTGGTCATTTACTACTAGTATTAGCCAGTGGAAGTGAAAAGAGGTTTACTTAGGGGTTGATCTACAGTGAATTGTTGAAGAGAATTGCCATCGACATCTACTCATGGGGTATTGATTTGTATATTGCTTCCAGTTGATATGTTTATGTACACGTAGTTATGATAATTCCGAGTGATCGTCACCATCATGGAAGGAGAAATGTGTACATCGGAGCTTTTATCGAAGAACTGGAAGCATTCTAGCTGAGTTGAAAATGTCAACATGACGTTCCCCAAACAGACCCATGAAGAAGCTACAGATTATCAGTCTATGATCCATTTAACGTTGTGGATGACATGTTAAAAGACTGAAGACAATTTGGGCAGAATTGAAAGATACTTCTTCAACAAGCATCAAGGTTGTATCAAACAGGTTGTCCGTTTGGGAGGGAGCAAGTTAATTAATGGGCTCACTAATTGGGAGGGAGTAATAACCCAATTAGAGAGTGTTTCTGTAGCAGTTGATTCTCACATGTTATATCTTACCTAATGTTGTCCTTCTCTCAATATTTCAAGTAGATGTGCGTTAAAGTTGTTGCTGATTCTGATGTATCAAAACCAGCAAGGGGGAAGGAGACATACATCTGAATGCATAACGGGTACACGTAATGAACATAATACTTCTTCTTAATTGAAGTTATCCTGGGAAGACATATGTCATAACCGTAGAGAAACTCAGTGTCTTAACTCGCAGCGCTTGGTGTAATATTCCAACTACGTGTGGGAAGTGGTCTCTTGATACTTATGGTGTGAATTACTTCAGCTTTCAGTGGGAAGAAATATGATAAGGATATGTGGAACGTGAGATGATATTGCGTATTGACATCTTCATATGAGCTGATAAGAGGTATGGTAAAGTGCTTCTGGTTAATGTTTCATGTACACATTGTTATGCTGATTCCGATAAGATCGCAACCATCATGGGGAGAGATATGTGTACATCAAGGACGCGTAACACGTTCACGTGATCGGGCTTAATCATATATCCCGGAGGTGATATCCGCAGAGATGATCAGTGCTTCAACCTGTTACTTTGGTGTCATCGTTTCTTCTTGTATTGCATACATGCGTACAATATGGATTGAGTTGGTATGTGTAAGATAACTAGAAAGCATTTAGTGAAATGAAGATGTTGATATCTTATTCCCCCTAATAGACAACCGCTCCAAACCTCAAAGTAATGTGTACATTGGGGAAGCACAACATGGTCATGTGATCGGGCTTCATCATACATTCCGGGATTGATAACCGCAGAGATGATCCATGGTTCACCTTGTTACTTCGGTGCTATCATTTTCTTTGGGTCTTTGAGTGTCATACAATGAGACTTTTTGCATCACTTCCACTACTTGGGGAAGTGGTCTCATGAAGATGATTGTCGGTTTGGGGGGAAGCTACCAAAGCTTCACATTGAGGAGGCTAAAATTCGACAATTTGGTGATGCCTAGCGATTGACTTAGTTGTAAGATTCTAGTGATTTGTTATCAATCTGTGTTTGGTGAATTGTTGTGACTTAAGTCGTTTCGATTGGTCTGATTGTAATTTGATGTTGTGAGTTAATATTTATAACTTGACTTATTACGATCGGATCTACTGTAACTTGACTTGTCGCGACTTGACACTTAGTGCTAATTATGACCTATCCAAGATCTCACTCTAAGTCTAACTCGCATATCACATCTTTCGGTTTCTTTTGTTGACTTTAGTAAAATCCCGAGAGAGAATCGATCTCTCGGTTTAAGTCACAAGAGTTGTAAAATCCCGTTTAAGATTACATCATGGCAACCACAAGTTCAGACGATTATTCGTGAGCCTTGAAAGCTTTGGTGGTGAATGTAGGACCATAGAACAACCTATTTCACATATGATTCAAGCTTAAACCTAGAGAGAGAAAGTAAGTAGAGAGAGAGAGAGTGTGGGAACTCTAGTGTGTGGAATAATAACTTTGTTAACACTAAATGAATCACTAAGAGAACCAACCTCTCAAATGAGGTTTACAAGAGTATTTATACTTGAAGTCTAGGGCATCATCTATCTTATACATTATTACACTAATGGCCCTTAGACTTTTACAAAACATGAATAATACACATAAACTTCATCATAATGATATTCTAAAGCAACCTATAACTATACGTTAATGACCGACACTTTTTATAAATAAAATATGATCCTAACAATCTCCCCCTAAGTGTTGGTCATTGAAGGTTGCGCGACGTCATCATCTTTGTCTTTATACTATAACATTCGTAGCTCTTGACGTCTTGTTAAGAATCACTAGATGAGTCAGTGTACATTGTTCATTGTTCCTTGTTCATTGTTGATGAAGTGATCCAATGATGTCATCTGCCTTTCGTCACTTCTGTGTTTGTGGTGGTTGTCTGCCATTCCAACATGCTCATACGTCTTAAGTCTTTGTGATACATGCATTTGTTGTTTCCGTTCTTTCACTTTGATCTTTGTCACTTTACTTTGTAGATTCTTCTTTTTGGCTTAGAATCTTTCTTTGACTGTTGCTATCCTTTGATCTTTGTGAGAATTTTCCTTTGACTTTGTGATGCATGTATGAGCATGTGGAATCTTTCGTCATGGAGATGATGTAAAGCTGCAAGTAAACAGTTAGCAATAAACAACCGGTACTTACAGATAAGGAATTAGAGATCGTCAACAGCATAGTGTGAAGACTCCTTCTAACCCTTACCATGGCCGTTCCCATGTCAGATACTCCCGAAAGAGCTTACGAGACCTACTAAGTAGCTCAATGACTGGGTGAGTCGCTGGGGATCACTCCACGACTATAGACCGTTTGAAACCACCGCGAACACTAAGCGTAACCCATAAAGAATTACCGAAGTGACCTGCTGTCAGGGCTGCTTGATGTTGACCCTGGCAGGAATTTCTGTTCAATCATTGAGAAACTACATAAGTAAATTCTCTCATAAACGTTCTCGGCAGATTGCTAAGATCTGCGAAGGACTCTAAAGTTTACATCTGGTGTCCTTAATGATGAACAACCAGTGTAGAAGTATCATGTGTTCCTATGAGAACTTTTGATGAATCTCGGGGCTCTAGACTCGATAAGTGCACATTTGGTTTCCTATGCGGAGATTAGGGAGAGGTCTCCTGCTTCAATATCAACCATCTCTAAGAGACAGGTCGATAGATTATGCCGGTTCCCCGTGAGAATGAAACAAGCTCTTTTAAGAGAACTTGAGTGGCTAGAAGGTTTGGTGCAGTGCGTCACTGGGTCCATGACGTCTTTATCTTCAATACTGGTGTCACCTTAGTAACAACCAGTAGCATATGAATTGAACCCGGTGTCTGCCCTAAGGTTGAACATATAGAGGGCTATTTCTTTTCACCCTTTTTCATAACTTTTCTTTTTAATTCTTCAACCCCTTCTTTCTCCTTTCTCATTTTCTCCTTTTTTCAATCATACCTAAGGACTTCTAATTCTAATCTATTGGAATTGTCCTTGGGTAGATCCCTCCGGCTCTGGCGGATCATAGGACGGTTTTCCCTAACCTTAGTCACCTTATAACTCCATGAATCCTATAATTGCCATGAAACCTTTGATTGAAAATCTCTCAAAGTGTTTATGAATATAAACACATTTTAGTTGACACTTTGAGAGTTTTTGTTTCTTTTGAAAGACTCCCCCTTCACATGTGCTCATGAATTTTTAAGAAATTTGCACATGCGTGAGGAGTTTGCACTTTTTGAATTGATCCACTTTCAGTGAACATGACCGATTCGAGACACGCTTACATCACTAGTTAGACTAGCTTGAAGTTATTACCCGTCCTGGTCAAGTCCAAAGAAAGTCTCTCGATACGGTACACTCTACTCAGACAAGTCCTATTCGAGACACGCTTACATCACTAGTTAGACTAGCTTGAAATTATTACCCGTCCAGGACAAGTCTTTTCGATTACTGACATTTTAAGCTTCGTCAATTCATTGGTACATTCTGAGTCTAGCTCTTTTGAGATTCAGTCACAAGCTTTAAACATCTTTGATCACATTTTAATCATGTCTTCTCCCCCTCAAAAATAGCATATCGTGATATTTTTGATATCAACTGATTAAGATAAAGCTTTTTGGAGAGATAGACAGATTTCATTTTGCATGAATTCGGAACAATATTGTTTTTGTACTCCCCCTTAATGATAGCACATTTTAAAATCAATTAAGGGTTTTTAGGGAGTTATCTTGAGCACTCATTTGAAAGATTTTGAAAAATCTTTTGATGAATCTTGAAAAAGTGCTCAAGATTACTATTTTGAAAACGAGTTTTTGTTTGAAGTCTTTTTCGTTTGTTTAGACTCGAACTTTTTGAAAAAGATTTCGTCCTTGAAAATACGAGTCCTTGATTTGAAAATAATCAGAAGTCATCGTTTAAGCCCGGGTTTCGTACTGAAGTTTACGAAAGCCATAGTGAAGAAACTTTTGAGAAACGACATGTTTTAGAAAAACATTTTAAAGAACTCCCGCTCAAGCATCTGTACATATCCGTATCATTATTGAATGACATTTCTAGAAACGTACAGAATATTGATTTATACGAGAGACATGTCGTGAGAAGAATATTTTTGGATTTTTTGATTTTATATTGTTTTTGTATTTTTTGAAATTTTATATTTTTGTATTTTGTTTTTGTTGGCTTTTCAAATTTTGTATTTTGTTTTTTCAAAAAATATTTACAGCGAAGCGATTTTGAAAACATTTTTCAAGAAGATTCGAGAAGACGTTCTAGCTCCTCAAGAGTTAGGCTTCGCATGCCAATTCGTCGAACTAAATAGTCAAACCTTTCTTTTGGAAGGGCTTTAGTAAATAGATCGGCGAGTTGGTAATCAGTCTTAACGAAAAATAATTCAACAGTACCCTCTTCCACGTGTTCTTTGATGAAATGGTAGCGGACTTTGATATGCTTCGTCTTAGAGTGATGTACGGGATTGCACGAGATGGCTATGGCACTTTTTGAGTCACAATACATAGGTATTTTGTCAAAAGTAAAGCCATAATCTGTGAGCTGTGTCCGCATCCAAAGAACTTGGGCAAAACACGCAGATAGAGACACATACTCGGCTTCGGCGGTTGATAGCGCAGTACAATCCTGTTTCTTTGATGACCAGCTTACTAGCTTTTCACCTAAAAATTGTGCTCCACCTGATGTACTTTTTGCTGTAACTTGATCTCCTGCATGGTCGGCATCAGAAAAGGCTGTTAGATTAAACCCCGAATCCTTCGGATACCAAAGTCCCATGTTAATGGTTCTTCGTAGGTACCGAAAGATCCTTTTAACCTCTTTGAGGTGAAGTTCGGTAGGCTTTGCCTGAAACCGTGCTAACAAACAAACAGCAAATTGAATATCAGGTCGACTAGCAGTTAAGTACATGAGAGAACCTATCATGCTCCGATATTTCTTCGGATCGACGGGTTTCCCAAACAAATCAGCATCAATTTTTGGTGAAGTGACCATTGGAGTACCAACAGAATCACAATTTTCCATTCCATGTTTTTTCAAAATCTCTATTGTATATTTAGCTTGATTTATAAAAATACCACGAGGGGATTGATGTATTTGTAAACCAAGAAAGAATTTTAGTTCCCCCATCATGGACATTTCAAATTTGCTTTTCATGAGATTTTCAAAATGTTTTGAATGGTTAGGATTGGTTGATCCAAAAATTATGTCGTCCACGTAAATTTGAACGATCAAAATGTCATCTTTGAATTTTTTGATAAACAAGGTGTCATCAACCGTTCCTTTTGTGAAATTGTTTTTGAGCAAGAAAGATGATAGTTCGTCATACCACGCTCTTGGAGCTTGTTTTAAACCATAGATGGCTTTCTTAAGCTTGTAGACGTAGTCTGGATGATCTTTGTCGATGAATCCCTCTGGCTGACTCACATACACTTCTTCTTTCAGAGTTCCATTCAAGAAAGCTGTCTTAATGTCCATCTGATAGACTGTGATGTTTTTGTGAGCTGCATAGGCTAAGAAAATCCGGACTGCTTCAAGTCTAGCTACAGGCGCGAATGATTCCTCGAAATCTATCCCTTCTTCTTGTGGATATCCTTTAGCCACGAGACAAGCTTTGTTATGAATTACAGTCATTTCCTCATCCAGTTTGTTCTTCCACAACCACTTGAGATCAAGAACGCGTTTATCAAGTGGTCGTTCAACAAGTTCCCAACTATCATGTAACAGGTATTGAAGAATTTCCTCCTGCATCGCTTCAATCCAAGGGTTTTCTGCCATTGCTTCCCGAATATTCTTTGGTTCTTTGAGGCTGATTGAGCAAATATAAATGCACAATTCGAGATCGGTGGCAAGTTGTCTCCTTGTCTGAACTGGCTTTGAAGGTTCACCAATAACTTGTTCTATTGGATGGTCTTTTGTCCATTGAAACGTAGAAGGGTACCTTGGGTTTAACGTATGTGTGTTAGATGGTTCTTGTAACCTTGAAGAAGATTCAGCAGAGTCTGTTGCAAAAGGGTTTTCAAATACTTCTTCTCCTTCTTCTAACGCAACATCGTTTGAATTATTTTTTGGTTCTTCTTGAAAATTTGTGTTTTGATTTTGCTCATCAACTCTTGGTAGTTCAGTTTCAAGTACTGGAGTGGCTTGAGTAGATGTAGATGATGTTGAGGTAGTTGGTGCTTCAGCTTCGATTGTTGTAGATGCATCCAGTGGTGGTGGTGGTGGTTGAATTTGAGTGGGTGCAGCGGAATGTTGTTGAGATGCATTTGTCGAAGTTCCACCATAATATTCATCAAACATTAACTCGAAGAAATTTTCCAGTTCTTGTTCTGAAGGTTTGTCCGTGTTTGTTGACTGAGCTCCTTGAGTCACGAGTCCTGAACTGATGTGTCCAGAAGTCTGACTATTTGGTGCGGGTCCTAATCTGGTTTGATTAGAAGCCATTGGATTAAGCGCGGGTTCTAGAGCGTATCTCTCAGAAGCCATTTGTGAAATCTCGTCAAACTTCACATTCATCGTCTCCATTATCCTTTTAGTTCTTCGATTATACACCCTGAATGCCCTCGAGTTTTCTGAATATCCAATGAAGATTCCAATATCACCCTTAGCTTTTAACTTTCCTAGATCTTCTCTGTCGTTCGTCGGATAGCACAAAGCGCCAAACACGTGAAGGTAAGAGATGTCAGGTTTCCGGTTATTCACAAGCTCATATGGGGTTTTATTGAATCTTGGATGGATTAGGGATCGGTTTTGAGTAAAACAAGCAGTGGCAACAGCATCAGCGCATAAGAAAAGTGGTGCACTAGAATATATCAGCATTGTGCGAGCAGCTTCCACAAGAGTTCTGTTTCTTCTTTCAACTACCCCATTCTGCTGTGGAGTTCTAACAACTGATATTTGATGTGTGAGTCCAACATCTTCGAGGTAAGTTCTTAACTCCTGGTTTGTAAATTCTGTGCCATTGTCTGTTCTTATAATCCTTACTGGAGCTTGAAGTAGAACTTGAATACGCTTCAGAAAGGTGATGATGATGCCTGGTGCTTCGTCTTTCGATCTCAAAAACTTTACCCAAGTATATCTTGAATAATCATCAACAATAACAAGAATATACTTCTTCCCATTAATGCTTTCAACTCTCATTGGGCCACATAGGTCCATATGCAACATATGTAACCTTGCTTCCGAACTAGGTACGGTTTTGGGTTTATATGATGCTCTTTTACTTTTTCCTTGTTCGCATGATGGACATAGGTGTTCCTTGGTGTATTTGAACTTAGGAAGTCCGGTGACGATGTTGTCTTTGGCTAACTTGTTGATGTTGTCGAAATTGAGATGGGATAACCTTCTATGCCACAGCCAGGACTTAGTTTCGGTTGCCCTTGTCATAAGACAAATTGGTGATGTAGAAGCCATTTGGTTGATGTCGATAGCATACAAGTTTGTACCACGATTACCAGTTAAGAGATCATCACCAACCAAATTTCTAATAAAAACCGTGTTTCTCCTGAATGCAACTTCTAAATCTGCATCACAAAACTGCCCAACTGAAAACAAATTATGTCCCAATCCTTCGACGTAGTAAACTCGAGTGATCAAAAAATTCCCAAACTGAAGATCTCCAAAACCCAGGATAGCTGCTACATGATCATTTCCAAAGCGTACAGTTCCCATGAATTTCCAAATGAAATTGATCAGCAGCTTTAAATTCCTGGTCATGTGCTTGGAGCAACCCGAGTCGACGATCCAAAGACATATTTCGACAACCTGCGAAGAACAGAAGATTTTGTATTTGGAAACCGTTTTGAATTTGGTTCCATTGGGTTAGGAGTAAAATCCATATCACACTCATAGAATGTTTCAACATGTTCAATTTGAACAACTTTCAATGTTCCATCCTGGAGAATGAATTTTCTACCCGTTGGTTTCCATACACAATACTTAAGATAGTTCCTAGGCATATGGCTACTAGTGGTAGACCTAAAGCGTGCAACTAATCTTTCAGTAGATCTAGATCTAGCCCTAGTTCCTTTTGGAACTTTCTTCTGTTCAGGCGTAACATTCACATTCTTAGAAACACATTCATCATGAACATACATAATTAAACATTTCTTGCATGTCAAGCAAACAGAGTCATTACATGCATTAGAACCAGTACTCTCGACATTACATTCAGATGAAACATGTCTCTTATTAAAAAGTGATAAATTCCTAGGGTGTTCTTCTACTTTATTCTTGCTACTACTCGTAGAGGCAGGCGAGACTCTATTGTTCCTTGTATTGCTCTTAGGCTGTAGTCTGCTGCTCCTAGAGGTGCTTTCTAATCCTGTAGAAGTTGAGGCACACACATTAGGATTTATATTGTTGTCCTTTTTAGCATCACTAAACTCTTTAGAATTATCCTTTTTGCCCTCATAAGTCTTAGATGTGGAGGCAAACGCATTAGTGGGACTAATCCTAAAAAGGCCAGGTGCTATCACTTTTGGTGTTTCGACAACCGCTTTTCCTTTATCAACAATCTTTTCATTTTCACTTTTCTTGGGCAAGGGTGTTGGAGTGACTGGTTTTGTCAAATCCTTTTTCTCATCGACCTTTGGAGCAAACCTTGAAATTGACATTTTTGGTTTTTGAACCGTGTTTGAAACATTTGGTTTCTCCGAAGTCGATGGTTTTGCAAACTTAGTTTCCTCACCCTTCCCTTTTTGACTTTCAAGCTGAGCCCTCAAAAGATCATTTTGCTCTTTCATTTTCTTTAATTCACGCTCATACGACAGTTTGTCATATTTGCATTCTTCGCTTTTTCGATCAAGTTGTTTAAAATATGTCACATTTTCTTTTTCAAGCTTAATAAGAGCATTTTCATATTTTGAAACAATTTCGGAGGTCTCAGCTCTCAGTCTTTCATCGTCATGAACAGAATATGTTTGTAAAATGATGGACATAATATCAGTAGACAGAACAACTTCGAAGAGAGAATCATTTAGGTTTTCCAAAACATTGATTTGCTCAAAAGATTCATTTGCCTTCGTTATCAGGGATTTGTGATCCGTGACGAAGTCAGCTGTTTCTTTCAAAAATGCTTGTTCAAAATGAATTACTCGAGCATGGATGTTATTAATTTGAGGAGCAAATTCATTTTCGAGAATCTTTTTAAGCTGTAAATGAACCGTGGAATTCCAGTTGATCTCATTAAGTCTCGTTTTAGATTCTAAAGTCGTTTTAAGTTGCCCAATTCTGGTTTTAAGATCATCAAGATATCCCCGTGCAGCACTTGTGTTAAAAGTGTTGTTTGAGGAAATCTGTTCCATGTTAGAAATCGATTTGGAAGCAACTACCTTTTTAGAAAACATTTTTGAGAATGGTCATTTTATGGAAAACACAGATGGTTCTTTTTGTGAAACAAAAGTAATTCCCGAAAGTTTGTTCAATTTGTTGTAATCAATGGGTTTCAAATCCTTTTGTTTCATTTTAGAAATGCTCTCTTCGACATGTTCTATCGTTTGCACAGAATCCCGAACGACGGGAGGATCATGTTTGGTGTAAAAAACACTACCATTATACAAGACGTTCTGTTCTTCCTGAGCTTTCTTGAGATTACAAGGATTGTTGTTACCAAGAGCCATTTTGTGTTTCGTATGGTAAATCGGATTAGTTTGATTTAAAATCATTTTCATTGTTTGACTTGACTGACCCGACTTAACCACTAATTCTTCTAGATGTGCAATTTTGTGTTCTGACTCTACGATTTCTTCCAAAAGTTTATCTTCTTTCTTTGCAAAGTCCTTTTTCAACTCATCCCTTTCTTTTTCAAGATTGGTGTAAGCTGTTTCTTGTTTTGAAAGTTGGTTTGTTAATTCAGAAATTTCTTGTTTTAAAGTGTTAATGGTTTTTGTTGAACTTATTTCAAGATTAGCAAACTTGGTTTTCCATTCCCTATCTTTAACAAGTAACTTCTTATAACCAATTTCAAATTCTGACTCGTGTTCTTTGTGAATTTGAAAACTTTTTGCATTTTCCTTGTATCTCTCAAGCTCAGTGGTCAATTTCTCATTCGCGGCCTTAACATCGCGATTGACCTTTTTCACTTTCTCGATTTCAATACCGCAATTATTTAATAATGATTCAAATAAAGCACGTGTTTCCTCATCATTCTCAGCATGCTGTGAAACGAAGCCTCCATTATGATTCACATCTGGAGTTGCTGAAGAAGTACTGCTACTACTTGGCGTGTCCAGGTATGTATCATAAGTGGGTGCTTGCTTCTCAGAATGTTGTTCCTCATGAGGAGACATATCAAATATATCATTATTATGACATGTGTTGAAATTTGATACCTCAGATGGTGCACTGGTGTCATAAACAGGAAGTGTGTCAGAATCCGTGTCATACTTAGCTTCCTGAAGATTCGCCATGAATATGCAGTTCGCATCGATATCCTCTCTGTCTTCCATTTCATCCAAAAGAGCCATAAAATCATGTTCCTCTGCATTCAACTGAAATCCTGCCTTCTCTTTTTGTGCCAACAGTACTGCTTTCTGCAAATACTCTATATCTTTCTTGTTCGGCTTAGTAGGACAGTTCCTTGCCATATGACCTACTCCTTGGCAGATGAAACACTTTACCGGATTACCCTGATTCACATTTCCATAATTCCCAACAACTGAAGCTGCCACATTCCTATTCTGATTACCCATTGCCTGATTACCAACATTCTGACCCCTCTGATTTCCAACATGCTGACCCATCTGATTCCCTGCATACTGACCATACTGATTCCCTGCATACTGACCTGCATTCTGCATATTCTGATTACCCATGTTAATTCCAGTAGCGTATCCTTGTTGATTCCCATAAACTCCAACCATGTGGCCTCCATTGCCCATATTGAAACTCGGCTGAGCGATCTGCCTGTTGTGAGTATTCGATGAAATCCTTTGGTTGTTGTTTGTTGGTGTAGAATAGCGTCCTTGGAAAGCTTTTGTCAAAAAAGCAAACGCTTGAGTCAAGGCTGCAGTAGCTTCATCATTGTCAGTGAATTCTGGTTCTTGGAAATGTGGGTATTGCTGTTGTGGAATAACATGTTGTTGCTGTGGGTAGAATTGTTGTTGGTAGACCGGTGTTGGTTGTTGAATGTAGGATGGTTGCAAGTAGTTGTGAGTGGAAGATGATGATGGTTGTTGTTGTGTGTTCACTGGTATATGTGTTGGTGTATCAGCCATTAATGCTAGAGGATCATGCTTTTTAGCTAGTAATTCAGCTCTTACTTCATTAGCTTCATCTTGATTTTGCTTCAAGAAGTCATACACTTGATCATAAGTCACTTCATGCAAATTCTTTGTCTGATAAACAATAGTGACATATCTTCCCCATTCTGGTTGTAACTCATTCAGAAAAATGGTGTTGTTAGCAATATTTGTCTGACTGAGGTTGTGTCTTGATAAATCATTCATGATCTTACAGAATCTGTGGTAGTACGTCGCTATGGATTCACCAGGAATTGAAGTAAACTTGCGAAGTTCCTTAAGCAGTTGTGTTTCCATTTCCTGTTTCCCGATGTCTGTCCCATACATTAACCTCTTGACTCTTTCCCAGACTGCATGAGCACTTACTTCGCTGTCAACAGTAGCATAGATGGTTTCAGGTAAACCAAGAACGACGTAATGAAATGCCTGATCATCAGCTTCAATCTGTTTTCTGTCTTCCACAGTGTATTCAGTCTCATTCTGTTCTCTGTAGTATGGTTGTACTGGGGGGTACCATTTGGATCACCAGGGTCTAGTACTTGTGATGGTTTGAAGGGTCCATCCACAATGGATTTGATGAGAAGACTTCCATTTGTTTTGCTCTTAAGATAACGCATCATACGACTAGCCCACTGTGAGTATCCACCCTTTGACAGCATGGGAGGTCGGTTTTCGGCACCGGCAGCATGAATATCTTGTTGTGTTGCCATGGATTGACTTCTAAGTGAAACGTTGTTCTGAGGATCTTTTGAAAGATAACAAAGGTTGTTGTTGTAGATTAGATGATTTGGTGAAGTTGAAAAGCGTTCTCGGCTGATATTTTGTGATTTCAAAGTTTTCCCTCCAAAAAATGAATACGAAAATTTTCTTTCTCAAAGTTTGAGAATCACAAAGAAATACAATTCTAAGGTTACCCGAAAAATTTGAGTTTTGAAAATTTTTTCGCCAAATTTGACCGAAATTTTTTGAATTTTGGCCTAAAAATTTGAATTTCGGGCCAAAATTTTCAACGTTATACCAAAATTTAAATCTCGCGTAAAAATTGAACGTTAAGTCTCGTGTGAAAAATAAATTTTACTCAACTTTTCCCGCCAAAAAGTGTTCAACTCGATAGGATTATGATTCAAACTCGATATGGCATAAAGTGTTCAAACTCGATAAGTTGGGATATATGTCAAACTCAATAAGTATTGCAAACGTATCAAACTCGGTAAGTTGAGGAAATTTGAGCAGAGTATCCCCTTGTAGTTTGCCACAAAAAACCTAACTCGATAAACGATTAGGTAAAAAGCTAACTCGCCAAAGTTGAGTTCCAAACTCGATAATTTTAAATCCTAACTCGATAAGTATTGACTCCCAAACTCGGTAACACTTACACTTAACTCGATAACTTACACCTAACTCGATAACTTACACCTAACTCGATAACTTCTTACACCTAACTCGATAGACACCAGAATCCTAACTCGAAAGAAACACCCAAACTCGATAAAACTGGTAATCCTAACTCGAAAAAAAAATTCTAACTCGAAAAGTTTTGGCGATGAACAGTAACCTCGAATCACAAAAACCAACTTTTTTTCAACCAAATCAAACCTAAAACAACCTATATTATCCCTAGGCGATTGATACCACTTGTAGGACCATAGAACAACCTATTTCACATATGATTCAAGCTTAAACCTAGAGAGAGAAAGTAAGTAGAGAGAGAGAGAAAGTGTGGGAACTCTAGTGTGTGGAATAATAACTTTGTTAACACTAAATGAATCACTAAGAGAACCAACCTCTCAAATGAGGTTTACAAGAGTATTTATACTTGAAGTCTAGGGCATCATCTATCTTATACATTATTACACTAATGGCCCTTAGACTTTTACAAAACATGAATAATATACATAAACTTCATCATAATGATATTCTAAAGCAACCTATAATTATACGTTAATGACCGACACTTTTTATAAATAAAATATGATCCTAACAGTGAAAGTTTAAGAGATGTTGACTACAGACTTCTACAACGAGCTGAACGATACTCTCATTTCGGTACTCATATCAACATCTTCTTAAACTAATTTGTATCCTTGTATATACATTATAAAACCAATATATATATATATATATATATATATATATATATATATATATATATATATATATATATATATATATATATATATATATATATATATATATAAGAAAATACAAAAAACTTTCAAAAACGACAAAAAGAATCTTCTTTTCTCGTGTGCAAACTTTCTTTCCTCAAAACTATGTTCCTCCATTAAAACAAGTTTTTCTTTGCATTGTCAAAATGGAACATGTTTTGAGGAGGAAAAAATTTTCACAACATCATGAAGTTTGCACACCTTATCATAATTCTACAAGAAAAATTGTTTCTACATCATTCGAATTAATAATGCTCTCAAAAGTATCACACATAGTTGAAAACCTCAACGATTCAGACTAACAAGTTTCTTTTTATCCTCGATTATTGTGAGATTCTAATTTCTTCATGGTTGTTGACTAATCATTCCATAAAATGTTTCAAATGATAACACCAATCAAAAGGGCATTATCAGATACTAGGGTATATGTAACTATCGATTGAAGCATTTCCCTTTGATGTGTTTGAGTCTAATTAAGTAGCCTTAGAGATCACTAAAGAATTCTTGATTGGGTGTTTGCTCGATTAGAAACAACATAGGTTTGAAATCAAGTGACTTAGGGTTTAAGATGTCAATGTCTTTGCTGCTACTACTAGGGTGTTTGCTTGTACATTATTCATGCATCATGACACTAGTATGCATGTAAAGTCTCAAAACATAACCCTAAACCATGATAATAATCAGAAAATCTCGAGTGAAAGAATGAATTAATCTGTGATCTTGTGTGTTAATTTGAGAATTCTGTGCTCTTAGGAAGTTTTAGAATGAGTTTTTGATTCTCTTATATGCTTGTTTGTGCCTGATGCATTTTCTGTGAGCATGTACATGTCATCGTATTTGAAGTCAAGATATGTTCCGTCATGATTTCAACTATTGTCAAAATGTTTCTTATGTAACTTATCTTGAGGAAGTAAAAAATTGTTCAACTGTACTGTTCATGTAGTTGCATATTCTCGTTTGATCTCTGTTGTACCAATCTCTCGTGAGCGTTTGTATTGTGTAAAATCAAGTAGAAGTTTTCATGAAAGGAATGAGAGAGGTCAAAGGGGATAAATGTGTCAAAAGGCCAAGCGTGATACATGATTCAAATGTTGAGAAACAAGTTTTTCAAACTCTACACCGTCGTTTTACACCGGTAAAGCAGGTGTGGAGACCAAAGCAAAGTCATTCACATTCTTTCAAATTTTCAAAATCTGTAATGCTTTTGATGCATTATAAGAATGATTTTGCTTCCGTAATCTCTTACAAAATCAAATCTTCCAAAATGAACCCATGTGGTTCAACTTTAGAAGGAAATCTTTTTCTTTAGATTTTAAAACTCCAAGAGAAACACCGGGTTTCTCAATCAACTTTCAACGGAAAAAGAGTTTTAAATCTCCATGGATTCCTCGAGTGTTATGTCAAAATGAAACACCGGTTTTCAATCCTCGTTGGAATTCAATATAAGGAAAGTGCATCGCTAAACCATTCTTTAAAAACCAAGCGTGCACTTAAACCACTTTGTACATATTTTTCTTATTTTTCATAATTAAAATAGAAAAATATAAAACCTATAAAAACCATAAAAAAATACAAAAATACTCTTCTTACGACATGTCTCTTGTGTAATCAATATTATGTACGCTTCTAGAAATGTCATTCAATAATAACACGGAATCATACATATGCTTGAGCAAGAGTTTTTCGGTTTCAAATAAAGTTTTTTCTAAAACATGTCGTCTCTCAAAACTATGGCTTGCAGTCATTTCAGGCTGTAACCCGGTCTTAAAATTATGGCTTGCTATTACTTCAGATAGCAACCCGTTTTTCAAAATGGGGAAAACACGTCGCTAAAAAGACGGTTGTTCCTTTTTACCGGGTTAAGTTCACCTGGGCATGGATTACTTTATATCCATGTTTCCTCGATCTAATGTACGCCTCAGTGCATTATTTCTTGACAAAGAAGAGAAATCTTCTTTTTACCGCCAAATACTTTCTCTTCTATGATTTTTCTGGAAAGTATTTGCGCAAAACTTGGTGGTACCATGAGATTTTGATTAAAAATCAAATTCAACTCAAAATAAAAATTTTCACTCAATCAATGAATTTAATATTTTATGAAAATGTTTCAGTTTAAACATCCGTCATTGGTTGAGGGGGAAAGTTGATTTCTCAAAATTTTATGTATCATCAAAAACTCCCCACACTTTGTACAAAAACCTTGAAACAAAACGATTTGTGACGATTTGTTATGTGTCAGAATGAGAACATTTTCAAAGAGTTTTCGGTAAAACTCCAAATCTTTTGTAAACTCATCGAATCTGACACATAACTCCCTCACAGATTGAGGGGGAGCAAGAAAAAGTTCCTCTTTTATCAAAAAATATACCGCATTTCTCTCCCAAATGTTTTCTAAATTATTTAAATCAATTGAGATCAAAAATCTTGAAAGATTTGAAATTTTTGATCGGGGGAGAGAATGTGATTTAAATATGAAATTTGATAATCACAAGTGATCTTTTGGACTCAATAAATAGGCTCCAACATATGTGCTAAACACTTTCGAATATCGATGCATATATTGAGGGGGAACAAAAGGCGTTTATGGAAGTAATACCAAAGACCGACCATTTATCTTTATGCGAGTTATAAGGATAGTTAAGGTTAGGTATGAGTTCCCATGATCCACCAGAACCGGAAGGATCTTCCCAGGGACAATCCATAGATAGATTAGAAGTCCTTAGGAATGATTGAAAAAAGGAGTAAAGTGAGAAAGGGAAGAGTGCGGACCGAGATAGAGCTAGGACTGGAACAAACCCAACAAGGTTCGAGTGGTGAAGTCTCGGTAAGCACTGAAGGGGTTGAAGAATGAAAAAGAAATGAAATGAGAAAGGGTGAAAAGAAATAGCCCTCCATATATTCAACCTTAGGGCAGAAACCGGGTTCAATTCATAATCTACTGCCGGTTACTAAAGAAACACCGATATTGAAGACAAGATGTCACGGACCCAGTGACGCACTGTACTAAACTTCCCAACCACTCAAGTTCACTTAAAAGAGCTTGTTTCATTCTCACGGGGAACCCTGTGCAATGTATTGACCGCTCATTGCGAGCCATGTTGGTACCTAAAACTGGAGACGCCTCCCCACTCTCCAGGAGCGGATCAAAACACACTATTGAGTCTAGAGCCATGAGATCATCCATAAATCTCACTAGGACACATTCCAAATATGCTTATTGTTTCACACAATGTGGAAAGTAAGATAAAATATTTAGAGTCCTACGCATTATCTTTGTGGTATTGCCAGAACATCCGAGTGATATGAAAATATTCACAATGAAGATGGAAATCCTTCTAGAGCGAACATCTTTCAAGCTCTTGGTAGGTGACATCTGAGATCCATATTGGATCAATGATCAAGTGACAACTGGAAAGCAATGATGGTGCGATTCAACATTGAATCAAACTTGTTCCAGGATATGGATTGAAGGATACTTTTGCAAAAACCTTTCAATGTGCTCACAAACTAACTTTCGAGCACATTGATTGTGTATAATCTTTCAAACAAAAGTATTTTTGATGGTAATGTGATTCAAAATATAAAACTCTCGTCGTGTCTCAAAAATGTTTATTATTTGACACGCGAGTGATTTCTAAAAAATCAATTTCTCATCAATCCGTGAATATCTATTCACCAATTCACTCTATCGTGTTGTCTGCTTTGAGACGTTCCGGTATGAGAACATGCTTAGTATGAAGATTCCGAAGTGGATTCTTTGGAAAATTCATTACTACGAGCTGGAAATTCCTGTCAAGGAGAGTCTTCTTTAAAAAGAGACTCTACCTGATCACAGGTCGGTTTTCACAAACCGGAGGGTAGTCTGTCCTCGCAGAACGAATGACAAAGCCATATTTGTTCTCTATCTTTATTGCTAACTGTTTTATTTTAGGGACACATATAAAAATGGTGTTGATGGCTCCTATTTCCAGCTGAATTGGGTCAATCCATACCTCATGCTCACACATCCTCCTCACTATCAATGACGATGAGACTTACTACAACAAATGTTGAGAGACTACCAACAACATTTCCGCAACTCTGATGAAAAAGTCTCCTGATCCGCAACTCTGATGTAAAGTCTCCAGATCCAGAAGAGTGTGAGCATGATGGTCCATAAGTCACTGCATCACATGAAGGCGATACTATTATGGATGAGCTTGGAGATTTAGTATGGCTGATGCTCTCAAAGAAAGCTCAAGGATCACACATCACAAAGGAATCCAAATCACAAGTTCATTGCTTGAAGTACAAAGTGTGCTGATAAGTGAAGAATCAGAACTTACGAGCTACAAAGACTTAAGAATGCTTGACGATCAAAGAGCTTAATTTCCAAGGTGACCTCGGTTATGGGGAGATTGTTAGGAATACAAATATTCCTATAAAAGACTCGGTCTCCTAAATATTGTAATAGCATTAAGTTAGCTCGTAGTTAGTTTAGTTATTAGTTAGAATTAGTTTAAGTAACATCGTGGAAGAAGGACGGGTCTTTACCCACTGTATGCCTGATCCACAGCCCGAGTGTAGGCGTTTTTATCTTTTTTGTAAGACACTATAAATACCCCTCTCCACATGTGGAGAGGGTTGGAGCTTCCATTATTCTTAATCTAATATCTCACATTTTCTCTCATCTCTCTCTCTCTAGGAATCCTCCCAACTTCCATCTCTCTCTAATCTCTTCTACTATTATTCTTCTTCTTCCATAATTCTAACACAAAACCATGCATGCTATGATTATTGATATTCTACATGGTTAATTCTATTCAAGGATTGTGATGGAGGAGTTGACTTTTACACACGAATAGTTTTGTGGGCAATGTTACCCACACAATACCCACGAGTATATCTATGGTGTTTCGTGGTGAGATAGAAAACCCCACAAACAATTAACCCACGAATGCAAAATAATCGCCCACCAAGAATGAGGTGGGTAAACTTACCCACAGTATAGGTTATACCCATCTATACAGAGTTGTGGTTAATACGTGGGTACTACCCAGTTACCCATGAAAATATGGCTTTTACCCACCAATTATGTCTGTGGCTATTCTCCTGAATTCTTCTAGTGTTATGTGTTTGTCGTTTCAATGCTCGTTATTTGTTTGAGTAGTTTAAGTCTAGTATCACATAGACCATATGGATATTAGATGTATATTATGAAAACATTTAAGTGGCTCTTACTCTTCTTACATGGACCAAATGGGAATGGTTAAGGTATCACATGGAAAAAATGGATACCACTGATGAATCACAAAGATTAGATGACACGACTTAATGCATGCTTGTAGCCCGATAGGTACATCGACCAAATGACCTAGGAGATTACATGTATGTTACTAGATTCATGGATCATGTTGTCCGGATCATGGAGACATTCCCCACATATTCTGATGTCACCAATACTTTACAAATAGATCATTGCACTAATAAACAGATGACTAGAATGGAATAGGATTAACATGGCTAGCACTTCTTTCTCTCATTGATCACAACTTAAGTATAATTTAGTCTAGTTGAAATTTTATGCCTTTTAGTTGTTAAATAATAAAATCAATCAAAATCCCCTTTTAAATTTGTAAAATACACTAGATAGGGTCTTTTTTTTGGGTAAAAGGGATTTTTCACCCTGGTAAAATACATTACACCAAAAAAATATTGAAGTACAAAGGATGAGGGTGATTTCCCTCATCTCAGTCCCTTAGGACAAGTCATTCTTATGACTTACGAAATAAACTCACAACCTACAAAGACTATAATACAAATAAATGTATACTCTACTCAGGTAAGAAACCTAAGCCTTCATATCAATCATAGAAATCCAAATAATAATCCATGCCATCCTGAAAGCCTCCAGACGATGAGAACCGGTATGCAAACGTGATCATCATAAGACTCAACTAAAATTGGCATATATGATTAAAACTTACCCGCAGATTATGACCCAAATGTGTTTTTAATCCTTTTGCACCGGCTCCAACCATTCCTAAGATTGCAGAGTAATCAACACGCAATTTCGATCCTTTTATTCTGCGTGATAATTATCAACTTCACCCTTCAACACATAAATGGACTAAAGACCACCCCTTAGTACAAATTATTGGTCATCCAGATGCACCGGTTATGACAAGACAATGACTCCACACAGATGGTGAAACTTGTATTTATGCTCTTACAATATGTCAAGATGAACCTAAAAACATCAAAGAAACAATGACTTATGACAACTGGATTGAATCAATGCAAGAGTAACTTAATCAATTCAAAAGATTAGAAGTCTGGGAGTTAGTTGAAAGACCTAAAGGAGTCTTTGTCATTGGCTTAAAATGGATCTGGAAGAACAAATTGGATGCAGGCCAAAGTCATACGAAACAAATCCCGTTTGGTAGATAAAGGATTTTCTCAAGAAGAAGGAATAGATTTTGAAGAATCTTTTGCTCCAGTAGCTAGACTTGAAGCTGTACGGATTTTTCTCGCATATGCTGCTCACAGGAATATGGTTGTTTATCAAATGGACATGAAAACGGCATTCTGAACGGTCAACTATGTGAAGTGGTTTATGTTAGTCAACCAGAAGGCTTTGTTGATCCTGAACGTCCTAATCATGTGTATAGACTCAAGAAGGCTCTTTATGGACTCAAGCAAGCCCCAAGGTATGGTATGACAAATTAACTGCTTTCTTTCTAAAACATAATTTTTTTTGGGTAAAGGGGAGTAATCCTGCACCCTGGTAAAATATATAAACCAACCAAAACGTTTAAGTACAATGGATATGGGTGAAGTCCCATATCTAAGCCCGTTACATAGGCGAAACAACATACATGACACTACCATTTCTTACTAATAAGAAAAAGACCACTACCACACATATAAACGTGACACACCACGTTTATAACAAACATTGAACACAAACTACAACGACTATATATAAAAAATTAAATGTTATTCAAGTAGACAAAGCCTTGAATCTTCAAATCGTCATAGTAGTTCAAATTACCAGCTTCAACCAATTGCATCTTCTATTAGTATTATGCAAAATGCATAATCTAATAACCTAATGAGAGTGACGTCCGTAGCAAATCGAATTTGAAGCATAAACATGGCAAGAATCGTTGTAATAGAAGCAGCCTGAAAACCAGATAAGAGTGGACTCCAAACGATCCATACTACCATAGACAAAGCATCATACTTACCAATCATCCATAGAAACCTGTACTTCGATCACTAGATAATGTAAGAGTGGCAACATGAGTATGAACGATGAACCAGGATCCCTATGCTCGACAATCGGCAACAACAATAACAAAACCGATTAATATAACATGAATAAGCCAAATGATCAACCGGTCTTGAAACAAGGGTTTTTGAACAAGGTACCCTCAAAAACTTGTCTACCATCACTATCATAACCCCAAACAGCAGCCACAATCAAACACCACCTCTAATCAGTCCCAATACAAACTGATAGCAGTAGGAAGAATCCATAAACAAGTGTACCAATCATGAAATCAGCAGCAGTCCCATGCATATGCAATAAACTAGGGTTTTGGAACGCAATCAAATAGAACATTAAGATTTTGCATCGTATCCAATATCCCAAAAAACCATAAACGGAATCATCTCTCCATAAACCCTCATACCAAAGAAAAGAACATGTTCGGACAATATAAAAACCATCAATCAACCAGTACCATCATGGAACGACCAGAATCATCATCATAACCATAAAGAAGATCGAAACCCTAAAATAGGGTTTCATAAGCATGAATGAATACAACATAACACCACCATTGGATCGACCAACCAATGAGCATGCGAAACACGTCGATCCAGAAGCAAACCAGGTCGAAATATCAACCAGCGAATGTAAGAAAAAACGAAACCCTAATAATAGGATTAGGTATAATCGTAAAAGCATCAACCACCCCAAACACTATCAAGAGATATATCAATAAAGCTCAGGCCACTAACCGACTTTAAATATGCAAGTAATAGGTCGGTTAAGAGGAAGAAACCAATAAACATAAAACGAAACCCTAAATATGAATAATAACCGATTAGAGATCCAAAATCGGTTGAGGAATAAAAAGCTTAACCTTAAACGATTATCCAATAACAACTAACAAAACAGTAACGAATTGCAAGAGTTAATAGAGAAAACCGAATTAAGAATTTAGGGTTTGCAAGTATATGGGCGATTAAAGGATTGATCAAACGAAAAAACCGACTCCCCAACCCTCACAGATCCGATCTACACGTAATATCAGTTAATCCTAGAGAAGAATTAAAGGAAAAACGTATGGGATGGGCAGAATTATGGCCGGAATTTTGTGAGGGAGGGGAGGCAGAAAAATCGCCCACACAAGAGAGAGAGAATTAGTATTCTAAAACATAATTTTACTAAAGGTTCTATGGATCCAACTCTATTTACTCAAACACACGGTGAGGACATATTAATTATTCAAATTTATGTCGATGATATTATCTTTGCTTTAACACACAAAAAAAAATATTCAATCGCTTTTGCAAGATTAATGAAACAAAATTATGAAATGTCCATGATGGGTGAACTTACGTTCTTCTTAGGACTACAAGTTCATCAATCACCCCATGGAATTTTTCTAAACCAGTCCAAATATGCTCTTGAAATTTTAAAGAAACGTGGAATGACAAGCTGTGATACCTATAATACATCAATGGCTTATTCAGCCAAGTTAGATGCTGACATACATGGGACTCCAGTTGACCCTACCAAATACTGAAGTATTATTAGGTCACTCATGTATCTCACAGCTAGCAGACCAGATATAGTTTTTGCCATTTATTTATGCTCACGTTATCAGTCTAAACCTACTTAAAGGCACCTCAATGAGGCTAAAATAATCCTTCGATACGTAAAGGGAACCATTAATTTGAGGATCTGGTATCTGAAGGATTCTGGTTTTGAACTAATAGCTTTTTCAGATGCTGATCATGCAGGATGTTTAGACATACGCAAAAGTACATCTGGTGGATTACAGTTTCTAGGAGACAAGCTTGTATCTTGGTGATCAAAGAAATAGGACTGCACATCATTATCATCAATTGAATCTGAATATGTAGCTATGTCCGCATGTTGTGCTCAAGTCGTTTGGATGAGATCACAACTTATGAACTATGGCTGCGTATTCCAAGATTCTGATGTATTGTGACTCTAAGAGTACAATTGCAATATCCTCCAACACAGTTCATCATTCAAAATCCAAGCACATTGATCTCTGTTATCATTTCATCAAGGAGCATGTCGAAAAGGGTACAATTGAATTATACTTTGTGGGTACTGAATACCAGTTGGCAGACTTGTTCACAAAAGCATTACCTCCAACAAGGTTTGCTGATCTAGTCCACCAAATTGGTATGCGATGTTTGACTCCAGAAGATCTGGAAAACTTTCTCAAATACAAATGATTTGTCAAACATCAAAAACACTTTTGTGCATAAACATTTCTAAAAACACGAAAATATTTTCTTTTCTCTTATAAAAAAATGCAAGTACAATTACCCAATTCAACACGTTGTTTTTTATTCAACGTTTAAAATCAAAACAATGTATTCAGGGGGAGACGGTAATTTAAAATAAAAACTTTTTTATTTTTGTACTTGCATTTTACCAAAAATGGATGTGGCTTGTATTATAATTGTGGATTAAAATTCCTTGTGGTTTTCTCCTCGATCTCAAAATATTTATGATTTGATAACTCGAGGGGTGTAATAAAAAATATTTCTTGCAAGTGTTTAAAATGTCAAATCTTATTCAATTTAAAAAGGGTTTAGTGGTGAAACATATCAAGTTAAGGGACCAAAATGTTAAAGCTCAAAAGATAATTTTATTAACAAACATAAAAATAACCTCACTTCACTTGCATTAAATTTTTCATTGCAAAAACATTAATACTTTCACCAACCGAATCCACGGCTCACAATCATATAATTAATCCTCTGATCATCACAAAAATCTGTAAGTTCATAATCGTTGTTTGTATCATTCTAAACAAGGGTTTTTGTTTTCATGATGATCCAACGGCTTAAACTCGCTAAAATCGTAATTTTATCTTGGGTTATCTCAACTTTCGGGGTGAAATGATTTATCGTGTGTTTGTGGTTGATTTTTGTGGTAGGAATTGATATATAGATGGATTGTAATAGTGAGTGAGTGTTTAACTGCTTCAAATTTCACGGATTTAAAAGTTTTGAAAAATCAGGGTTCATGCGTGTCATTTGGGCAAAATCGATTGACAATGTTTTGGTCTAATTAATTGGTTAGGATATGATTCTTAGGTTTTGTTAATCATTATTCCTACACCAATTTGGTTCCCGAAACATGTTTGTTTAATTTCATAAATTAGGGTTCATGCGTAAAAATTGGGTAAAATCATTTGGCCATGTTTTAATCTAATTGATTGGTTGGGATATGTTTCTTAGCCTCTTAGGTGATAATAATCTTTATTCTAACATCAATTTGGTTCCAGAAACATGCTTGTTTAATTTCAATTGTTAGGGTTCAAGAAATTTTCGAAATTAAAATATTTGTGGTGTTATCTGTTATGGTTTTGTTCATACTACGTTGTGACATCATAGGAACAAACTAAATGTGTTTCTAATTAGCAAATAGCCCTTAAACATGAATTTCGACTAAGTGTGATTTAGGGTTTGTCGCAATTTCCGAAATTGTTTCTGATAGCTGTAATTGTGCATTGAATTGTGATATTATTGGATATTGAATCATATTGGTAACTTGTGAATTGCTATTTCATCAACAGGCCTCCAAATCCATCAATTTCTGAAAAACATGTACGTCTACAGTTGTTATCGGAATTTCTTGTATAAGAAATTGTCAAATTGTGTTATCGGAATTGGACAATTTGTCGAAACTAGATAAACTTGTAGAATTTTGACAACTTTATCGGAATTTGACAACTTGTTGCAATTACTCATGACCTGTCATAATTGAACTCAACTTGTCGGATTTCATGTTGTCGCAATTGAACCATGACCTGTCAAAATTAATCATTGAACTGTTTCTTTGACCATGAACTGTCAAAATTGACCAAAATGGACAGTGTAACTTTATTTTGTCGCAATTGCTCACTGCTGTTGAAGTTGTGATTAAATTGTCGAAATTGGACTTAAAATGAATTAACAAGATGTTGTGATTGGTTAATGTAAACATGTTTTATGTGAACTCAAATTTGTCATAACTTGTAAACAACAATACAGGTCTGAATAATAAAATGGGAAGTTTTCCGGTTCCTAATGACATTGGTTCTGGTTCTATGGCACCTTCTGGTGCTACTAATGGTGATAAGTCAGGGAGTACGCTGGTTGTGGAAGTTAGTAACACAAGTAGTAGTAAAGCTTCATCTATTGCTGCTTGTGATAGTTCGAATGCTGGTGGGGGCTTGGTTGGGAATTCCGGTCCCAATGTGAATATATTACCTAAAGCCCTACCTATGCGACATAATGATGAAAGTTTTGTTGAACATGATCAAAGTACACCTGCTATTGATACCTTGAATTCAAAGATACTGGAGTTTGTTGTAACAAATGTGCGTACTAATTCTGGTGCTAAAGTTGTTATCCCAATTACTGTGGTTGATGATATGGTTAAAAAAATTCTCTAATACATTGTATGGTTATTTTGTGGATCAGTGTTTAGATTTTCATTTGGTGGAGGACTATGCCAAGCATGCTTGGGCAAAGTTTGGTTTCCAGCAAGTTATACTACGTGGTAGCTTTTTCTTTTTCCAATTCTCATCTCAAGAGGGTTTGCTTAAGGTGTTAGAAGGGGGTCCTTGGTTTATTCGATCAAAACCCATCTTTTTGCATATTTGGGTGGCTAAATCTAAATTGGAAATGGAAGTTATTTCTAAGGTACCAGTTTGGGTACGTTTTCACAAGGTTCCTGCGCTAGTATATTCAGAAGCTGGGATCCGATTGATTTCTGAACAAGTGGGATGACTCATGAGATTGGATGAGGGTACGCATGCTATGTGTATTAACCCTTGGGGTCACTATTCTTATGCATGATGTCTCATGGAGTTATCTGCTGTTCATGATGTGATGGAATATATTGAAGTTGCAATACCCCTACCTAATGGTAAAGGCCATTATATGGAATACATTGATGTTGAATATGAATGGTGGCCTCCTCGATGTTCACATTGCAAAATTTTCAGCCAAGAGGTAGATGCATGTCAAGCTTTGAAACGAAAAGTTGATTTGGGGTCAGACGATGAAGATGTAACTGGTGTGACAACCCGCAAATTTCCGATTTCGATATTCGTATCGTTATATATTCTCATCTATAATTCGTAAGTTTTGGTCTTGCTTCAGAACGGTTCACACGAGACTTGTCATGATAATGAATGAAAATATAGATATCAATTGATTCGGACAACAAAAAATGAAGAGATACGTGTTTATAATCACAATTTAAGTAATAACAATTCTAAAGGCAATGGAAATAATCTTGGGGACTCAGAAAATAATTATGATACGCTTTATTAGTCTCGTTCATGTTTCCTTAAAAATATAAGGGAAATGGCAAAACTAGTCCTTGAGGGCGTACTAGGGTTTGCTAGTAGTCCCCATCTCCTAACCACCCACCCTATATATACCAAGTGTTATATCACTTAGGGTTTGATTTTTCCAGCCTTCCCTCCTCCTCCTCCAAGTTTCAGCTGCCACCCACTCCTCCCATGTCAAGCCAATTTCCGGCCTGTGGTGCCGCCACCATCAACCACCAACCCTCACTGCCACCACCACCATGATATACTCGACTTCCCCATCACTTCTACCTGCAACACGCGTCGCTTAAACGTCTCCAACACCATGAAACTGCTGTCATGTATCACAACTCACAATTTCAGGTCATTTTTCCAAACTTTGACAATTTCCTATTCACAAGTTACTATTCATCATTTACTATTCACCGATCACTATTCATCATTTCACTATTCATCATTTTCGGAGTCAGTTTGAGACTTTTAGAAGCATTCAGAAATTTTACTATTCATGTGACACTATTCATTCCCGAAAGGAAAACACTATTCATGATCATCATTCATGCTTTCGTAAACCTAGTTTATCGGTATTCAAATTCGCGTAACCAGTGTGGTTTAGCTGCGAATTCATGCATCATCAGTAGGGACATTTCATATGGACTAGAAATAGTCTACATATCATCAGTAACATTATCAGTATATTAGGTCATGCATGGTTTTGTGTGTTTTCATTGACGTATGTTTAAATGTTTAAATAACGTACCACTCAGTTTTTACTACTAACAATATACCTGATATTCCCATCTACGATCCTAATATATTTTCATACGATATAATGATATAAAAATTATATCATAAATTTACCCGGTGTTTTGAGACCTGTTGCTATATTTTACGATATACGCTAATAATTTTGTCGGATTATGATATCTCAACACGACAATTATTTTTAACACCCGATTCTCATCAGAAATGAAATTTTATAATTTTTACAACGTCGTCATATTTTATTTGGTGCCGTTAAATTTTATTTCTAGCAAACTCGGTACCTGGTATCCTCTAAAACTAATAATATCAACCAAATCTTTACAAATCCTTACAAGATCTACCCACCCCTATTTTGCTACCCAAATTCAACGCCCCCTTTTTCCATGATACTTCAACTTGATTCTTTAATTACCCAAAATGCTATTGTATCAGATATTTTTGCAAGTAAAAGTCCAAGATCTTACACATAACTTTACTTTTACAAAAACAAAAGCTACAACTCTCTCATCTCATCTCCAAGGGTCGGCCATATCAAGAACAAGAAGAAGAAGATCAAATTTTTCAAGTTCAAGTAATTTACACAACTCTAGTATACTTCTATATTAGGTTTTGAAATAAAAACCAAGAAGTATTTAGGTACCTAGTTACTTTAAACCTCTTCAAACTACTAGTAATCTTTTCATGATCTTTCTTAACCTTACATATATTTACTTGATGCATTTTATGTTCTAGAAGTAAAACATGCTATTATACAAAAGTTGTCATGCCACTTTTTCAAGTATTTTTCATTATTATGAGGTTAATAACATCCTATAATCATTCCCTTGAAACCCTACTAAATTTTTTGAAGGTTAGGACTCCATGACATCCTAAGAAGGTGTATGGTAGATTAAGGGTTGTTTTGAAGTTGATTGGAGTATATTTGTACAAGTTATTAATTAGGAAAACCAAGTTTTGACATAATATATATAATACTGTCCCTATTTGCAAAACGTAGGACTAGGGAGTAATTTTGGATGAAAGATTTAGAAAATACATTCAAAAACGAAACCATAGCCGCCGGAATGAACAAAAACGAGTTTATAACGAAGGAGATATGATTTTTCAAAGTTTAACGACGAAAAACTATTTCTTGAAAATTATACGTGTTGTTGCACGAATTTCAAAGGACAAAATGAGGCGTTAGCCATAATCTAGCCGACCCGACTTATCAAAAATATATTAGTATGCCTTCCCATGATTCCGGGGATATAAAAACATAGAAAATTGATGTGCTAATTAGCAACCATGTTTTAAAATTTATAGAAACAAGAATTACCGGTTAACTAGGAACACATTCGGGCAAGTATACCCTAGTCAATTGTAGTATAGGAGTGGTAAGTCAAGGTCGTCCCAAGAGACTTGGTTGCACTCAAGTGTCATTTGTTTGTTTAAGCAAGTAACAAGTTGGAGGTTATGATTGTCACAGATCAAACCACAAGATAAGCAATAAGAGAACAAGCACACAAAGAACATTCATCACAAGAATCACATCAATAACAAGCATCTTGAAATATAAAAGTAACAAAGTTTACCCAAAGTATGAATTACAATAGGCATAGGTGAAAGATTATAGCATCCTTCAAGCATCCAATCAACTACAACTTCTAACCAAGCCGGAAAATTATACCCGAACACTTGCTTGAGCACTACTTCTGGAAATGGCAGAGGGTTGTGGTCTTTTGGGTGAGATAAAGGTGGTGACAATTCGTCCTTAAGGGTGGAGGAAATAATTGCACACTCGTAAGGTGGTGACAAATCTTCCTTGAGGGTGGAGGCTCGAAATGCACACTTGTTTTGGTGACAATCCTTCCTTTAGGGTGGAGGCTAGAAATGCACCATGGTAGGTGGTGACAAATCTTCCTTTAGGGTGGAGGCTACAAATGCACACCTAGAACCAAGCCAAAATGGTCCTATTTACAGGTAGAAGCTACCCTTAGCCAACAAGTAACTTTCTTGGGCACTAAGTGTCATAAAATGGCAGTAAATGGAGTTATTAGAGACATATGATCGGACTTGAGGCTTAATGACACCTTAATTGAGCATTAAAAATGACTTGGGGAGGTCAGAATCATCCATCCGATCGGATACGGGGCCATGCCGATCGGATGGATGAGACATTTAGCTCCAACCGAATCGGTTGGGCTCCATCCGATCGGATGGATCCTCCTGGACAGAAATGATAAATACCAAAGTTGTAGATCTTTCTCTTAGCTTTCCGTGGCCGCTTGAATCGCCTAAATCGGAGTCCGTATGCTTAAGATATGGCCAAAATGGTGAAGGTGTGTCGGGAACAACGAGTCTTCCATTATTTCTTTGTTTTAGCTTTTTTCCTTCATTTTACTTCTCGTTTTCCTTCTTGTGCTTTATTCTTGAGTCCTTGGAGTGACAATCTTCATGACTTTATCTTCTCGAATATACTCCAGGAGACTTTCATTTGTCGGGAATTCCTCCGTACATTTATAAATCTTCGTTTTTTGTTAATTTCTTCGTCTTTTTCTTGGTTTTCTTCGTCATGAACCTAAAATAGAGAATATACTTCATCAAGTACCATAAGTTCATAAAAGTGACCAAAATATATGCATAAAATCCACAATAACGCTCCTAAAAACATGTTAATTTTGAGCATTATCAAATCCCCCACACTTAAACTTTGCTTGCCCTCAAGCAAATCTAGAATTAAAGAAAATAAATCCACATGGTGCACAAGAATGATTAGAAAAATATGATGCAAATCTATCAAGTACAAGTACAAAATAAGATTCATCGTTTTAAGCTTTAGTGGTGAAAAACCGAGATGTTTGACAATACCCAATGATTTTCTTGCTTGATTAACATTTCTAAACACCTCATGAAAAAGAAACAAAGTATAATTCATTCTATCACTCGTTTATTTAGGTAGTGGAGTATATAAGAGAAATCACACTCATTGCTCAGTCATGATCCGTTTATTACCATAGGCTTGTACAAGAAACAAAACTCCACCGACATGGCGTAAGCACCAAGTGTAGACATCTAAAGAGGTCTTTTATTCGGGTTATAATGTTAGGCTAAAGGGTTTATACCAGGCTTATATTCAAACATCTCATTCAAAAACATAATAGATCGCTGGCACGAATTCTTGATTACTCAAAAACCGGATGGTCACTACAATATTCTTGCACTTGATATTCTCACAATATGACTTATTCTCTTTTTTTTCTTTCTTTTCTATTTTTTTTCTTGATACATCACATCTCCCCCACACTTCTTATAAGCATACACCACAAAAAATACAAAATACGAAAGACGTCTCCTTCATCTTGTTGGAATGGCACATACAAGTGACAAAGTGTGGATAACTATTAATCATCAAAAACAATCCATCATACCAAACAACTAGCAACCCACCATTTAGACTTTGACAAGGGTTTAGGCTAAGGTTTAAAGTGTAAAATATTTTTGTATTTTTCTGGATGTAACAAAAGAAATGGGATGGCTCAGAGGGTGAAACTAGGGGTATCTAGCGTTAAATATAAACGCTAACAAATGGGTTCAAATATGAGGGTAACTAACCGATGTGGTTAGCAAAAATTATTTTGTAAACGAATGGCCATTTGGTTTTATTCCTAAGGTGCCTCTTTATCACACGAATACACTTATATCACACGAATGAGATCTTACTGCGGTCGGGTAATGATTTACAAGTACAAGTTCTAGAATAAATAAAATCACCGGCACACTCATAGCAAAAGATTTAAGCATAAAAAATGTATGCTATATATGAAACAGGCTCAAATCCTCACAATTTAGTGGAAAGGGCTATAATATGTGCTAGCAAATGTTATCGATCCCAGAATGGATTGCAATATTAATCGGGACACATCTCAAACTTTTCAAAATTACATATTTCACTAGTGGATTGATCCAGTTATTCTAATATATTTTTCTAAAAGCGTGAAAACAACTAGATTATAAGGGCAAACAAGTATACAAAAATTATTTTCAAATTGGCCCAAAAAAAATAATAAATTTAAAAATTAGTTTAGTCCTCCGTTATTTTACTTTCCCCCACACTTAAGTTAAGCATTGTACTAAATGTAAATAATAAACATCAAAGCACGTGAAATAGGGAAAAATAAATAAGTAAATAAATAGTCCAAGAGAAACAAAACTTCCCGGGCCGTAGAAATCGCGATCAAACTCCAAATGATAAGATGCTAAGCATGTGAGATTAATTGATTTCGCTTCCAACAAAACATCAACACACCAAGTACAATGTCACCAATAATCCAATCTCCAAGAGCTTATTAAATCTGCAAAAACAAACTAAACTACAAAAACGCATAAAATCCTAAAACTCACTTTCGTAGGCATCACGGCTGCATTTAGCATATGCAACAAGCCTTTTAAACCCCTCGGTGGCCCGAGTGGACGAGTGAAGTCTCGTGAGGGTTTCCAGTGAACATACCCACAAAGTTCAAAACATTTTTATTTTTTAAAACAAGTACTTATTTATTCAAAACGTACTAGAAATTAAAAAATGGCAAAACCGAGTTTAAGTAGAATAAATTAAATGATACTCTTGCAAAAACCAAAAGACATTTAAACTAATACGATATAAACACAAACACTAAAAACTAAAAATTTTAAAAATTTTAAAATTTTACCGATTGGTTCGACCGATCGGTCAGACATCCAACCGATTCGGTTGGAAATTGACAAAGTTAAAAAAAAATTTTACCGAGAGCTCCAACCGATCGGATGGAAATCCATCCGATTCGGTTGGCACTAAAATGACCATTTTTTTTAAACAAGTTTTACTTAAAACTTTTATTGATAAAATAAAACAAAAACACAAAAACTAACGAACACGAAAATAAACACAAGTTAAACACATAAACACACATTACTAGAAAAACATAAAGAACATAAAACGACACTTGAAACAAAAATAAACATGAGCACATAAAAGCACGATCACATAAAATGAAAATCACATAGACACAAGAAAACACAATTAGTCACGTAACACAAATCAAAACAAAACAATCTAAAACAAGATAGTCTTATTCAAAATTTATACGAAACTACTCAAAACAAAAATAACACTAACAAATAACACAAACACATGCAAGAGATCACATAACTTATAAAACATAAACTTATGAAATAAGAAAAACAACTAAAAAATGGCAAAGAAGCCTCCAACCGAATCGGTTATGGGTGGTGACCTATCGATTAGAATGGTTGGGTGGTTTTGGTGGTTTTTTAGCAAACACTTTTCAAGCACATTTAGGTAGCAAACATTGAAATGAGCATTTTAAGAAAACATGAAACACAAGCATTCAAGCAAACATCAAAGAACAAAAACCAAAACTCCGGTAACGGTGCCAATAATTTGTTGCAGCGATGCCGGAATAATGATTAAGCAAGGAATCAAGCAAACAAGCAATTCAATCAAAGAAACATTCAAAAGCAACAAACAAACTAACAAAATAATGCAATGCCAAATCCCCGGCAACGGCGCCAAAAACTTGATGTGCTAATTAGCAACCATGTTTTAAAATTTATAGAAACAAGAATTACCGGTTAACTAGGAACACATTCGGGCAAGTATACCCTAGTCAATTGTAGTATAGGAGTGGTAAGTCAAGATTGACCCAAGAGACTTGGTTGCACTCAAGTGTCATTTGTTTATTTAAGCAAGTAACAAGTTGGTGGTTATGATTGTCACAGATCAAACCACAAGATAAGCAATAAGAGAACAAGCACACAAAGAACATTCATCACAAGAATCACATCAATAACAAACATCTTGAAATATAAAAGTAACAAAGTTTACCCAAAGTATGAATTACAACAGGCATAGGTGAAAGATTATAGCAACCTTCAAGCCTCCAATCAACTAAAACTTCTAACCAAGCCGGAAAATTATACCCGAACACTTGCTTGAGCACTTGAGCACTACTTCTGGAAATGGCAGAGGGTTGTGGTCTTTTGGGTGAGATAAAGGTGGTGACAATTCGTCCTTAAGGGTGGAGGAAAGAATTGCACACTCGTAAGGTGGTGACAAATCTTCCTTGAGGGTGGAGGCTCGAAATGCACACTTGTTTTGGTGACAAATCTTCCTTTAGGGTGGAGGCTAGAAATGCACCATGGTAGGTGGTGACAAATCTTCCTTTAGGGTGGAGGCTAGAAATGCACACCTAGAACCAAGCCAAAATGGTCCTATTTATGGGTAGAAGCTACCCTTAGCCAACAAGTAACTTTCTTGGGCTCTAAGTGTCATAAAATGGCAGTAAATGGAGTTATTAGAGACATATGATCAGACTTGGGGCTTAATGACACCTTAATTGAGCATTAAAAATGACTTGGGGAGGTCAGAATCATCCATCCGATCGGATACGGGGCCATGCCGATCGGATGGATGAGACATTTAGCTCCAACCGAATCGGTTGGGCTCCATCCGATCGGATGGATCCTCCTGGACAGAAATGATAAAGACCAAAGTTGTAGATCTTTCTCTTAGCTTTCCGTGGCCACTTGAATTACCTAAATCGGAGTCCGTATGCTCAAGATATGGCCAAAATGGTGAAGGTGTGTCGGGAGCAACGAGTCTTCCATTATTTTTTCGTTTTAGCTTATTTCCTTCATTTTACTTCTCGTTTTCCTTCTTGTGCTTTATTCTTGAGTCCTTGGAGTGACAATCTTCATGACTTTATCTTCCCGAATATACTCCAAGAGACTTTCATTTTTCGGGAATTCCTCCGTACATTTATAAATCTTCGTTTTTTGTTAATTTCTTCGTCTTTTTCTTGGTTTTCTTCGTCATGAACCTAAAATAGAGAATATACTTCATTAAGTACCATAAGTTCATAAAAGTGACCAAAATATATGCATAAAATCCACAATAACGCTCCTAAAAACATGTTAATTTTGAGCGTTATCAAAAATGAGCTTATAATGACCAAGATATACACGTTTGAACCCGACGAACTCTATATATTCTTGACAGCTTCTAATAGCAAAATATTTCTAAGTATAGAAAAAAATTGTTTCTGCAAGTAATCATGTTGCAAGCCGATTTTCTCAATAATCATGACCCGTATGGTCAAAAGTTAAATGACACGACTTCTAGACATTGTTGCAAGGTTTTAAAAAACGCCAAGTTTATGTTTTAACACTTAACGTACAATATTACGCGGCTAGTTTTACAAAGTCATTTGGACATATTTTTTCAAATTTGTAAGATGTTAATCTACGCCGAAAACACTATATTTGCCGATAGAACACCAAAGAAGGATCGTGGAGTACCGTTTCATCATATTTACTTGGAATGTAGTTTAAAACTAAACGAGATGTCAAAAATATATTTTTCTATGATAAACATTATTTCAAAAAGTACGAGTGGTATCGATAACATACTTATGTGCATGCATAGCATTGTCTCATTGCTTACATTAGATCACATCATTCTTTATAGGTCGTGGTTAGACACCAACCCTCACTTCATCACATTCACTATTATCATTACTGCTAGCATATCAGGTGAGTTTTCATAGCCCCGTTTTCAATTAATTATTTGATTTATAAATCCCACGGGGGAGAATACATTGCATCATTTTTCATATGGGCCAAAGTATTAAATTCAAGTACATTGCTTAAGTTACCGTATTGCCTTGTTAAAGTTCCCTTGTTATCATGGACCGTTAATTTTCAATAAGCGAGAGTGAGTGGATAGATCTATTGAGGGTGACGCCTCCATCCGCGTTGGTATTACCAACAGTCAAACTGATGCATTTCATTTTTATCATAATATTAGAGTGTCTGGCAAAACACTCTGGAGGGGCATTTCATCAGTCTAGCTTCGGGGTCATGAGCTTAAGGGCTAATGTACGATTTTATTACTTATGCGACATTTTGTCATTCATTTTTATACTTGTGGTTACCGTAAAAGCATTTCATTTACATAAACCTTTTCTCACCAACATTATTGTTGACTGTTTTTAGCAATGTATTTTCAGGTAATTAAGGTACTTCATGTTGGCTTGCATTTGGACCTACATGGAGTCACTGAGTCGACGCGTCTCACTTTATATTTCTACACTTATGAAACGTTTGATCTTGTTTGAACTTGTTTTTCCTAAACTTGCAATACCTTTTAGGATCTTGTTTTGTAAACTCTGAATATTTTAAATGATCAAACGATTTATTTTTCAAACGACACTTTAGGTCGTTCAATATAACTATAACTGTGATGCTATGGCAATCACCCCCGGGTATTCCATTCCGCTGCCAAACAGGTATTTTGGGGGTGTGACAGATTGGCATCAGAGCTAAGGTTATAGCGAACTAGGTTGTATCTTGAACCGTAGACTATAACCACATCATCATAGCATCTCATCATTTTATCATAAGTGCATATTTAATACACATGTTGTTTCATGCACACTATGCGAGTTATTTATATTTATACTCATATATAATTATTTTGACCTGGTTCACAAGTGACATGTCTTCACCCAACCACCCTGTAATCATCCTAGCAGACTCGGATATCGAGGATGCTTTTTCATCCATTAATACACCTACATCACCACTCTCACCTTCCTATCCGTTGACATTCACATATCACGTACATTTGTTAGATTATAACTCCCACCCGTTTGAGATGATAGCACCACTTGAACCCAACTTAGGAGAGACTACCAGATATGACACCGAGACCTTCGAGATTCGGGAGACTAACCTTGCCTCTTTAGTACCACCATTGTCATTTCGCTTTTCCATTCTCACTTGCCATGAGTTAGATAACACCTTGTGGATAATACCAAGATCACGGACTCAACAGGAAAATCCGCAGATTCCTCAAGAATAGTTTGGAACCCACACTATCTTGGACATGATCGATCCACTACTCCAGACCCCACTTTAGGACTCTTCTCGACCTTATGATGCCACAACCCTGGATTCACTCAAAGGGACACCAGGAAGCCCCTGGACTAGACTTATATCTTACTAGGTTTTACTATTATCCTAGCCACGGAAAGTGTGGGACATAGTCTAAAGAACTTGTTGTCTTTTGGTTGTTGTACAAACAAATGTATCAAGTGTGACTCTACTATGTAGGAATGGTTATGCTATCTATGATATCGGTCCATGTAGACTGAAATTTTCATGTATTATATTCATGTGTTGTGAATATATTTACGATATTTTTTGATTTCACCATGTCGCAGTTTCACTCCACTTATGCATGGCATGGTTGTGTGTAGGCATGACGCAAGCCACTGTGGGACAATTCATTGCCAAGAACATAGCCACCGCCCTCACCAAGGAACTTACTCACGTGGAATTTATGGGTTGCAATCCCTCCTCCTAGCAGAATTATAGACACGAAGGAATTTCTCAAATGGATCGAAGAAATAGATTTCGATGTGGCGACTACCGTAAGGAAGACAAGGTTAAGTTCGCCACTTGCACTTTTCGGGATCATGCCCAAGAATGGTGGACTAAATATGTTCAAATAGTAGGGGTTGATGCTGCTTACTCACACTCTTGGGAGAAGCTAAAAAGGATGATGAGTTTAAAATTTTGTGTAAAAAGCGAATTACGAGCAATGAAACAGGAAACACTAGACCTTACCATGGTAGGAGATGATGTTGTCAAGTACACTACTTATTTTTATGATTTAGCACGACTAGGCCCTGCAATGGATGAACCGGAAAGCAAGAAACTTGAGAGGTATATCAGGGGACTCTCCCTTGAAATTCGTATGTTGGTCATCTCATTGGAACCCGATACCATGTCTTAAGCTATCAAAATGGCGATCGAAGCAAAGGAATACATAGCTCACACCAAGACATTAGGAAACAATAGTGACAACAAAAGGAAGTGGGACAACAATCGAGGTGGCAATGCTACTCAACAATCACCCAAGAGACAAGAGGTTGCTAAGGTCTATGTTGCAGGGCAGAATGAAAAGAAAGGTTACAAGGGTACTTTGCCCAAGTGCAACAAATGTCAAACCCACCATAACCTTGGAAATTTCCCGAGACCTTGTGGTAAGTGCGGGAAGATCGGTCATCCGACTAGGGATTGCAAAGCTCCGTTTGTGGCAGATAATCAGAAACCTCCAGCAACATGTTTTGGTTGTGGAGAAGCTGGACACTTCAAGAATAACTGCCCAAAGGGAAAGAATCAAGGGTAGCCACAATGCTTCAACGGAAGGAGTTCCTGTTTTAATATATAAACCATAGTTCGAGCCCTCTAGGGTTGTACTTTTCTTTTGTACTTTCCGTTGGTACGTTGACATAACCTGGTTGTAATAAGCACTTTTCCATCCAATGTAATATCTATCTTTTGTTATCTCCGCGATAATCATAACCTTCGTTTATTCCATTTTCTATTCCAATTGCTCAATTTTCAATCGTTTCACAACATTATGCCATTGTCTTATTAGGGAATAGGCCGATTTCGTTCTTGAAGGATTAATAGACTATTACCATTCCATAAGATTCACCTACGTATCCAATAAACCATTCAACGAATTTTATTTCAAGCTATTTTACTACAATATGGGGAAATTGTTTTACAGAATTTTTAAAATAAGTTATTTTGTTACCACCCTATAAATTGATTTTTCCGTCATTACATCAAGTATTTACTGTTATTACGCGAAACAGTTTTCATGTTACTTTGAAAGGAAATATCTAGGATACCATTTTTCAGAACCATACGTTGAACACCATCTAAAACTTTTGAGAAAAATAATGCTATTTTAACTCAATCAAGCATCGCATCATTAGTCCTCAATTATACATAGCCTGATCACCTATGTATAATTCAGGAAGGATTATGCTATGAAGAAAATAATTACCTTTTTAAAGAATTGTTAATAACAATCTTCATTTAAAAGCTTTGTAAACAAATAAACTCTTTCATAAACATCTCTTTTTGACAAACCCTCCTTGGATACTTACCCCACCTGTCACTCACTCAGCCATTAAGTTGGATTTTTCCATTGACTTCTCTAGGAGAGACTTTCCATATCAATTACAAGGAGGATTCCTCGATACAAGAAAAGCAATGAAAGGATTATAGAACTACTAACCTAGACTAGAAGTATACAGTAAAACAATTCATAACTCAACAAGATACCCCGAGACCATCCGAACCACCATCTCTGACCTAATTGCCCACTTTTATCATTCTAGAGTACTAGCTAGATCAAGTTACAGGATCGAGTACAATGTGAATGTACGCTAAGCAACACTATAGAAATGAACCAAGCCTCCTAATCAAGACTGTAGAGCATTTCATTTAAACATGGCCTCATCCAAACGCAAACTTCCATGCAATGAGTTTTCGCCAAGGGTAATTGAGTTGAACTGAGGATAATGATATAGATTCCCCTAAGGCATTGTGTCCTCTAGAAATTCTAGATAACCTCACATTTACATCAAGAGAGGCATCAGGCCCAAGCATATCTCCCCATCTACATGTGAAAATAAAACAGACATTCATCGACATAGTATCAGTTGATACCTTTGTTTTTGCCAACATGATGACAATTTCAATGATAAAATATTTCAGGACTTAAGTTAGTTTGAATACCCATGCATGTAGCTTCTGCCTGGCATCCACCAATAGGCATTATCCAACATCAGAAACTAAACGTTAGACATCTATGCATCTATGCGAACATACCTATCCGACCATTTCATCCTCGTTAGTGCTTTCACTTTTAAACGGATTTTATTTAAAATACATTTATACTAATCACATACCTTGTAGAAAATAATTTCTGAAATACCTATTTTGACAAGTACGATCCTTTTTGGTCAATCTTTAGCAAAACCATCGTACCATGAGAAATGTATAAACATCAACCTTTGGTAAATAGTCCTATTCACAACATATTTGAAAACGGTTTCATGTTTCATAAACTACTAAATTTAAATCACCAAGAA
This sequence comes from Artemisia argyi, assembly GCA_030686995.1. Taxonomy (NCBI): domain Eukaryota; kingdom Viridiplantae; phylum Streptophyta; class Magnoliopsida; order Asterales; family Asteraceae; genus Artemisia; species Artemisia argyi. The sequence goes on along the minus strand of CM060688.1, from coordinate 112,795,529 downwards.
AAATATTACCTAGTAAGCCATTCACTCAATTTTGTAAATACGTTTATTTAATAATAATAAAAAAAAATCAAAACTGTTACCCACATTGTATCTTCTTCAAATTACGCCCTTTTCGAAAGACATAACGTTGTAGAATTAGTTACAAGATTCATTGTACCCATTTCAATTATCCCTGATAAAGGTAATCGAATCACCTCAGACTCCTAGCAATCATTTTAAGATTTCCTTCGGAACCCCATTTAGATGTAAACACGGCCTACCATCCTTAGACCAATGGTCAAAGCAAAAGGACAATTCAAACATAGGAAAGATATGCTCAGAGCATAAGTGATTGACTCTAGAAATGGTTGGACTAACCATTTGCCATGAGTCAAATTCCTTTGCAACCATAGTTATCACACGAGCATAGAGACTACACCATTTGAGGCACTCTATGGTTGAAGTGCCGACCATCTATTGACGGACCGAACTCGGAAAAAGCCCAACTCACTAGTCCAGTACACATTCATGAAATAACCAGGAATTTCCTACAAATCAAGAATCAGTTACAAGTTCGATAAGTTGTAAACCCTTAGAATTTCAAGTTGGTGGTAGGGTCATGTTGAAAGTTCTGCCTAGGAAAGGCATGATACAATTCAGAAAACATGGGAAGTTAAACCCGATATACACTGGACTATTCAATATATTAGACAGAGTAGGCCATTGGCCCTTAGACTTCAGCCTTTGTCAGAAAACAGTAGGTTACAAAAACATAATTCCATTTGGAAGGGATCTAACTCAATGACAAACCGAAACCTTGTAGGAGAACCAATAGAAATCAGGGACCGTGAGGTCGAACAGTTGAAGCGAAGTCAAATTCCTATCGTGAAAGTTCGCTGGAATTCTCGAAGAGTTTACTTGGGAACAGGAAGACCAGATGCAACTCAAACACCTACATCTTCTCACCAAATTCACACCAGACACCAACGACAACTGAATTCAGGGACTGAATTCCTTTTTGGGTGGGCGACTGTCACAACTCACAATTTCAGGTCATTTTTCCAAACCTCGACAATTTACTATTCACAAGTACTATTCATCATTTACTATTCACCTATCACTATTCATCATTTCACTATTCATTGTTTTCAGAGTCAGTTTGAGACTTTGAGAAGCGTTCAGAAATTTTACTATTCATGTGACACTATTCATTCCCGGAAGGAAAACACTATTCATGATCATCATTCATCCTTTCGTAAACCTAGTTTATGGGTATTCAAATTCGCGTAACCAGTGTGGTTTAGCTGTGAATTCATGCATCATCAGTAAGGACATTTCATATGGACTAGAAATAGTCTAGATATCATCAGTAACATTATCAGTATAATGGTCATGCACGGTTTTGTGTGTTTTCATTAACGTATGTTTAAATGTTTAAATAACGTACCACTCAGTTTTTACTACTAACAATATACCCGATACTCCCATCTACGATCCTAATATTTTTTCATACTCATTATAATGATATAAAAATTATATTATAAATTTACCCGGCGTTTTGAGACTTGTTGCTATATTTTACGATATACGCTAATAATTTCGTCGGATTACAATATCTCAGCACGACAATTATTTTTAACACCCGATTCACATCAGAAATGAAACTTTATAATTTTTACAACGTTGTCATATTTTATTTGGTGCCGTTAAATTTTATTTCTAGCAAACTCGGTACCCGGTATCCTCTAAAACTAATAATATCAACCAAATCTTTTACAAATCCTTACAAGATCTACCCACCCCTATTTTGCTACCCAAATTCAACGCCCCCTTTTTCCATGATACTTCAACTTGATTCTTTAATTACCCAAAATGCCATTGTATTAGATATTTTTGCAAGTAAAAGTCCAAGATCTTACACATAACTTTACTTTTACAAAAACAAAAGCTACAACTCTCTCATCTCATCTCCAAGGGTCGGCCATATCAAGAACAAGAAGAAGAAGATCAAATTTTTCAAGTTCAAGTAATTTACACAACTCTAGTATACTTCTATATTAGGTTTTGAAATAAAAACCAAGAAATATTTAGGTACCTAATTACTTTAAACCTCTTCAAACTACTAGTAAACTTTTCATGATCTTTCTTAACCTTACATATATTTACTTGATGTATTTTATGTTCTAGAAGTAAAACATGCTATTATACAAAAGTTGTCATACCACTTTTTCAAGTATTTTTCATTATTATGAGGTTAATAACATCCTATGATCATTCCCTTGAAACCCTACTAAATTTTGTGAAGGTTAGGACTCATGACATCCTAAGAAGGTGTATTGTAGATTTAGGATTGTTTTGAAGTTGATTGGAGTAGATTTGTACAAGTTGTTAACTAGGAAAACCAAGTTTCTACATAATATATATGCTACTGTACCTATTTGCAAAACGTGGGAAACTCAGGGACTAGGGAGTAATTTTGGACCAAAGATTTAGAAAATACATTCAAAAATGAAACAATAGCCGCCGGAATGAACAAAAACGAGTTTATAACGAAGGAGATATGATTTTTCAAAGTTTAACGACGAAAAACTATTTCCTGAAAATTATACGTGCTGTTGCACGAATTTCAACGGACAAAATGAGGCGTTAGGCGTTATCTAGCCGACCCGACTTATCAAAAATATATTAGTATGCCATCCCACGATTCCGTGGATATAAATAACATAGAAAATGAGCTTCTAACGACCAAGATATACACGTTTGAACCCGATGAACTCTATATATTCTTGACAGCTTCTAATAGCAAAATATTTCTAAGTATAAAAAAACATTTTTTCTGCAAGTAATCATGTTGCAAGCCGATTTTCTCAATAATCAAGACCCGTATGGTCAAAAGTTAAATGACACGACTTCTAGACATTGTTGCAAGGTTTTCAAAAACGCCAAGTTTATGTTTTAACACTTAACGTACAATATTACGCGGCTAGTTTTACAAAGTCATTACTACGCCGAAAACACTATATTTGCTGATAGAACACCAAACAAGGATCGTGGAGTACCGTTTCATCATATTTACTTGGAAAGTAGTTTAAAACTAAACGAGACGTCAAAAATGTATTTTTCGATGATAAACATTATTTCAAAAAGTACGAGTGGTATCGATAACATACGTATATGCATGCATAGCATTGTCTCATTGCTTACATTATATCACATCATTCATTATAGGTCGTGGTTAGAGACCGAGCCTCACTTCATCACATTCACTATTATCATTACGGCTAGCATATCAGGTTTGTTTTCATAGCCCCGTTTTCAATTAATTATTTGATTTATAAATCCCACGGGGCAATACATTGCATCATTTTTCATATGGGCCAAAGTATTAAATTCAAGTACATTGCTTAAGTTACTGTATTGCCTGGTTAAAGTTCCCCTGTTATCATGGACCGTTAATTTTCAGTAAGCGAGAAAGAGTGGATAGATCTATTGAGGGTGATGCCTCCATCCGCGTTGGTCTTACCAACAGTCAAACGGATGCATTTCATTTTTATCATAATATTAGAGTGTCTGGCAAAACACTCTGGAGGGGCATTTCATCATTCAAGCTTCGGGGTCATGAGCTTAAGGGCTAATGTACGATTTTATTACTTATGCGACATTTTGTCATTCATTTTTATACTTGTGGTTACCGTAAAAGCATTTCATTTACATAAACCTATGATTTCTCACCAACATTATTGTTGACTATTTTTAGCAATGTCTTTTCAGGTAATTAAGGTACTTCATGTTGGCTTGCATTTGGATCTACATGGAGTCGCGGAGTCGACGCGTCTCACTTTATATTTCTGCACTTATGAAACGTTTGATATTGTTTGAACTTGTTTTTCCTAAACTTGCAATACCTTTTGGGAGCTTGTTTTGTAAACTCTGAATATTTTAAATGATCAAACGAGTTATTTTTCAAACGACACTTTAGGTCGTTAAATATAACTGTAACTGTGATGCTATGGCAATCACCCCCGGGTATTCCATTCCACTGCCAAACAGGTATTTTGGGGGTGTGACATCATGGTCGCGTACATCATCACCACCATCACCTATCTTTGTCGATCTATTGATTCACGGGTCGTACATATTCATTCTTCAAGGGTTTTGGTTTATTAAAGATTTAAGATTAATAAAGATAAAACTAAAAACGAATTTGGTATTGTTTGTGTCCTATTTGGTAGTTTTGTTGTTGTTTGGGTCGCGAATACAAGGTGTGTCGTGGGCTTGCGCTCACGGCCATGAGGCCTTGGTCTTGATTGAGCCTTGGTTATTGTCTTGTGTTGAGTACTGGTTTTGATTTGGATCGTGGATGTGGATTTGGGTTTGTGATTTGCAGCCGAGAGTAAGAGGTATGGGATTCGGATTGTTGGTATCGAAAGTTGTCTTTGTCTGCTCGGATTTGGAGTGTTTTTGCCGAGTTAGGATTAGATTGGGAGACGGGTTCTTGTTGTTGTTGATTATTTGGATGTTATAGTTCCTGATGTTGTTGTTGTTTCATGTTGGGTTGCTTCATGTGGTTGTGGTTGTTGTTCTTGGTTATATTGTTGTTTCCTGGTGTCGATGATGTTGTTGTTCTTGCGTTCTTGTTATCGTTGCTAATATGTTGTTATCGTGTCGTTGTTGTTGTGACTAGGAATATTAGCAGCCGCGATCTAAGAATCCTTTTGTTGCCGTTATTTGGTTTTGGAGAATGGATTATTGTTGTAGTCATTGTTGTTGTTGTTAAGCTTGGTGAACCGTGGCATGAGACCAAGACCGTAAGGTCTTGGCATGTGTTGGTTATTGATTGTTGTTAGTTGGGGATTCGTGGTGATGATAATTAGAACGATGGAGATTAGGATAGTGGCGTGCCGTAGGTTTGGCCGTTATTGTTGAAGTTGTGATTGCGGTATATATATGTTATGTGGACTTAGTGATAGATGTTTGTGATGATTTGAGCGTGTCGAGCGGCATCGAGACTTTCTAGTCCCGTGTGATCTCGACGAGCCAAAATGGACTTATATGATTTATTGTTGACTATTTGACCCATGATAAATATGACTTGAAACGAATGTGGTCCGTGAAAATATAATAACGGTTAAAGGATTTTGACACAAGTTTATATATATATATATATATATATATATATATATATATATATATATATATATATATATATATATATATATGTATATATGTATATATATACTATATATATATATATATATATATATATATATATATATATATATATATATATATATATATATACACACACATATATATACATATATATATACATATATACATATATATATATATATATATATATATATATATATATATATATAATTAAATTTAAATATTAGTAACAATTGATAATCGTTATTTTATATTTATAAGTTTATAATAATAATAATAATAATTAGAGATCGATAAGTACATTAGTTAACGTTTGCAAGATTAATAAGAATTATTAATAAACGTTGAACACGTTCGTTAATATTTCTAGAATTAATACGAGATCGTTAAATAATGACGAATACGTTATCTAATCCTTACTATTAGAAATAATAAACGAAACCTGATTGAATATGAAGACGGACGGGTCATTAACCATTTCGAGGGCATGTTTATCGAGATAATACCATTTATAGGAATATTGAGGTTTATAGTGAATTAGGCTAAATCATCTCACGTTAAGTTTTGTATCGTTTATTGTCGATATTGTCAATTATTTATCTCTTGGTGTGAGTACTCTTGAGTCTTGTCTCGTTCGTGTTGATTTCGCTTGCTTATTATTTGGTGTAAGTTCACTTGAGTCTATGTCGTGTCCTCACTCCTCATAAAATGATACCAAACACAAATAAATGGATAATGAGAGATTTGGAGATAGAAGATTTGGTATTACTTGGAATTAGTTAGCTTATGGAAGACTTGGTTCATCGCTGAGGATCTCATGTTAGAATAAGTCTTGCATATAGAAGGCTTCGCCGCTTCCGTATCGTTGTACCGCCTCTTTGATGCTGTTGTGAATCTGTTAGATACCAGTTGTGTCAATCGTGATCTTTGCGTTGTTCTGGCCCAGGTGAGTTCATAGCCCCCTCCACTTTTACTGGTTTTTAAACTATTTTTTGGGGAGAATACATGCTCGTTTTCAACTAAACTCAAGTTTGTTTACTTGGATATGTGAATTGTTTACTCAAGATTTGACTGTTTGACTGAAATGTTTGATTTGGTTAATTGATTGCATTATGTGATTACTTGTTTATTTATGTTGTATGAGATTTGTGGTTTATGAAACTGTTACATGAGCTGGCTAAGGGCATATCTTATGTTGTTTACACTAAGGTTGCAGCATGTCACCAGTGGGTGAGCCTTCCTTAGGGTATTATTCAGGGCATGTCGTATCCTTACGAATGCAGCGCATGTCGTATCCCTACGAATGCAAGAACATGTCGCATCCTTGCGAATGTTGGGCATGTCGCATCCTTGCGAATGCATATTGAATTGATTGGTTTTGGCCTAAAGTGTGCACCTATAGGGAATTCTTTTGTGGTTTTACTTAGCTAGCGTAACAGGGTAAATTTGTGTGACTCTATATGAGTATAGCATCTATGTGATTGATTATGGTTTAAGTGGTTTGACTACGAGCTGATTTTGGTTATTTGATTTAGAATTGTGATTTAGGCAGTGTAAGCCTACGTTAAGTTTGACTTGTTGAAAAGGATGATTTGAACTCAAAAACCCTTTGGTTCAACTATACTGTTTTAAACTAAAACTCTATGGACTCACCAGCGTAAGCTGATCGTTTTAGCATGTATTTTCAGGTTTAAGGTGTTAGCTCACTATTTGAAGGCGCTTGACAAGGGGCATTGGTCATAGGCGACTCTGATATATATTTGGGACCGCTTTAATTGTTTCATGGGCCTATTTCCACACTACTTTCTTTAAAATGTTAACTTAATGTTTTTGTATTATAACTTTTCTTCCAAAAAATTGAAATAAAAACCGTTCTTGTACTTATGTTGTGATACCAATTTCGTAGCACCCCAATGCATGTATGCTTTCGCTGGACCCGAATTTTGGGGGTGTTACAGTTGGTATCAGAGCCTAGCTTATAGAGAACTGGGTAATTTTAAAACCTAGACTATAACCACTTTTGTGAAAACTTGACCTTATAACCGCCATGTGCCTGCCTGCCAAGCTGATGCCTCGCGTATGGTTTTGTTTAAGGATGTTATTGATTAAACGAATGAGAATTCATTGGATAAGATATTGAATGATATGTTTGATTAGTTGATTGATGAGATATTAGACGAGATGAGTAATGATATATTGATGGTATACATGATAATAAGTTTGATGAGATATTTGATGGTATATGTGATGAGATGTTTATGGTTTATTTGACTAATTGTTTGATAATTTATTTGTTGATATATATCTCTATCTAGTTGATGCTTCGAATCCACCTATGGTAATTATTCACTATAAGCATTCTCGCAATACACACACTATACTTGTCATAGAGTTACGCTATTTCCTTGCGTAATCTCATGAATTGATTTTGAGCTTTGGACGCTTGTCGTAGTATTGGAAATGATATTGAGATATAAAGGACACATTACTAGTATAACTAGGTTGAGTGTTTCAAAATTCATTGAACCTCGGGTGAATGTAGACTGATCACCTACATTCAACCAGGGAGGGTGGGACATGGCCTGATCAACTATGTCTGACTCAGAGGTGAATTTTGCGATACTGAGGGTAGTTATAACAGGATTATGTCCGGGTTAGAGTTTGATTTTTGGAATGATGAGTTTTGTGTGTGTACACGGGCATTGAATATTACTTCCACACACACGACACATTGGCATCACATGGATCGAAGTGCTTCTAGCGCCACTAAACATCCTCGCTTACGTGGAATTCTTGTTGTCGCCATCGAGCTTAGTTTGCCATGGGTTGGGCTAGACCCGATTGGCACCATTCGAATTCGAGTTGCTTATCATCATAAGTCTCGTCAATCTTATTGGAATGTTTGGAATTGATTTTCGGCATTGTATGGAATTGATTTCCGGTTATGTCTTGAGTTGACTTTTGGTATTTTGGGACTTGGTTTTGACCATTTTGAACTTGATCTTCAGTTACGTTTGGACTTTATTTCGGTTACATTTGGATTTTGGGTTTAGATTTGATTCTTGGCCACGTTCGGATACAATTTTGGCTACGTATGGATTTGATTTCCGGCTATGTCTTAATTAGACTCTTAGCTATTTCGGGTTGGTTTCGACCATTTTAGATTTAATTCCGGCTACGTTTTGATATGATCTCGGCTACGTTGAAATGGATTTTATTATGTTTGGATTTGATTTTTGGCCTTGTCTTGAATCGATTCCCGACTATGTCTTGATATGACACTCAAATATTTATGGAGTTGGTCTCGATTATGTTTTGAATTGGTTCTTATTGCGAATTTGATCTTGTCACAGCCTCCTCTACCCTAAGCCCTGTGCTAAATCGATGATATTCATTTTCTCAACCGACGATGTTCATTTTCTCAATCAATGATGTTTGTTTGTTTTCCCGATTGATGTTGTTCAAATCAATGTTGTTTTAGTGACGATGTTCAAAAGAGTTTGTACTTTCCACCTCTACTCTAAGTACACTACTAAGTCAATCGACTAATAGCTAGTAGCAGTTAGACAGCCTTTTTCAGAGTCGTACTCCGAGACTTGTTAAACTCTCTGTTCAGTAGAGATTCCGTGCTCAACGGAAATATTGAAATCTTAAGGAGTAATCTGAATCGCGTTCCGTAGGACAACCATCTAGTCCTTATCTTGTCCTTCGAGAAGTACCTGATATCCTTGCTATATTCTTACCGATTAATCAACTATACCGCAAGCGAAACCTTAGAAGTTAACCTCGCACTTTTACCTGAGTAATCATTGTTGATAATCCTACCCAACCTGTTCACCTCTCGCTAATCAGTGAAACGTAAAGTATGGACAACCTTGCTCGTCTATACCTAAAAGAGACCATTGTGCGGCATGAGTGCCGATTCCTATCCTTTCAGATTGTGACAATCATCTCACGCCTATATTTTGTCAACCACTTCCAAGAGCCATGAGGACAGATCTGGAAATGAATATTGTGTATCATCTCTGGACCGATGGCCGAGGTGAAGAAATCGTTCAAGCATTGGAGGACATATCTGGTATCTGCTTAATCGAATTTGACAATGGTTGGGATAGACACCTCTTATTGGTCAAATTCTCTTTTACCTATCATTTCAGTATTTCAATGGCACTGCAATGACCCTCTATGGTCGTAAGTGCCGATCGCCGATTTCTTGAGTAGAAATGGAGATACCCAACTTCTTGACCCTGAACCTGTTCATGAAACCACCGAGGAGATCGTTCGAAGGCAAAATGGAGACGCAAGCTATGTTTTGAAACCCTGATAATGTGAACCTCTCGAATCCTCGTCCTATTAATTCTTTCAAAATTCCTGCTGGAGTTGGACTGGTAGCTCACAGACTCGAGCTGCCGTCAGGACTCAGCAACGTTCACGATATTTTCTTAATGACTTGCCAATGAGGCAGCCGTTATTACTCTGGGAAAAATTCAGATATATGACGTTTAAACCTTGTTGACCTGTTGGAATCTTGAACCTTGGAATCAGACGACTATCGTAAAGTCGCATCCCTACTGACAAAGTTCATTGGAACTCGTGAAAAGATCCTAAACTCCCACAGAAAATGTGAAGATGAATCCTCAAGTGTATGTGCTCATTTCTGCTTGACCTTAACGGGTAACTTGAATTGAATCGAGAGGACTCGATTCCGTTAAGGAGGTAAGGCTGTGACAACCCGCAGATTTCCAATTTCGATATCCTTATCGTTATATATTCTCATCTACAATTCGTAAGTTTTGGTCTTGCTTCAGAACGGTTCACACGAGACTTAGCATGATAATGAATGAAAATATAGATATTAATTGATTCGGACAATGAGAAATGAAGAGATACGTGTTTATAATCACAATTTAAGTAATAACGATTCTAAAGCCAATGAAAATAATCTCATGGACTCGGAAAATAATTATGATACGCTTTATTAGTCTCGTTCAAGTTTCGTTAAAAATATAAGGGAAATGGCAAAACTAGTCCTTGAGGGTGCACTAGTGTTTGCTAGTAAACCCCATCTCCTAACCACCCACCCTATATATACCAAGTGTTATATCACTTAGGGTTTGTTTTTTCCTGCTTCCCTCCTCCTCCAAGTTTCAGCCTCCACCCACTCCTCCCATGTCCAGCCAATTTCCGGCCTGTGGTGCCGCCACCATCAACCACCAACCCTCACCGCCACCACCACCATGATATACTCGACTTCCCCACCACTTCTACTTGCAACACGCGTCGCTTAAACGCCTCCAACACCGTGAAACTGCTGTCATGGCCACGTACATCATCACCACCATCACCTATCTTTGTCGATCTATTGATTCACGGGTCGTAGATATTCATTCTTCGAGGGTTTTGGTTTATTAAAGATTTAAGATTAATAAAGATAAAACTAAAAATGAATTTAGTATCATTTGTGTCCTATTTGGTTGTTTTGTTACTATTTGGGTCGCGAATACAAGGGGTGTCGTGGGCTTGCGCTCACGGCCATGAGGCCTTGGTCTTGATTGAGTCTTGGTTATTGTCTTGTGTTGAGTCCTGGTTTTGATTTGGATCGTGGATGTGGATTTGGGTTTGTGATTTGCAGCCGAGAGATAGAGATATGGGATTCGGATTGTTGGTATCGAAAGTTGTCTTTGTCTGCTCGGATTTGGGGTGTTTTAGCCAAGGTAGAATTAGATTGGGAGTCGGGTTCTTCTTGTTGTTGATTGTTTGGATGTTGTAGTTCCTACTGTTGTTGTTGTTTTATGTTGGGTTGCTTCCTGTGGTTGTGGTTGTTGTTCTTGGTTATAGTTGTTTCCTGGTGTCGATGATGTTGTTGTTCTTGCGTTCTTGTTGTCATTGTTAATATGTTGTTATCCTGTCGTTGTTGTTGTGACTAGGGATATTAGCAGCCGCGACCTAAGAATCCTTTTGTTGCCGTTATTTGGTTTTGGAGAATGGATTATTGTTGTAGTCATTGTTGTTGTTGTTGTTAAGCTTGGTGAACCGTGGGATGAGACCGAGACCGTAAGATCTCGGCATGTATTGGTTATTGATTGTTGTTAGTTGGGGATTCGTGGTGATGATAATTAGAACGACGGAGATTAGGATAGTGGCGTGCCGTAGGTTTGGCCGTTATTGTTGAAGTTGTGATTGCGGTATATATATGTTACGCGGACTTAGTGATAGATGTTTGTGATGATTTGAGCATGTCGAGCGTCAACGAGACTTTCTAGTCCCGTGTGATCTTGACGAGCCAAAATGGACTTACATGATTTATTGTTGACTATTTGACCCATGATAAATATGACTTGAAACGAATGTCACCTGTGAAAATATAATAACGGTTAAAGGATTTTGACACACACACACACACACACACACACACTATATATATATATATATATATATATATATATATATATATATATATATATATATATATATATATATATAATTAACTTTAAATATTTAGTAACGATTGATAATCGTTATTTTATATTTATAAGTTTATAATAATAATAATAATAATAATAATAATTAGAGATCGATAAGTACATTAGTTAACGTTTGCAAGATTAATAAGAAATATTAATAAACGTTGAGCACGTTCGTTAATATTTCTAGAATTAATACGAGATCGTTAAATAACGACGAATACGTTATCTAATCCATATTATTAGAAATAATAAACGAAACCTGATTGAATATGAAGACGGACGGGTCACTAACCGTTTCGAGGGCATGTTTATCGAGATAATACCATTTATAGGAATATTGAGGTTTATATTGAATTAGGCTAAATCATCTCACGTTAAGTTTTGTATCGTTTATTGTCGATGTTGTCAATTATTTGTCTCTTGGTGTGAGTACTCTTGAGTCTTCTCTCGTTCGCGTTGATTTCGCTTGCTTATTATTTGGTGTGAGTTCACTTGAGTCTATGTCATGTCCTCACTGCACACACAATGATACCAAACACAAATAAATGGAGAATGGGAGATTTGGAGATAGAAGATTGGGTTTACTTGGAAGTAGTTAGCTTATGGAAGACTTGGTTCATCGCTGAGGATCTCGTGTTAGAATAAGTCTTGCATATAGAAGGCTTTGCCGCTTCCGTATCGTTGTACCGCCTCTTTGATGCTGTTGTGAATCTGTTAGATACCAGTTGTGTCAATCGTGATCTTTGCGTTGTTGTGGCCCAGGTGAGTTCATAGCCCCCTCCACTTTTACTGGTTTTTAAACTATTTTTGGGGGAGAATACATGCTCATTTTCAACTAAACTCAAGTTTGTTTACTTGGATATGTGAATTGTTTACTCAAGATTTGACTGTTTGACTGAAATGTTTGATTTGGTTAATTGAATGCATTATGTGATTACTTGTTTATTTATGTGGTATGAGATTTGTGGTTTATGAAACTGTTACATGAGCTGGCTAAGGCCATATCTTATGTTGTTTACACTAAGGTTGCAGCATGTCACCAGTGGGTGAGCCTTCCTTAGGGTATTATTCATGGCTTGTCGTATCCTTACGAATGCAAGAACATGTCGCATCTTTGCGAATGTTGGGCATGTCGCATCCTGAATTGATTGGTTTTGGACTATAGTGTGCACCTATAGGGAATTCTTTTGTGGTTTAACTTAGCCAGTGTAACAGGGTAAATTTGTGTGACTCTATATGAGTATAGCATCTATGTGATTGATTATGGTTTAAGTGGTTTGACTACGAGCTGATTTTGGTTATTTGATTTAGAATTGTGATTTAGGCAGTGTAAGCCTATGTTAAGTTTGACTTGTTGAAAAGGATGATTTGAACTCGAAAACCCTTTGGTTCAACTATACTGTTTTAAACTAAAACTCTATGGACTTACCAGCGTAAGCTAACCGTTTTAGCATATATTTTCAGGTTTAAGATGTTAGCTCACTATTTGAAGGCGCTTGGCAAGGGGCATTGGTCATAGGCGACTCTAATATATATTTGGACCGCTCTAATTGTTTTATGGGCCTATTTCCGCACTACTTTCTTTAAAATGTAAACTTAATGTTTTTGTATTATAACTTTTCTTCCAAATAATTGAAATAAAAACCGTTCTTGTACTTATGTTGTGATACCAATTTCGTAGCACCCCAATGCATGTATGCTTCCGCTGGACCCGAATTTTGGGGTTGTTACAACTGCTAAGGAGAAAGTTCACAATAAGAAGGCTGGGAAAGAGGGAGATAAACCTCATCAAGGGTCTAGTTTTTTTAACCTATGTCTACTTTTATTTATAGACCTGTTTCTAAGCCGAGTTCTAGTAAGGTCACTAATGTGGAAAGCCGAATGAACAATTGAATTCTGATACTCCTCCTATGACTACTAACGAACATGGTTATTTTAAAGATGATATTAATATTGGTGAACTCAAGCGTGATATGGAGAAATTGGCGGAAGCGAAGAAGGTTCTTGATCTCGCTTCTACTTCTTCTAACATGGTGGATGTTGGAGATGGATCTGATTTGCAAATGAACAAAGAGATTTCTAACAGCCCCGTTGTGCCGTTGGAGGGAGGTATAGTTAATGTGAATCCATGTAAGGCTTCTACTTATATTGTAAGTTCGGTTGGTAATCCAAATACGAGTGGAAGTTTGTGGGAGCAGTTTTCTATGTCTCGTAATGCTTCTTCAAGTGAAAATAAATCTCCATTATCATGTTCCGAAGACTCGGATGAAGATGAAGTTTTAATGCCGGATGTTTTACCGGGTGGAGGCTTTCTGTATCTTATGGAAGATTACTATGACGGTTATGAGAATCAGGTGGTCCTACCTGATAAAATGCAAGCATTTTGTGATCAATTTGATATTCGCTTGAATACTCGTCGTAGGTAGTTTGTTTTTATTTTGTTAGTTATAAGAATGGCATGTCATTCTTATCACTGGTACCAAAAGTTGTATTGGTCACGCTAAAAGTGTGTGATGATATGCATATAGTCACACACGTTTTTTTCATTGTGTGTCATTAAAGGTCCCGCCACCGTAGGTGGCATATGGTCACATTGTTGAGTTCGTGGCCTTTTCCATCGAAAAAGAGTGACCAAAACCCCGAATATATGTGACAAATTAGGCACAAGTTTTGTTGGATTAGCCATTATCAGTGACCGTAAACACCTTATAGTCACACGAATGTTTTTTGAGAGTGACTATTGTTCGTCCTTTGGCCACATAAATATATAATATATGTAACATTTGAGATGATATATTCAAGTAAATATGTATTTTGTGTGACTATTGATAATCTAATAGCCACATGAATATACAATAAATGTGATGTTTGTGATGATTTAGTCACACAATGGGTGTTATTTTTTTTGGAGTTAGTCACATACAATTTAATACAAAGTGGCCAAAAGTGTGAATAAGTGTGACCATATGGTGTTTAAAGTGAAGAAATGTGTATTTTGTGTGACTATTGATCATCCAATGGCCACATGAAGTTTATGTTTGCGTGGCCTTTTGTAATATTTAGTCACACAAAGCATGTTTAGCTTCCTTTATTGTCCTAGAAGTTCCTTCTTTCAAGACATTGACCTCTAGTGAGGGAGACCCATATATCCTGGTTTTGAACTACTTGTTCATCCACGACATCATCAACCTCCAAGGATGATGATTTGGCTTCCGGTAAACTCTCATCAAAGGTTACATTGAGAGATTCATCAACTCTCATCGTTTCCTTATTAAGCACTATGTGTGCTTTACTAGTTTGAGAGTATCCTAAAAATACACATTAGTAAGACTTTGGGTCAAACTTGGTGATATAATCTTTGGTGTTAAGTATGAAACATTTACACCCAAAGACCCTAAAGTACTCTAGTGATGGTTTCCTACCTCTAAGGATTTCATAAGGCGTTTTGTTAAGTATTTTCCTAGAGACCCTATTATAGATGTAACACGCGATATCTAAGACATGACACCGAAACTTTTCTGAAATTGATTGCTCGGCTGACATTGCAGGACACATCTCCCACAACTTCTTGTCCTTCCTTTGGATGACCTCATTGGTTTGAGGAGGACTAATGTCCGAGAAAGTTATGTAAGATCCCATGTTATTCACAAAAGTCCCCAAATTGCACGTATGTTCAAATCTACTACCATGATTAGCTTGAATTGAAGCAATCAAGCAATCAAGTAGGTTTTCTAATCTTTTTCATAAGATCCTAAACCTATCTAGGGCATTTTCCTTAGCGCCTAGAAATAGAGTCCATATGTAATATGAGTAGTCATCAACAATCATCAAAGTATAGAAGTTGCCTCCAGAGCTTTAAATATATGATAAATCAAACAAATCAATATGTAGTAACTCTAAGACTTTATTGGTCGAAATGGTGTTACCAAAACAAACACATACTTGAATGGCCTATAAGCTAGATTAAAAAGTGGTTGCCTAAAATTAAAATGCTTAATAATTGGGCGGTCTTTTGATGCATGCCAAAAGATCCGTGTAGAACCGATTTTTACTATAGAACCAATCAAGCAATCTTAGTCACTAATTTCTTTTATCAAAAAAAAAAAAAAAAAAAAAAAAAAAAAAATCACATTTTAAAAAAAAATTAAATATATCGCAAACCGTAAATCATTACGCAAAAAAAAAGTACCATCGCGACGAGAATTAAATTATCTTTCTATAGACATGCATTGTTATATACTTTCGACAAACTTTTTTTTCGACGAACTTTTTTTTTCTTCAAAATTTCCGCCCAGAAAAATTATATATGATTTGTAAAAATCATATGTGATTCGTTAAAATCAAATCAAATGCGATTTTTACAAATCATATGTGATTTTTACGAATCATATATGATTTTTCTAGGCGGAAATTTACAAAAAAAAAGTTCGTCGAAAGTATATAACAATGCATATCTATAGAAAGATGATTTAATTCTAGTCGCGATAGTTTTTTTTTTTTTTTTTTTTTTTTTTTTTTTTTTTTTTTTTTTTTTTTGTAGCTTGTAGATTGTTTGCAAGATATGTTGTTTTTAAAAATAATGTGAAAAATAAAAATGGGTGGCTATGATTGTTCATTGATTTTATGCTAAATATGAGTTGTATATTTGATCTTATCTCTTTGATACATAATCTCTAAAAAGAAATAATTTTTATAAAAATAATGATTATTTTTAAACTTAAAATGCATTCAATTTTAAAAGATTATCAAAGATTATCTTTTTATTTATGTATACCAAACAATGATTATACTTTAAATAACTTATTTTATTTATTTATTATTATTATTTTTTCTTTTTTAAATAAGCATAACACTAAGACTATTCACTAAAATAAACTTTTATAAAAGTTTATAGTTGTTTAATACCATTAATTTATAACCATTTTTGTTTTATAAACATTTTTGTTTTATAAACATATCATTAGCAGATGCCCTAAAAACGAAAAAAAGTAGGTAAAAAGGAAGTCAACAGCGTCTGAGGGGTTCAGGCTAGCGAAAAACCCTCTCCCTTCATCTCTTCTTCTTTTCTTGTTGAAATTAAAAAAATATGAAACTTAATAAAACAAGAAACTTCAACCATTTTTTCTCCTTTAATCGTCGTAAAATGCATACTTCTTCTCAAGGTTATTTTTATTATATCTTTATGCTGTTGCAAATTCTTGTTAATTTATTGTTAACTAAGAAGTTTTATATATATGTTTTCAGAGCGTAATCCGTTTGTAGTGCCTGGTGCAACCGTGGCAACTATACTAATGCTTGGTGCTCTTCATGCTAGACGAATGTATAACGATAAGAAAGTATTTTTTTTCCTTAACTTGTTTTTAGTTACTGATGTTGAAAAGTTGCAATGACTTTACTTTTTGAATATATAGATTGAAGAGGCGAAAGAAAGTGGTGTTGAACTCGAGCTCCAACCTGATGTCAAAGTATTCATTCTTTCTTATCGCTTTTGTATTGAAATATACATGGTAGTTTTTTTATTAATTCGCGATATTGGATGTAGGCTAAATTTCTGAATATGTTACCTCTGCGCTCAATTTCAAGGTTTTGGGGATCTTTAGCCAGCACGGTCAGTATGCATAGGCTATTTGCGTAGAATTAATGATCAGTGTGCAATTTATATATTTTGACCTCTTAAACAATATTCACTATTTCCTAGTGTTGTTTGTGTAAATCCATAGCAACCCACCAACTCCACAGACATAATAAAGGGTAGATTAAGATAAAAATGTGATGAGTATCATGGCTGTTTTTAGATTTGAACCTTTTTCCTTTTTTTTTTTTTTTTTTTTTTTTGCAAAGGAATTTCTCAGTTACAAGTGAAGAATGATATTACTTGTCGATGAATTTCTTTTCGCTATGTTAAGTGTTAGCCAATCATATGACTGGTGACGAAGATGTTAATTCATCAAAGTTTCTCAACTGATAATTGTATAAACTCCATCGCATCAAAATCTTTATAGCTGTTTGAAGACTTGTTCGTAGATTATCTATCAACAGTGCTTCATCGTTATTAACTTTTTATCAAAACAGCAAAATGTTTTTTTAATGATGTATCACACCACTTCCAGGAACTTCCAGTTTGGCTGCGTCCGTATGCTCACAGAGCTTGGGCTCGCGCGTTTCATTCAAGTATGTTGTTGATTCCTCAGTTATTTGTTTAGAACATTAAATTATCTGTAGCAAACTCTATAGTACTGTCGTTCTTTTCTTATCTTAGATTTGGAAGAGGTGGCTTTACCTTTGGATCAATATGCATCACTCAAAGATTTTTTTGTTCGAGCTCTGAAAGAAGGTTCCAGGCCAATCGATTCTGACCCACATAGTCTGGTAACCGAAATCCGTTGCTATTGTATTCCATACTTAATTCCGTGTTTCATAATTAGGTGGAAAAATGGTGGGTTAGGCATGTTAGGTAATGGGCCATTTCTGGCACAGTTAGAAATTTGCAAGACTGGCTTGGCTCACATATACTTTTTATTCATCTATAAAAGAAAAAATAAATGATTATATTTTGATAACAAGAATCTGTGAATTAAGTAAATATAGGATGTTGTATGTATATAATAGATTTTGAGTGACTCCTAGAGTCCTAGTCTCTTTTATATAAATATATGTTGCTCTAATAGACCACAACCCAAATCAATGAGTCCATAAGTAAATGGGTCGAAATTGCGATGCCTACATCTATGAAATTTCTCGTAATCAAACTTTTCCAACTGTAGGTCAGTCCTGTTGATGGTACCATTATGAGAGTTGGCGAGCTAAAAGAAGGGGTTTTGATTGAGCTGTTAGGGTCGGGTTCATTCTTCCCTCTTATTGCTGCCAAAGAAGCAAGTGAAGATAGCAGCTTACAAGAAAAGAATCTCAGGGATGAGGGAAACAAATCATGGTGGAGAATTTCATTGGCATCACCAAAACTTAGGGAGTCCTCTTCATCGTGGTAGATTATATATTTTAATCTCTAATTCATGTTGTTACTCTTTTAACCATTTTATATTGGTTAAGACTTGCGAAGTGGTGGCTATGTATTTAAGTACACAAATCTGGCTGTTATATATCTGTTTGCTACCTAAAAAGAAGTTATTTAGAGTTTTATGTTCATTGCAGTCCCATCACAGGTCTCTTTTACTGTGTTATATACCTCGGGCTTGGAGACTATCATCGAGTTCACTCCCCAGTTGATTGGAATGTGCTTCTCCGGCGTCACTTTTCTGGTAATTATAATTGTTACATTTGCTTATTCTTTGAAATCCTTATTCAAGAACCAGATACTGATGTTCTGTTCCAGCCTAGTTTGGCTTTCAGGTTTGTAGGCCCAAACCAATTTCATCCTCTCCTAGTCTCCTAGCAGACGCATTGTAGTGTAAATGAGTGGCAATAGACATCTATTTGTGTCGCGCTAACCTATGTTTATTACTGAATAACCCTATGTTTATTACTGTATACGGTTAGTTGTATAGCATTTTTGCATGCTTCAAAATTTGTACATAGAATCAGGAGGTATTTAGTATCATTGCTAGATTACATCTATATCTTTGACACGTAGTTTGCATATTGCGAATTGTAGACGGTTGATTTATTATAACGCATATTGTAATAATTATGATAGTGATCAAAGAAAGACCATCCAAGTGAATCAGTTTGGTCTTGCCATGTCAAGCTTATAGATAACACATTTCCTGTATCTCGTGGAGCATTGTAAGAATAGAAGTGAATTGTTTTAGCAACATAATCCTTTTAACCTATGGATGTCATTTTTGTTTAGGTCGGATGTACCCTGTGAATGAGCGTGCTACCAGGACTATAAAGAATCTGTATGTGGAGAATGAAAGGGTAATTTTAAATTTAATTCTCAAATATAAGTTCATTTTCACTGTTTTGGCTCAACTTAATATTATCAGCCGAATGAGCTAAGTTGAATAATATATTTGGCTAGAGAAGTTATAATTATATAAAAATAAAATAAAATAAAAAAGTGTCGTGCAATCCAATAATACAATGGATTGATTAACAACAAAAACACATGATATTGGTATAAGAATTCAGAACAAAAGATATGAGTGAAATGTCTTTTTTTTTTTCTTTTTTTTTTTTTTTTTTTTTTTTTTTTTTTTTTTGGTTAAAGGGTTTCACCCCCGCAAATAGACTCTCCAAAATAAAAAGTTATGTACAAAAGATATGAGTGAGTCTCATATCTCAGCCCGTTACATAGGCAAACTACATCACAAAGACAACCAATAAACTATATTTGACTCAAAACAAATCCAAGATAAGACAAGCCAAACATAGACCATGATCTTCAAAATCAGCCTTCACCAATCAGGTCCTCTTCATTCATGTCATCCTCCTCACAAGTAGTAGTAGAAGGACTAGCGATGTAATCAAATTGTTCGTAACTTTCATATTCGTATATTTCAGCATGATTAAATCGCACCTTTTAAACCTCCTTTCTACCTGGAGTTAAACAACCCTTTCTATTTGTTGTTTCGCTATTTTCCATTACATCCTCCACATGATCAACCCTTTCCACACTTGAAAAACTTGGCGTTGCAAAGTGAATATAGCATGTCTTGCATTGATCACATATGTATCATACTGAAAAATGTCTTGCATTGATCACAAATGTATCATAGTGAATATAACATGTCTTGCATTGACTACACAATGCTCATATACTCTTGTTTAGAAGTTCTACTATAGGTGTCAAGCACTTCTAAATAATGTTAATTCATGAACTTTAGGCTCACCTGATCTTTTATATATCTACAAGTTGCTTATTATGTTATGTATATGCTGCTTCTTTTGTATTAAATCCCGTCTATGATATATGATGTATCAGTAGACTTCATACTAACACGGGCAGGTACCATTGTACAGACAAATGCCATAGGTTATGTGTAACATTTAAGAAATATAAGAATTTCATATTTTTAGCATGAGGTGGCCCTCTCTTGGAAATCAATAATAAGCTTACAAGTCACTCATTGTCTACACCCATACTTTTCTTTTTTTGGGTAAATGTTTCCATATGAATAGTTTTATTGCTTAAGTTTTCAAGAATAGTTTTGCTCTTTATACTTCAATAGGATTCATCGTTTCTTTGTTACCAGGTTGTGCTTGAAGGTAGATGGCAAGAAGGTTATATGGCAATTGCAGCAATAGGTGCAACAAGTATTGGCTCTATCACGGTATCATTGTCTTGATTTACCCTTCCTTTGTTTCTACATTTGATATGGGACAGGACACATATCATGTGATTGGCTATTGCCCTCCCTTGAAACACTGAGATATTTAAACTAGATGTGGCGAGGTGGATAGGTCGGGCGGATTGGGTATGTAAAACGGGTCCAACAAGAAACTGGTTATTTTGGTACTCTTCAAATACAACCCAAATCTACCCATTTACAAGTGTGATGAATTTGCCACTATTACTTATTACTGATCACCTAGTTCACAAAATATTTATTGCAGCTTTCCATTGAACCTGATTTGAGGACAAACCAACCAAGGAAGAAGTTGCTCCAATCAGAAGCCCCTGAAGAGCGGGTTTATGAACCTGAAGGCACAGGATTGTCGGTCAAGAAAGGAGAGGAGGTTTGTTTCATTTTGTCCATGTAAAGCTTATAGTCTTATGTATATTTGCATGCTGAAATATGTATGTGATAACGAACATCCAGTGTACTGGTTAAGTGGACAAGTGAAGATGAGACCCACAACTACAAGACGTCTAAAATATAACGCCAAATATAGGATATACTGTCGTATTATTTTGGGCATTTCCTACGTGTCCAACATTCCTGTACCATCCGAGTGTTGAATTGGCATTAAGTAGATGTGGCACAATTAAGTGATTAAGCAGGTTGGATAACGCATTGAGTTGGATTGGGTTTCTTGAGTTGTGGAGACTGATTGTTTCTGGAGTGCCCTAATTGGTTCCCTATATATACACTCTCTCTAATTGTAAATTTGTAAATTCCTGATTAATACAAAATTCATCTAGTCGGTCCATGGATGTAGCTTGATTACACCGATCAAGTACAGAAATACTTTGATCTTTTGCTATTGTTTGTGTACAATTTCTTAGCAAGGTCGATCTATAACACTTTTCGACAAAATTTTGCTCTTTATTGTAAATTATTAGTAATTCAAGTATGATTACAGAAATTCCATTATATCTATATGTATTTTTATTTTTTTGATTAAATTTATTTAGGAGGTTCAATAGAAATTAAAGTATATTTTTTTTGTGCAAAGAAAAGCAATTTATTCTATCTTATATATGTAAATTTACATACGTTTCGGTACTAATTTTAGATAGAGCAGAAGAATAACTCATCTTATCTAGAGATAGAAACTAAAATATAGACAGAATTATTGGGAAAGGCTTATGATAATGTTAGTATTGAAACAATCACCTAGTATTTTTATCTAATGTAACATGGATTGGTGCACTTAAATTTACATTTCTAACAAGTGATCTTGATTAGTCCCTACCAAAATATTCTTGGATGCCTTACACTAGATGTGGTCATGTGGCCATTTCGACCACCCATGTACTTCTAAATGGACCGATATGGATTTTGTTTTATCTCCTAACAGGTCAAATGGACACAATCAACAAAATTACCTCTAAAGAAAACTAGTCAATATTCTTCCTCTAGTCAAACATATAAATAAAATTTAGTAATTTACAGTTAATATCTGTTGCCAATTTGAAAATTGAAGATTGTATGTTTCAGGTAGCTGTGTTTAACATGGGGTCAACAGTGGTGCTAGTTTTCCAAGCCCCCGCATTGAAGAAGCAGGAAGATGAAGCATCATTATCCGAATTCAGGTTCTGTGTTGACAAAGGTGACAAGATACGGATGGGAGAAGCTCTAGGACGATGGCATGATCTGTAATGTTCTTACCGTATGCTCCTGGATTTGGTGCATAGTTCATTCAAAACTTGCTGAAATTTTTTGAGTAGTTAGACCTGCTAGGAAACGGCTATTGGAGTGTTTTACAGGAGATGAGCACAGAATTCAGTTTAAAGATAAAGAGTTTATAGATACAGCATTATAACACATCTTGAGAATCAGAGTTGGACAATGTTTGGTTGTTTTCATATTGGTGCCCTCAAAACCATGGTACTTCAGAATTCTTGTTTCGGGTTTCAATATTGGGTCAAACATAATGATGCACAAATGGTCCAAGGACCAGGATCAGTTCCCGGCCCGTAACCGGTCATGAGAAGCTTGATGGTCCTAAAACTGTCCTAATATTTGTTGAATCGGTCAATCTAGGTGGTATACATAAGCCATAGTGTATGGTGTATATAATATAAATCTAAATATATTGTTGCCGGTTTTTAATTCTTTTTTATTTATTCTGGGTAAAGGGTTGCCCCATAAAATATCCAATGTGGACGAAGACCAGATCCTCAAGTTACAAACTTGATAAACTTTGAGATACCGAACATGAATACATGCCGTATTCATGAACCAAGCTAACCACCTTAACATTCAGCCAAATATGGCAAATCAAGCAAAAAACATGCAACCACTTCTGAGTTGAGGCCGAGATGTGGCATGTTTATGAGAAATATTGTGACCGGCATTTGATAAATTATACATGATATCCATAAACCAAAACACAATAACTTTCCGGGTGGGGTAATGATAAATATAGGTCTCATGGATATGACAACCTCATGAATATCATTGGATGAAATGATTTACTACAACCAGTTGATTATGTAATGTGTATTCTTAACCATAACCCTACTCAATCAGAAACCACGGATATGTCATGCATCAAGTGAGAAAGTTAAATATCTCATAAAGACCAACAGAGAAAAAAAGTTTTAACGACATATATAGATATTGATTAGGGTGTCTGTAGCTAAATGAAGAAAGAATAAGGCCTTGAGGTCAGCACTATGGTTCTAGCTGAATCGTCAGAACACTAAAACTTGGGTAGTACCATAACCCACTTTGACCAGGAAGAATAGAAATTTTCAAGGATTGGTTATATGGTGGTTTATGGAGGACATGGTGGACTACAACGAACAATAAAGAGAATGGTAGATAATGAGACTCGGGACAAAACACAATAGCACAATGTACACGGATATCCAATACCAAGTCTTCATAGGTAGAAAGTGGGCTTCGTTAAAGATGCGACATCAAAACTCTAGGATTCATACGCATGTTGGTTATTAGAATACTAAAGAGTTCAAAGGGGTAGGGTGCTCATTACGGCTGTTAATCAATTGATGCTATTGTCAAGGTTACAGCCAGGTGAAATGTGATACAATCGACTTATTTTATGTTCGCAACAAAAGTACTTACTAAGACAAGCACCCAAGAATTTCAACCGTCACACTTGAATGCAATCGCATTTCTCGTCTCTCACCTAGCTCTGATCTAGTGTCGTCGCTCACAGTCCAAGAAGAGTAGTCCTTTCAATGGCTAGTGGGATTACGCTTAATGGGATAGACCGATCATCGCTTCCTTCCTCTACAAGTTCTGGAGTCAAGCCAGCAAAGTAGACTCATTCCTTTTTCACTGGCTAGGGATATTCGACGTTTGGATTTGATCTCAAGTTTGAGATTCTGAAACAGAGATGTTAAATATAGTTTGTATTTAATGGCCTGTTGTTTTAATATTTTGGGTATTTTAGCTTAAATCCATCTTCAAGTTAGTAGCCTTAGTTGATACTTTATAAATCTCTTAAGTGAGAATGTGCTTGATCTTCAACATTGTCAAGCTTTTACCAACATCATTTTGTTCTTTTGCAACAAAGGAACAAAAAATAAATAAATAAAATGCAAGATCATTGTAAAAACTCAAACTTCTTTAGTTTATCGACCCTAGTATGGTATGATCAGCCAAAAACGATACTATCTTTGACCATTACAAAGGCAGTTGAGACAAAATTGTACAACTTTCATCAAATTCATAGATAGCTAGATCAACCATAATTAGTTGCTTATTAAACCAGGAGTTAGTTAATGGATGTAAAGCTCTTGCTGCTATACAAAATTGCATATCCACCATACTTTTGCAAAAGTTCAATGTGGGTAAACCGTAAGAAGGCATTATGGCATTAAGATTTCCAAGGTTTAGCCAAGGCTTAGCACAGGACCCCACTACTAGTCGTATTTGGTTTGGTATTGCTACCACGCATGACTTTGAGAGTCATGATGAAACTCCAAGATAGCTTGGCCTTGACAAGCCCTCGAGCCTCCTTTGAGCCGCCTATCCATCATACTTTTGCAAAAGTTCAATGTGGGTAAACCGTAAGAAGACATTCTCTCAAGCACATTTAATCATATGCTATACCTCAAATCCTACCACCACTTTCAAAGAATCGTTATTATATAATTGCGATTACGAGCTATATGAGTTCAACTTCAGGAGAAATGAAAATGAAATGAAGATCAGATAATAGAGGAAATTAAATTTGGCCGAAGAAAACCTTATTTCTTCACCCGTAAACAGGATTGGAAACTTGGCATACATTAACTAAACTAACAAGTGCAATAAACAGAGATATCAAATATATGAAGTCATTGTAAAGAAGACCGAGATTTTCATTAAAATAACGGACATTAAACCAAATTTCACATTCTATTGAGGGGGCGTTAAATGCGTTTCCAAATATTAGCATACAAATCGGAGACAATATGAAAATTATAACTTGCATAACACCCAGAAGTATGTCATTTCTGGGTTCAAGTCAACTTCAGAATATCACAATGCAGAGTTAACTTGCTAGTACCTCAAACTCTCAAAGTCTCTGTCTTCTTTCTGTCAAACTACAAAGTAAATAAGTATTCCATCCCTTTGCATCTCTATATCATTACTTTGCTCCTGTAACAATAACCAGATTTTCATTTTAGTAACCGGTCTTCATTTGACACAATGACTGCATATTCAATGTAACCATCAAGTACAACAATGAATGTACAGGAGAATGAAAGGCCTAACTTGTGCATAAGCACCCTCTTGGCAATTACTAAAAGTAAGTGTATATCCTTCACTACTAAAATCAATACTCCCGGCATACCAACAAATGAAATACATTGGCAGCATGTAGAGCATTTTTTATTATTATTATTTTTTATAAATATGGTCACTAATTAAAAGTGGAAAGATGGGTGGGTCAAGCAGGTCGGTTAACAGGGATCATTTTCTAACACTGGTTGAAACTGGGAGTCTTGTTGGTTTGTTGAACGAAAACTTTTTTGTCCATGTTTTATAAACTAATGGACTAACTATGATTAGAAAACCATTAACCTTTGAATTAAACGACATAAAATTTGTATCCATTAATAAATACAAATTTGGGAGACTATCAATCTGTTGGTCCCTATTACCATGTAAACATGTTTCTCATTTAGCTAATTTTACAAATTTGATCTAAATCACAGCATAAATAGACAAGTAAACTTTTAATTAGTGACCATATTTAATTAGTGACCATAAACACCCTATCTTGGTAACAAGAGTCTATTCTGGTAATAGAGGACAAATCCTTCCACTTTGTGGCTTTGGCACGAGCTCGAATAAACTTTTAAGAATTGGCTCGAGCTCGAGCTCGAATTTTTTTTTGTTGTTCGAGCTCGAGCTCGAAGCTCGTTTAATATTTTTAACTTTTTTTTGTAATCCTATAATAAACTAACTTTCAAGTTTAAAATGCTCGTATAGAAGATCAAACTTGATATGCTCGTTTATTTACTC
The DNA here is from genome assembly GCA_030686995.1 of Artemisia argyi. Classification (NCBI taxonomy): domain Eukaryota; kingdom Viridiplantae; phylum Streptophyta; class Magnoliopsida; order Asterales; family Asteraceae; genus Artemisia; species Artemisia argyi. Next base: position 112,769,143 of record CM060688.1, on the reverse strand, counting down.
AAGCTCGAGCTCGAAAGCTCGTTTACAATTATAAAAATTGTTCTAATGCTTAATCTAAAGTACTTATAAGCTTGAATGATTAAAAAAAAAATCTATTTAACATCCCACATTGGATGAGTGAAACAAAAGGAAAACAATGTGGGGTTTATAAAAATCAAAAGATCAAGTTTACTAGTTAAATTTTATATTTTATATATAAACTAAAGTATAGATCTTTGATGTGATTGAAGGTTAACATATTACGTATTAGTTTTGGTTTTTAACCTATAATACTAATAGTAATTAAAATTTTATAATTATAATATTTTGTAACTACATATTTAGCTCGATTAGCTCGTTCGGCTCGTTTAGCTCGAGTAACTCGTTCGGCTCGAATAACTAAACGAGCTTTCGAACGAGCCGAGGTAAATACCAGTTTTAAAAGCTCGGCTCGTGAAATTATTCGAGCTCGACATTTTGTTTGAGCTCGACTCAAGCTCGAAAATTATCAAGCTCGACTCGAGTTAAACGAGCTCGAGCTCGAGTAGCTCGCTAAAAGCTCGACTCGTTTACACCCCTAGTCAAAACTGGCAGCTCTAGCACAAAGCCACAAACACCCTATCTTGGTAACAAGAGTCTATTCTGGTAATAGAGGACAAATCCTCAAGCTGTTCACACAAGGTCACTTGCATCATTACACTGTCTTTTACACTTCATTGTGTCTTTGTTATCTCTTATAACAGTAGACTCAAAGGAGAATATATCTGTAGTATATTGACTAAAGTGTTCATTGTTCTTAACGTGTTATAAACCTCACAAACTGTATCAGCTGTAAGGAAAATATAAGGTAGCTGATATTAATCTTTCTCCAAACCAAATTGAGTAAAAAGTTCTAACACAAAATCCAAAAGCACCAACCATTAGCAGTTGATTACATGTCGAAATGCACCAAACTTAGCATCCTTAGCTTCCAGAAACAGACATAGTATGCAAGAGCATTTGCAGACGTGCAGTTTTCAGATGGAAATGCTTGCACTATAAGGGTGAGGTATGAATCTCTGCAAAGGTTATCAATCCCTCCCCCTATGGGTTTCGAATCGTTTGGACATAATACGGGGGGAAATTTGCCTAACTTTTTCCTCAGCTATTAATGGATTGTTGGAGATGTCAACACAGTTTTTTGTGTGGCTTACTGTGTGACAGGTACACTAGTGCCGCCAATGTTGCTTTGTAAAACTAATCTATTTTAGACAATCAAGATAGCCAATGAGGTTGGTAGCTTATATCACTAAGACGATTTTAAACACTTGAATCCTAGACCGCACTAGCTACATATATCATGCTTATACATAGAATACAACTCTGCACATCGAAGGCTCTTTAGAGTAATTTCCTTTTCTACACAATTAAGGCCCTCCTTAGTTCTGCATCATGACTGCATACAAAACGTTCTTCCATTGCTGATGCGACTCAGTTTCGGCCCTGAAAATGCCTAAATCTTATTTATTTTATTTTTTTTTATTTTATTTTTTTTTTTTTTTTACTGGAGATCAAAATTTGGGGTCTTAATCCAGTACATTTGCCACTATATATCTAACTCTTTCCATACTTAATAACTTTAGACAAAAATATTCTTTACTTAAACTATTCTGATCACTAGTCAATTTGAGGGTTTTTTTTTTCCAGTCTCTTATTAACCAAATCAATCTTGCACGGATGAATAACAACACAACTCAAATACAAGAAAACAATTAAGTAATTCAAAACCATAAGCAAAATCAGCATATCCGGAATGTAAAATCAATTCAAAACCCTAAGCAAAATCAACTTACATTGCAGGCTAGAGACAAGGGTAGCAGTAAAGATAAATTGTTTGAGCATTGAATAATTAACAATATATAATTCATTGAGTAACAATTAATAAATAAATAAATAAATAAAAACTAGTAAAAGGTAAAATAAAAGAGCAGACCTACGTCTGTTTAGCGAAAGAGGAAGAGGAAGAGGAAGAGGGAACACGTTTATTGCGAAACATCATAAAACCAAGAGGCAAAACAACACCAATCATCATAATTGCTGATCCAATTAAATATCTCACTGAACTTGGTGGTTCAATCTCCATCACCATCATCATTTTATTTATCTGCAAACACATACACATTCATTTTTTTTTTAAATCCGATCATAATCATTCTTCAGTAAACCCTAGATCTCACTTACCGGCATTCTTTCTCTCGAGATATGATGATGATACGACAATTTACAAAGGGAGGTGTGCACACTCACTCAAATGTTTTGACATTTATAAGGTGAAAACGAGAGGGTGTGTTTGAATTGACTAGCTTAATAAGTCTTTTTATCATAATCATAAATCATAAATATAACATAGTTAATAAATCATCAAATATATTATATTAATATGGGTCTTCAATCTCTCTTATTGAGTAAATCTTTAGAATTACCACTGCTTAGCTTTCAATTCGACTCTGACCATCAAATGAAATGTGAATAATCCGTCCTCTTCTCTTTGAAAGAAGGGGCGCTTCCGGTTCTGTCGGTGCTTGAAACAATTTTGTCTTCTCCATATTACTATAAGGGCGAGGTTCAAACGAGGAAAGGCTTACGGTGGATACCTAGGCACCGAGACCTGCATCCGCTATTTTTAATTAGGGCCTATTTCTTTTTTAGCCTGAAATTATAAATTGAGCTCGTATAGGCATTTTGGACGCTGCTGGCAGTAAGACAAATCTCACACCTCTTACTGAGTAAGATGTTATATGTCTGAGTCTTACTCAAAAAAAAATAATAATAAAAAAATAATAATAAAACGTCTGCCCACCTCTTACTGGTAAAAGTAAGAGCGAGTAAGATGGCTAGTAACACTTTTTTTTTTTTTTTTTTAAAAACACACCCTGAGTAAGTGAGTGTACAAATGTTATTTATGGACATCACATTTACAAATCACTTTACATTTCATTATTCTTTTTAAGCAACACTCTATGTAATAAGTTGCGGCAATATATTTTTTGGAAAATGAATTTTTGTCTAAAAATTTGGATGTAAAGTTGAAAAAAAAAAAATGTGATCAGATTAAAAAATTAATTGATGAAAAATGATGAGAGAAAAAAAAAATGAATAACACTTATCAATAAATGAATAGATTAAGTCTATTAGTAAATAAATTAGGCATGTATAGCAACATTCATATTTTTTTATTAGTGAAAATCGTTTAATTATTCGTAAAAAGTATTACATATATTTATATAATTTGGTATAATGTGTTTAAGCTGCATAATGCAATTTATATTCTTTATATACTAGTTTTTTAACCCCGTATCTATATGGGGCTGTTACACTATTCGTGCAAGCGTGCGGGGGTTACGATATATGTGCACACGAGGGGGTTTTATAAAACTATGTAAAATCTTTTATATTTGTGTAGTTACAATATCTGCGCATGCGCGAGTTTCTACATAGATTTTTCATTATGTTGAAATATCAATTAATATTTCGTGTATATTTTTGTTAGACAAAACATATGACATTGTGTAACTAGCATGGTATTTAGGTTGATGTTGTTTAAATTTAACTACTGATATCGATGTATAGAAAATATGCATGATTAATAGCACGTAATGGCTCTTGAAAAAAAATCTGGGTATCCTTATTTAAAATTAAAATAGCCGCATTTCTATTTGGTAAAAAAGATTTTTCACCCTGGTAAAATTCATTACACCAAAAAACATTGAAGTATAAAGGATGAGGGTGACGTCCCTCATCTCAGTCCCTTAGGACACTTACATGCAACCACTATATAAGAATGACAGACCATTCTTATAACTTACATAATAAACTTACAACCTACAACGACTATACAAGCGGATATAAAAATGAAAAAAATTCATGCTTGCTTCCGTCAGGTAAGAACCTAAACCATAGTCATCATAGTACTTAAAATCAGCTTCCATGCAATCCAGAAATCTCCACCCAGTACGAAAACCTGAATGTATGAATAATCTTTTAAGGTTTCGAGTTTTTGTTGATTGTTGGTGATTATTGGTGGGTTATTTGAATGCTATATAAAAGCCTTGTTGTTTTGGTTCTTTCTCTTGTTGGTGGTTGTGACTATGCACATGAACCCGTATTAGGGTTTGTTTGTTGTTTGCAAGTTCTACAACAGATTTTAGTTATATATACATGGGGTTTAGAGAGATGTAAGTCAAGTTTGTGGGTAATCTTGTTCAAAAACCCTACCCGTCTTTCACAGGATGTATACGAATGTTATATTCTTTAGTCCCGTGATCGGTTTTATGGAAGTTAGGGTTTGTTAACCCTAGTCGTTGGTTAATTGGTTCGTGTTATTATCAGACCTGGTGGTGTTGGTGATTTAATACGATGGTATTAAGAGGGTGATGGTTTTGTGTATTGATCGATTTGGATTCAGAAACCCTAGTTTTTGTTTATAACGGATCTTGGCTGCAACTGTTATGTGTATGTTGTTGCGGATGCAACTGATTTGGTAGTGTGTCAGTTAGGGTTTGTTTAAAACCCTGGTTCTCGTCAAAGGCAGCTTCTGTTCACTGAGGTTGTCATTGTTATTTTATGCATAGAAGCGTGCCATTGTGGTTTTAAGTGTGGCAAACGTTGATCGCATAGTTGTTACGGTATGGTGGCGCTATTAATGTTGATTCAGTATAACCATTCATGTGATCAGGGGAGCTGCGGTGTTGTATGTTTTCGGAACATTCAGACTCCATGGTGTCGAACTATGGTTGTTTGGTTTGTTGAAATGAAAGTTATAACATCCCGAAATTTTCCTATGATTAATACAATATCTAATAACCATTTTTACGGATAAAATTTTTCGTTTTATTCAACAACAAGACTAACCAATACGTTTTAACTTGATTCACGACCTTGGCAAGCAGGCTCACCAACACGTTATTATATAACTTGTACAAATATTAATAATTTCAATTTATCAGTTGCAAAGTATGTTTACTTTGGCCAAATCTTTCACGAAATATCTTAACAACATATTAATATTATTTCACGACTCAATTGTCCTCACAACAAGGAATCACGAATGATAATTATTTCCCATTTTAATGCGCGTTTACTTTGGCTTCATTTCTTCCGTATTTGACACACGACCTATGCATAATATTACACGTCTGGGGTGAGGTTATTACTGGGAAACACAAATGATATTGGTTTTCATTTCTCTTACACGTTTACTATATGAAATCTGACACAAGCAAACCCTTCAACACTTTCTGCTAACTTGTAAACTTATTGAATTATTCACTCCAAAACCAATTCATATGAATCCAAATGAACCACCAACTTTTTGTAACGAATTTAAATCCCAATTTTAAGGCCCTTCTGGTCCGAATCAGGAAAAGTGTAAAACACGAAAGATGTCCGAAATAATGTTTTATGTCTAGATTCGCGAGATGTTAAACCAAAAATGCAATCCAAGGCTGTTTTCTATAAAAACATAACGTGGACCCAAACTTGAGTACTAGCACTTACACACTCAATATCTTACAACACTATGACACACCTTGGACCACACTCTTGTCCTCCATTTTTGGAGCTAAAACAAAACACACTCTAGTTAGGTACTACAAATCACAAACGGTCCCCTCCCTTCCTTTGTTTTAAATCGATAGCTAGCAAAACAAACATAACCCAACGTACTCTATATTTCTTACAACAAAACCAATTGGTCCCCCTTCTTTTCCTTTGCTTGGATCACGACAGAAACAGGTACAAGAAACCAACAAAAACTATGTGACATTATCATTTGTACTATCACACACTCAAGTTACTTACACTATTTTCTTGTTTCTATTACTTGAACTTGTTCCATACTCAACTCTCTTGTATGGACATGCTCGATCACATGCATGCAAAACAAACCAAACTTTTTTTTTTTATTCTTGGTATGTAATCACAAGTAAGAAAATGACAAACACTTACAACCTACCAATTTGATTACACCTCACATTTGACGTTGCTTCAAAGAATCATGATTGACCCTTGCTTCTCTATATGGTGAACATTTACTGTACGAAAACTGGGCAAAGCAAAGCCTTACGTTTTCTACAACTTAAACATAATTCTGTTTTGACTAAAATACAACTCGAATGTGTCCAAGGTCACACCCCAACACTCCCCAATCACAGAAAAACCAGCCTTACGCTCATTTTTTTTGTCTCGTTGTGATTGGATAGAAGTACTCATACAACATTTGTAGCAATTTAGATTCATTCACACTCCAGCTCTCGCATTATTTCTGATCCATATCACCACTTGTCCAGGCATAACAGGAGTATATAAGGTGGCATGTAAGTCGACAGTTCACTCACACACTCAACCTCCCACCTCCAATATGGCCCAATCCAGGAACATGCAAACATTCTTATACACTTCTCATGCTATGCCTGCTCCATTTAGCCATTTGTCCAAGCTCAAACTTGGGTATATAAAGAGTCAAGCAAATCGACAGGTTACTCACAAACACATCAAACACTTCACTTTCTTTTGATTGTTTCTACCATGCGAAAAGAGAGAAAAGGGAGGAGCAAGGAACAGGCTACTTGAGTACTACAAACTGGTGTAAAAGCCTCTACTCTTTCCCTTTTTCACACATACAGCTCACTTACATACAAACTTTCATATTTCTTCCACCACAAAAACTAGATACCAACTCCTCTCTTGCTCACAAAACAACACCACAACAGAAAACATCAAGCAAGAAAGGAACTGCTAGCAAAATGTTTGGAGTTAGTTACGGGGAAGAGTCTTGGGAGCTTGGAAGCTATGAAGTTGTTTTGGTTCTCGCTCGTCCCTCATTCGTCTTCCACACCGTTTCCCACCACCTCAGTTGGTGTTGTAAGTCATTTCTTCCTTTTCATACTTTACTACACTTGCTATTACCACATGTTCATATATGCGAACCCAGCTAGCTTTTCATCTTACTATTTAGTACTCTCGTTACTTGTTTTCTAAACAATGTGGCATTCCCAAATCTTGTCATGGCAATGCTTGGGGAAATACGAAAATAAATAACTATGGATAACACATAACAAGTTTTCAGGACAAGTTTTGAAATCACATGGAAATTTACTTGTCACTCTTGGAACTGAAAACAGTAACTAAGTCACCTAGCTAGGAGCGGGCTCAACACTTTGATTCTAGACATGTAACCTGTCGAGACTTATTCCAATTTATATTGGCCTCCTTCTCGTAAGCTTTGATACATAATAAGAACTTGAAATAGACTTGCTTGAATATGATCTTACGAATCAATTTTAAAGATGGAAATGAGAAACTCAAATTGCATGCATATATGCTCAATATACTAAGTAGAAAATTAACAAAATATAAAGCAGCTTAAGGCACTTTAAGTGCACAAGGTTTGTAAAAGTAAACAAGTAGCAGCCTCAGCACAGTTGGCTATGTCTCTTGAGGTCAGGTGTTCGAACCCTGCACCTCACTTTTTATTTTGTTTAGTTATTTTGCAACTATGGCAGTTTGGCTAACTTAGCCCTGCTAATTCCAACAACCTACAGTTTTCTTAAAATAAATATAAGTTTAAAACTATTGTTAATCTTTTACACTTTCAACCCTTCAAAGATGAACTTTGACACTTTCTATCCTAAAACTTTTATAAATAAACGTTTTACAAACCCTTATAGTTATTAGACAATAACTATACATATATCGACAAATAAAGAAACCATTCCAAATATATAAATAAGATTTCTAAAATGGATTACAACTAGAATATTTCACAATTACTATAATTTATCGTCAATTAAACTCTTGATATTATAATTGTTCCATAACGAGAAAATATAAATAATAAACAATACATAAAGACAAGTTATATAGTATATAATTTTGTTGCTTGAACTTTAAGCATTTTGCCACGCAAGCCACCTCTGCTACAAGTCATTTTATCATCTGACACTATTCGAATCACGATTCTTGATAAGTCGAATTTATCTCAGACTTCTATAATTACTCAGGTTATCTCGTGGAGTCATTTCACTTCTGACATTACGTTATCTATGTCTACCATAATTCTCAGGTGAGTCATAGCCCCTACTCTTATTTGTTTTATAATAGTTTATATACGTTTTTGGGGAGATACATGCTTAACTACTATTTTTACTTTTACAAGTATTCATTAACTAAATTCATGACAATATTTCATATAAACTTTACTAGTTTACACATTTTTATCTCATGAGGAAATACCTGCTATATACATGATTACAACTGAATTTCGACGATATGCTATATTTGATCTCTATTGCCTAAGTTACCTATTACCAAAAGTCCCTCGTTCATGCACCTTAATCACTCGCAGGGTGAACGTAAGTAGTTGTGGATAGATCTATTAGGAATTGTGATGAGTGGCCTTTTACTCATCATTTTAGGCCCGAAAAACCCACCAAAACGACCAAAAACACCCAAAATGACCATATAATATCAACAAATATCCTTGGAGTGTGTTTTTGTGTATTTCAGGTACAAATGGATTGAAAACAAGGCAATTGTGAGCAAAACAGAGCATGGATGGGAAACCGGAGCACAATGGAGCAATACCGGATCGATTCAACACAATTTGGAGCATTTATTGAAGAATTGAAGATTCGAAGTCAATCCCGGGAGAGAGTGACATGGGGGGAGGTATGGAAATCCACAACACAACCGTAATCACCCTTTTTCCCTTAAGCTTTACCCTTTTACCCTCACCCGACACTAAAATCACCTAAATACCTTTATCACCCTAAATCTCGAAACTTAATTGCAAAATCTTTTTCAAAAACTTTTTTTCAAATCAAAGACCATTTTTCAAATAAATCACATAAATATTTTGATAAAACCTTTTATTTTACTTTATTATTATTATTAGTATATAATTAGTATATTAGTATTAGTATTATTATTAAAATTAGAATTATTATTATTATTATTAGTAAATTTTTTTTGTTAAAATTTTTATTTATATTATTATTAATATTATTATTATTATACATATTAAAAAAATTGTTTTACAATTTCAGTTTTACTAATACTAATCCTAACTACACTAAAACAAACCCACTCCTAAACTACACTTAACCCCAACATACCCTTGGCCCATCACCATTACCAGGCCTTAGCCTAATCAACTCCAACCCAAACTCACACTCGATCCAATCACTCTCACCCAACCCATCCTACACAAAAAATAAAACAGACACCTCGTTTTGCCTCTTTGACCACCCAAAGTCAAAGTTTTCCCCTGCTAACTTCAAAAACCCGCCAAACTCAAAACCCTCTCCCCTGTTACTTTCTATACCAATTCCAGCTCAGACATCCCTCCAAAATAGTGTCACATGAAGTCCCATCTATCCTAAATCCAAGATGGCAATCCAAAGGTGACACAAATTCAATCAAAGGCTGTGATTAAGACTTTGGGACCAAGTAAATGAATCTATGGCTGAGATTGAAGCTCAAGTAGCACAAGATGGACTCACAGCTGTTTACACTCACATAACAAGCACAACAGAAGATGACAACAAACACAGGAACCCTAGCTAAGGACATATAAAAAGGGCTCTCCACACACCACAAAAACTGTCCAATTTTTCATGTATTTAGAAAAAAATTTGACCATTTAATTTCCTTGTCATTTAAGTTTCAGCACTTTAGTTTCAGTTTTTAATTCTCAGTACTGTAATCTTTTACTTAAGTTTAATGCAATTTCAACTTTCTTCAATTATTGTCAAAGTTTTCTCTTATTTGCAAAATTTTCAAGTTTTTATTTCTAAGCCATTTTTACTGTTCCTTTAAGCTCACATAGCTTGGTGTGAGCCTCTTCTTCCATTCAAACTGTTTTCCACAGCATTTTGCTTAAGTTTTCAAAAAAAATCTCAAAAACACAAAAAAATAGCTTTTAGTTTATAGCTTATTTTAGTACTTATTTTCTGTTCATTTATGTTTCTTTAGTTTAGATAATGCTCAATATACCTTTTTCTTTCCAAGTTTTTACTTAAAAATCTGTTTTCAGCTAGCAAAATCCAACAGGTACCCCTTTAAGGGGTGTTTGGCACTAACTCATTTCTTAGCCTAAAATAGTTTTTGTCCTACTTTTTAATTTCAAACGACTGTATTTAAGAGTATTTAGTAGTATTCTATTCAAAATTTTCATTTCCTAAAAGTTTTAAAGAGTTTTAGCTTATCGTCCAAAATTTTTTACTTTTAACTTTTTTTTTAGTCACTAGTGTAGGATCTTGCGTAGGCTAGTATAGTTGTTTTATTTGCTTCAAAATAGCTCACTTTAGGTTATTGCATCTTTCAAATATCTTGTATGTAGGTTTCCCTTAGTCAAACTTGCTTTTTCTACCCATTTTAACCCATTTTTTTTTTTGCTATTTTGCTGTCAAAAAAACCTCCTTACAGCCACTTTGTCTTTTAATTTCATTTCTTTGTTTTAAGTCCAATTACTCTGAAATTTGGTTTGTAACTTATCTAGTAGCTTATCTAGTTAATGATATTTTTATTTTATTTTTACGAATTTTTTACAACAGCTTTTTACAGCCCCTAAGTAGCCCTGTAGGCCCTTTTGCTGCTGCCTTTGTTCCTTCTTAGCTTATTTAGTGCTTTTAGATTTTACAAACTGCTTCTTTCCTGTCCCTTTAAGCTTATTTAGTTCCCCCTAGTATGCCTTTTGCTTATTCCTCATTTAGTATAGCTTAAAGTAGCTTGTAGATTAGCTTTTAGGAACTCTTTTTTTTGCCTTAGTATTAGTTCTTGCCTAAATGTCCCAATTTTGCTTTCCAAACTGCTTGATTATTTGTTTTTATAAAATGTGTTAGTTATGAAAGTTGTTTATTTTTATGTTTTTAATATGTTTTTGCAAAAAAAATTTGAAAAAAAAAATATTTTTGTAAAAAGTTAATAATGGGAGTCGAACCTGGGGCGGTACCAATCACATAGAACAAACAACCAAACTCCCCACCATCTGCTCTATGTCTTGTTACTTATTGTTATTTGCATTGTTTAATATATAGCCCTTGCTTTTCTGTTTTGCTTATTTATATAGTCAGCTTTTAGATTGCTTGTTAACTGCTTATTAGGTTACCTTTCCCCTCCTCATATTTTTCTTACGTTTATTTTAGGTTTATTTAATTTTCAAAATTTTTTCAGATTTTTTACTTTTTATTTAATATTTTTAACGATTTAATTTAGTTAAAATAGTAATTTAGTCATAATAAATTAATTATAAGTCGAAAAATCAAAATTCTTTTTCTCAAAATTTTCTTTTGTCATTTAGTATGTAGGAAGATTATTTTCATACCCGTAGGATTAGTGTAGATTAAAATTCACTTTTTATTTTACGTACTTACATAATTTTTAATTTGAACGTTTGGTTTTCAATTTAGGTTACGTTTTGAGTTCCTTTAAGTTACGATTAGCGTTTTTATAACTTTTTAAATAATTTTCAAATTCTAAATTCAAAATCGTAGTTTAAATTTAGTAGTTGCCCATTTACTTTACGTTTTTAGTTTTACGTGTTACGTTTTAGGTTTAAGATACGTTCTTGGTTTATTTGCTTTACGTGCTTTCGTTAGTTGTTTAGTTAAGTTATTTTTAGCATTTATTCGTTTAATTTAGTTTACAATATCCAAAATATCTTGTGACCATTCAAGTCAACCGATCATAAAACGTATTCGACTTCGCATTTCACACCTCGCCGGAACATAACGACCCGGGAAAACACTATACACACCGGAAATGATGCACATGCAATGTTTGACTATATTGACCATTCTTGGTTAGTTGGTTGATCCGAGCTTGTCAAATTTTTGGCGCCGCTGCCGGGGAGGAGTGAAAGCCGAAACCATTGTCGTTTTGAAGATTAGTGAAGTGAAGACCCTTCCCTCGGGAAGTTCCGTACTTGTTTTTGTATATAAATTTTCTTATAAAAACCCAAAAAGAATCTTCGTATCCTCTTTCATGTTTAATTCTTACTCCTTATCCCTCTTTCTCGTTTAATTCCTCTTCTCTTACCCTCATACCCGTTTAATTCTTTATCCCTTATCCTCTAAACCGTTTAATTCTATCTCATTATCCTTCTCTTATGTTTAATTCTTATGGAGTCTCTCGGTTATCATTGTTTTCATTGCAAGAGTCTGATGGAGAACGGCTATCGTTGTTTCCGGTGTGTTTGTGAGAAGTGTGGAAATAATTGTTGAGACGGATTTTGTAATTTGTGCAATTCGTTCATAAATCCGAATTCTTTTAATGATTCACCAAAATTTTCTAACTACCCTCCCGAGACGTCTTCGTTCGATCAATCTGTTGGGTCTGTTAAAACCCAAACTCCTTAATCCAAGATTTGAAAATAAAATATCCTAAGTGTTTCATAACCAAGAATACCAAACAAGTCATTGAATGCATAGTTGTTCAGTGAGTCATCCTCAAGATGCTCAAGGCGAATCTATGAAGAAAGGTTCACCATTCAGTGAGGCGGTTCTCAGTGAATGATACCTAAGCCAAAGAAGAGGATGATGGACTTAGTGAGGGATGAAAATTACTCACTGAGTTCCATGACTCCTCACCAACTAAGATCACTGAGTGAACAAGGACTGAAGATAAATAGACTGAAGTAAAGGCGGGATTAGGCGGGATAAGTTTGAATGGATAAGGGATGGTCCTTATCATGCAAAGGTCAACTTTCCCTGAATGAGTATAATACCAAGAAGTGTGTCAACACTGAAGACCAGAAAGCATCCTTGTCCTTTACTACTTATAGCCAATTGTAACAGGGACGAAATACCTATGTATTTTGTCCAATGTAGGATGATGTAATATTGTCTTGTAGTCTTTGTTCATTAGGTAAGTGTTAGAAATTACTTGTGTATAAATAGAGAATAAGTAAGAGAGGTAAAGATTACGTTTGTGCACTTAATGCTTAGACATTCACAAACCAAATCTTTACTCTCTCCAAAGAACAACACAATCCCTGAGTTAGCTCAGCAGGATCTTAGTTGTCACTCAAACTTAGTTTGGGTTTAGTGAGGAGTACACCATACTTGTCATTTCAATCCCAAGTGTTGTTCCGCAAACACTTGGGTATAATTCTTTTGATTAATTTCTAATAAAGAATTAAACGTTGAAAAACTTTGTGTCTTATCTTTTACGTTTATTTGCTTTTATAATTAATCAACACGTTGCTATACCATGGAACTTGGTTAGATTAACTTCGTAGTTAACCTTAACTAAGTAAAAGGGTCCAGCAAGTGGTATCAGAACCTCTGATTTGTAAAAATTTCAAAATCTTTCATACAAAAGAGTGCTCAGTTTTTTAAATCAAAAGATCCCACCATGGCTGATAGCGATGTACCGCAGCTAGTTGACAAAAAGGGAGGTAGCTATTCAGCTGTCGCTCCTAGACTAGAAGCTGGGAAATTTAGCAAGTGGAAAAAGTGTATGCTTTGTTACTTGACTAGTATGGAACCATACTACATCAAGTGTATCAATGAAGGTCCCTTTGTCCCAACGACCGCTGAAGGTTTACCTAAACCTGAAGCACAATGGACTCCTGATGAGAGAAGGGTGGTCAATCAGGACCAACGCCTGAAACGCATCATTATATCGTGTCTCCCTGACGAAACAATGGAATCAGTCATTAACTGTCCTACAGCCAAACAAACTTGGCTTGACTTGGTTCATAGCTTTGAAGGTCCCTCAGATACCAAGGAAAACAGGATCATGGACCTGAAACTTGAGTATAACACTTTCAGGGCCAAAGAATCTGAAAGTCTCTCTCAGACCTATACCCGATACAAAACACTTGGGTATAATTCTTTTGATAAATTTCTAATAAAGAATTAAACGTTGAAAAACTTTGTGTCTTATCTTTTACGTTTATTTGCTTTTATAATTAATCAACACGTTGCTATACCATGGAACTTAGTTAGATTAACTTCGTAGTTAACCTTAACTAAGTAAAAGGGTCCAACACAATCTTATTGCTTTAATTGTGGAGATCCGTTAGGAGATGGTTCACTTAGTGAACGGTGTTTTTGCAAAGAATGTGGATTTACTCGTAGACTTTGTATGTGTTACGCTTCGAGAGCCGAACCACATTCACCTCCGATTATGATCCGAACTCTTTCAATTATTCTCAAAACAATTTTGACCACCCTCCTCATAACTCATACGAGCAAGAACCGCACTATCAAACCTTCAATGATACATCATTTCAAGATACACCGAGTTTCTCTTGTGAATATTGTGGAGGTCTCACCAAGGTTTTGATTGTCAAAACAATCAAAATTTTGGTTATGATCAATATCCATATTATTCACCGAATCTGTCACAACAATCATATTGTTGCGAGTATTGTGGAGGTCCACACTTTAGCTCCGATTGTCAAACAAGGAATCCATTTCCTTGTAACTATTATGACTATTTGTATCATGACCAACCTCCATAATACCAAATGATTCAAAATACACAAAGTTTTTCTTGCCCAGATTGTGGGGGTCCTATTGATGATCAATGTCAACCGCGGAGTCAAAATAACTATGAACCTAATCCTTGTTCTAGTTTTGACACTTCCGGTTTTGAAAAATTTTCACCGCCACAATATCCCGTCATTCATCAATATTCTGGGAAGTCTATTGCAGAATTGCTTGCTAAAGAACGAGCTGCTCGCAACGAAAAAAGCATGAAAGAATTACTTGCCGAAGAGCAAGCAGCTAAAACACGTGCCATATTTCGAATTGCTGCTCTTTTCGATGATGATGATGATGACGACGACGGAGTTACTATTCAAATTGGTAAATTTTATGAAACTTCGTCAGCTGCTATCCCACCAGTCCAAAAAATGCAGGAAGACAAAACTATGATGGAATTACTAGTAGAAGAGCAAATGAAACTTATAAAATCTATGTATGCTAGCCCTTCTCAATTCCCTCAGTCTACTGCAATCACACCCGAAGAGCCCACTAACTCTCTAAGTATGGGGGACGAGCATCTTAGCACTATTCTGGAAACGGAATGGTCTAGTGTTGAGGACCTTGTCCCAATCCCAAGTAAGTCCAAAGGTATTCTTGATTATGGGTGTGATGTGCCTTCTCCTCTTGATTGTTCTAACAATCATTCTGAGACTTTCTCCGATTCTGACAGTGATTATAGTGATGAAGATTCTTTATCTTATAAAGATATCGAATATGTTGATGCATCACTTCCTCATTCCGAGATAGTCAGCCTTGAAGAGGAATTTGATGAGCTTGTTTCTGAAACATTCAAAACGACTATCTCCAATCCTCTTTTTGATTTCGGATCTGAATTTACTTTAATTTTAGATAATCCAATATTTGATATTCAAATGGAGGATACTGATGAGTCCGTAACAGAACAAGAGCTCACAAATGTACATCATATGATTGATCCTCTTCATGAGGAGTTCTCCAGTGAACTCACTCATATCATACCTCCACCAGAGTATAATTATTCTAATTTTAAGCAAGATCCTGACCCGGGGGGAGATGTACTCAATCATGAAAGTTTGTTCAATGATGACTTTTACCCGACCCTCCCTCCCGGGATGTTTTCTAATCAAACGAGCTTAAACGATGAAATTCAAACTAATCTTGATCTTGACGATGAAGATCTTTTCATCATTGTAATCAAGATATTTCTTCCTTTCTTCACCTATCCGGTGACTTCTTCTCTTCTTCACTCCTTCAGGAGTGAGGATACGATCTTTGACCCCAGCATCTCAATCTCTTCTTTTGAGCCGGTTGTATCTCATCGGAGTGGAACTTTCACGCACTTCAATGTTTATCCAAACATCTTGAATGAAAGTCTGATGGAAATTTTGTCTTCCACCTGCTTCCCCATGGACCATTGAATTCGGGGTCGAGTCAAGCTCGTGACTCGGTTAACAAAAACAAAGCACTCATCTTATTTCTTTCTTATTTCTAACCACTAAGTATGGGGGAGTTTCCCCCACTTGTTTGCCTTCTTGTGTTGTGTTATTTGCCTTTGTTTTCAGGAAATCCCATAGATCGTGATGATTGATACGCTTCATTTCAATCCAACCGCCTAATATCCGATCTCTTCTTTTTACTAACCCAGGGATATTCTTTATAATACTTCGTGTGAAACAAGAATTCGTTTCCACACTTGGATGGTGGTATTACCTTTTTCCGTTCAATTGTGTCGGCTAAGTGCCGGTACGTTGAATATTGAGGGAAATATTTAATTCTAAGTGTGGGGGGGAATTCTTGCGAATTTGACCCATAATTTTCAAAAAATCTCACATGTTGTACCCTTCTAGTCCTTAGTACCCCCGTTTTGACCAAAAGTTTAAAATTTTTATTGTATTTAAGATAAAAATTGCGTGAAAAAGAAGTGCTTGGCACAATAAATAATAATTTGCTATACATTAATACCTCGGTATTAATGGAAAGTTTAGACTTGATTAGGCTAGAACAAGGGGAATCCCGACTCTGCTAGAGTGTTGATCTAGCTGCTTTCCTTAACATTTTAGGCTAAATCTTTACGAATTGTGCAAATGAAAATGCTAAGCGTGGAATAACAGATTTCTTTAGAGCTTATGTAAGTAATCTATGGCTTTTCTCTCCCAGGAGCTCCTACAATGACTTAATAACGTGCTTCTTTTCAAAAATTTGAACACAAAAATCATTTTGTTAGTAAAACAAAGTTTTTATACGGTTTTGACACGTACTAATTCAAAGTTTTATTTAAATTTTGGAACAAGCATACTTTCATGAAAACATAATAAGAATGCAAATGAAAGTGAGACGTTGCTTGAAAGTTGCAAAAGTTAAAGTTTTGAGTATGAATAAGTGCTATAAACTACAGTTCGAGATCGGTCCTTGGATCCTTAATTCTGAAAGGCGTTAAGGTCTTGGAATTACCCCGTGAAGCTCCGTTAGTAAAAAGCCATGAAATGAGAAATGAAAAGTAATGAAAAAAAATGAAAAAAAAAATGAGAAATGAAAAATGAAAAAATATATATGTATGTTGATTATGAATAAATGTTCAAAACTTGCTTGTTGTAAAATTTAAATAAACCTTTTAATTAGTATTTGTCAAAACCTTGTGAAGATTTTACGAATATTTGGAAGTTTTTGATTTCAAAGACCTAGTGAGCTCCGATACTCTTCTCAAGGGTGAAAACCTAGTCTCCTAAGTTTACTAAGGACAAGCTGAGAAGAAAGTCGCCACATGGAGTGATCTCATCTTTGAATCTTTAATTTCCAAATCTTCGTAGGTTGCTATCTATTTAAGCTTAATATTACTTTAGCGGTAGCTTCGTAAATCTTTGGAATCGAATTCCCGCTGATTCCGGTACTATTCTCGAGGGTGAAAACCTAGCCTCCTAAGTTTACTAAGGACAAGCTGAGAAGAAAGCTGCTACATGGAAAAGGCCCTTTCGACCCTTAGATTTTGCGGTTCTCGGTGAACTAATATGTTAAATAAATAACAACCCTAATATATGTTGATTTTTCCAGTCAAATTTTGAAAACAAGCACACACACCTAACCTAATAATAATTGAGGGAGAGAAAAGTTAGTCTCGACTTACACAGATTACTAATATAAGTAGCGTTAGCATTTTACAAAAACGTTTGTACAAGGGTTTTAGACTTGGTTTGGAAAGTATAAAAAGAGGATGACGATTACAATTCCCCGGAGACACCCAGTTTGCGTGAATCCCGTTCCATGATGCCATCTTTTTGAAATCAAGCATGATATTTAATTTCGTTATCGTTTAAAGTATTTGAATGGAATAAGAAGTGAAAACGGGGTATACTTGGTAACATAATAAATCTTGTGATCCCGTCATTACTTTATATGATCGGATTGCTAGGGACTAGCAATTGCTTAGTGTGGGGGATTGATGAGTGGCCTTTTACTCATCATTTTAGGCCCGAAAAACCCACCAAAACGACCAAAAACACCCAAAATGACCATATAATATCAACAAATATCCTTGGAGTGTGTTTTTGTGTATTTCAGGTACAAATGGATTGAAAACAAGGCAATTGTGAGCAAAATGGAGCATGGATGGGAAACCGGAGCATAATGGAGCAATACCGGATCGATTCGACACAATTTGGAGCATTTATTGAAGAATTGAAGATTCGAAGTCAATCCCGGGAGAGAGTGACATGGGGGGAGGTATGGAAATCCACAACACAACCGTAATCACCCTTTTTCCCTTAAGCTTTACCCTTTTACCCTCACCCGACACTAAAATCACCTAAATACCTTTATCACCCTAAATCTCGAAACTTAATTGCAAAATCTTTTTCAAAAACTTTTTTTCAAATCAAAGACCATTTTTCAAATAAATCACATAAATATTTTGATAAAACCTTTTATTTTACTTTATTATTATTATTAGTATATAATTAGTATATTAGTATTAGTATTATTATTAAAATTAGAATTATTAGTATTAGTATTAGTATAAATATTTTGACAATCCCCATTTGGTTGCTAGAGGAAAGCCATCAAATGCACTCTATTTAATTTCATAGGTTACTGGTAAATACCTATCCTGAGGGCCACTATTTTACATCATTAATGATGGCATAGAAGGTACTCGTGCTAATAATAGAAAAAGACTTATATTCGGTTTAAAGCATGTATCCCCCTCACAGGGTTTGTAAAGCATTTAAAAAGTGAGGCTATGAACTCACTTGGGATTAGAGATGAGTGTGGATGCTACTAGACGGTCTGCTCACGTAACCTGATGTAGTGTGTACGTCAAGCCTGAGTGGGTGCATTCTAAGTTCTCCTAATTAAGTATTCTTAAGGTTTCTAGATTTAGATATAAAATAACACCGTTCGGGCCATTGTAATTCAGAAGTATAACTCCTCACATGAAGCTCCCTACTATTGTATTATGTATAACATAATACCGTTCAGGCCATCATAATTCAGAAGTATATAACTCCTCACACAAAACTCCCTACTATTGAGTCATGTTGTTATATGCTTAAGTTATAAATATAACACAACACCATTCGGGCCATCATAATCTAGAGGTCATGTAGTAAATGTTTGAGGAGCCAGGGCACTATAACTCGTAAACCTAGCAAACTCGTCAAAACGAATACCCAAATGAAACCCCTCACTTGAAGCTCCCTACTATTGTGTTATGTTTTATTTAAGGAATATAGGGTTTTATATTTATGAAAATACTTGAAATATACCCTTAAGTTTAATAATTTACATAATATACCCTTAACCGAATAACTTTTACGGGTTTAGTCCTTAGCGATAATAACTATATATAACTATATCCTTATGCTATATAACTTTCCAAAATGGGTCCTAATGTTTTATACTTCTAAGATATCGCAAAAACAGTCCCTAGACCTAATATTTTCAGAAAGTTACAATATATACCCCTACACATGAAAACATTTGCAAAACTAGTCCTTTTTCTACATAAACTATATTTTTATGAAACAAGAAGCTGTCCTAGCTTATGATTAACTAATATAAGCCTATTAAAGTATCCTAGACTAGCTCATGGCTCATGAAACGGGCTGGTTGCATGCAAACATGGTTTTGAGTCAAATTAGGGTTTAGAAATGAAAACAAGCTAAAGAAAATAATCAAGGCTCATTCAAGGGTTCCTAGGTGATCTAATACTCTTATATAGCATTCTAGGTCAGTACTAAAGCTAAAATGATCAAAATATAAGCTTACTTGGGTCAAACTAGGGGTAACGAGTGGGTTAGGGATTTCTCGATGGGTTTTCACTTCGACAGGGGTTCTAGGCTCGCTTTGCTCGACTCCTACTCTTACTAGGGCTTCTATACTACTGAATGTGTGAGGTGAAGAAGAGAGAAAGGTGTGGTTTGAAGTGGTGAGGGTATGGGAGTATTTATAGGGCTCGACAAGAGTGGTGAGCAAGCAATGGGTTGCATGGTATCATAAAGAGGAGGGGAGTGACTAACTACAGCTACATATGACTCTCTAGGCCTAAGGGGAGTGACTAGTGATAGCTAGAAGTAGCTTGGATTAATGGTGGATGGTGGTTGGACCTTGGGAGGTCGCGGCACAAGGAGCTCAATTTGTGGTGATGGTGGTGTGTGGTTGGTTGCTTGGGATGACTAAGGTGGTTAATAAGCTACTAGGTTGGTAGTTTGATGTGCTTGAGGTGCTTAAGTAGCTTATTTCTAAGTTTAGGGTTTAGTTTAAGCCTAATCTTGCTTTGTGAGTGGTTAGGGTCTAGCTTAGGTTATAGTGCCTATATTAGGTCCTATGAGCTCTTAGTGACTTTGATTAAGTTCTAGGAAGCTTATTCTAAGTGGTGGTAGCTTATACTAGAGATTTAGGAAGGTTTTGACCTAGTTTCGGGACTTTAAAGCCTATTTAGGGTTCTAAGCTTAAAGGACTTGTACTATGAGCTATGACTAGTGGTACTAGGGTTTTGGTGAGGTAATGTAGCTAAGATATCATATACACGAGCCTTGAACACTTTCAAACTAGTTTGGTTGAGAAATTAGGGTTTTAGAGAGAACGTAAACACATAGGGCTGGTTTAGGGTTTATAATAGCTATAGTATACTAGAGTGATAGAATACTTATTGAAATGATGATTAGAACTTAGGCTTGACATACTAGGAGGTTTACAAGGCATAACATAAATGATATTTCGCAATAGTGGTTACGTGAGTCGTCTAGGGGGCTATGTAAGTTACTTTACATAGTAGGTATGAGTAACGATACTTACGGGAATTTGTAATGAAATAAGTGTTAAGATATAGTGTGGAAATGTATCCTAGGGTTATGCTAAGGCATAATGGGGATAGCTAAGGCATAATGGGGATAACTAAGGAAAAAATTTTACCCTGAAAAGTGCTATATAGATAGTATGAGTATAGTGACCGAGGTGAGTTTTGTGAGATGTTACAGTCTTCCCTCCTAAAAGGGAAATCTCGTCCCGAGATTTAGCTAGGAGTAGGAGGAGAGTGGGGGAAAAGATGAGGGTATTTGGCACGAATTTTATCATCTCATTCCCAGGTATACTCTGGTCCTCTTTGAGAGTTCCAGTGTACCTTAATGATAGGGATCCGATGATGTTTTAGATTTTTGACCTCTCGGTCCTTGATTTCTAAGGGTTCTTCTACGAAATTGAGCTTATCATCCAACTGAAGCTCTTTCATAGGAATGACGAGAGATTCATCGGATAGGCAATTTCCTAAGGTTGGAGATGTGAAATGTGTCATGTACACTACTGAGCTCTTCCGGAAGCTCAGGTCTATACGCCAGTGGACCAATTTGCTCTAAGATCCTAAATGGTCCAATGTACCTCGGACTAAGCTTTCCTAGCTTACCGAAACGAAAGACACCTTTCCTAGGTGATACCTTAAGCATGATACGATTTACTATTTCAAATTCTAAGGGTTTACGCCTAATGTTAACATAACTTTTCTGCCTATCCCTTGCAACTTGCAAGTTCCTACGGATTTGAACTATTTTCTCAGTAGTCTCATGAATTATCTCTGGAACCGTGAGTTGCACATCTCCAACTTCAGCCCAGCAGATAGGAGACCTGCACTGAATACCATAAAGTGCTTCAAAATGTACGGCCCTAATACTAGAGTGATAACTATTATTATAAGAGAATTTGACGGTTCCGCGACTCGACGTAAAGCTACGAACAAGGTTCCACGACTTGTCGTAGAGCTACAAACAAGGTTCCGCAACTTGTCGTAGAGCTACAAACAAGGTTCCGCAACTTGTCGTAGAGATACGAACAAGGTTCCGCGACTCGACGTAGACTTACGACAAGTATTCCGAAACTCGTCGTAGAGCTACGAACAAGGTTCTGCGACTTGTCATAGAGTTATGAACAAGGTTTCGCGACTCGACGTAGACTTACGAAAAGTATTCTGAAACCCGTCGTAGAGCTACGAACAAGGTTCCGCGACTCGATGTAGACTTCCGGCAAGTATTCCGAAACCCGTCGTAGAGCTACGAACAAGGTTCCGTGACTTGTCGTAGAGCTGCGAACAAGGTTCCGCGACTCAACGTAGACTTACGGTAAGTATTCCGAAACCCGTCGCAGAGTTACGAACAAGATTCCGCGACTCGACGTAGACTTACGGCAAGTATTCTGAAACCCGTCGTAGAGCTACGAGCAAGGTTCCACGACTCGGCGTAGAGCTACGAACAAGGTTCCGAGACTCGACGTAGACTTACGACAAGTATTCTGAAACCCGTCGTAGAGCTACGAAAAAGGTCCCGCGACTTCTCATCGAGCTATGAACAAGGTTCCGCAAATTGTCGTAGAGCTACGAACAAGGTTCTGCGACTCGACGTAGACATACCTAAAGTATTCCGAAACACGTCGTAGAGCTACGAACAAGGTTCCGCGACTCGACGTAGACTTACGGCAAGTATTCTGAAACCCATCATAGAGCTACGAACAATTTTCCGTGACTTGTCGTAGAGCTACGAACAAGGTTCCGTGACTCAACGTAGACTTACGGCAAGTATTCCAAAACCCGTCGAAGAGCTATGAACATGGTTTCGCGACTCGACGTAGAGCTACGAACAAGGTTCCGCGACTCGACGTAGAGCTACGAACAAGGTTCCGCGACTTGTCGTAGAGCTACGAACAAGGTTTCGCGACTCGACGTAGTCTTACGGCAAGTATTCCGAAACCCGTCGTAGAGCTACGAACAAGGTTCCGCGACTTGTCGTAGAGCTACGAACAAGGTTCCGCGACTTGTCGTAGAGTTACGAACAAGGTTCCACGACTCGACGTAGAGCTACGAACAAGGTTCCGCGACTTGTCGTAGAGCTACGAACAAGGTTCCGCAACTTGTCGTAGAGCTACAAACAAGGTTCCGAGACTCGACGTAGAATTTCGACAAGTATTCTGAAACCCGTCGTAGAGCTACAAAAAAGGTTCCGCGACTTGTCGTAGAGCAATGAACAAGGTTCCGCAAATTGTCGTAGAGCTACGAACAAGGTTATGCGACTCGACGTAGACATACGGCAAGTATTCCGAAACCCGTCGTAGAGCTACAAACAAGGTTCCGCGACTCGACGTAGACTTACGGAAAGTATTCTGAAACCCGTCAAAGAGCTACGAGCAATTTTCCGCGACTTGTCGTAGAGCTACGAACAAGGTTCTGCGACTCAACGTAGACTTACGGCAAGTATTCCGAAACCCGTCGAAGAGCTACGAACATGGTTTCGCGACTCGACGTAGAGCTACGAACAAGGTTCCGCGACTTATCGTAGAGCTACGAACAAGGTTCCGCGACTCGACGTAGACTTCCGGCAAGTATTCTGAAACCCGTCGTACAGCTATGAAAAAGGTTTCGCGACTCAACGTAGAGCTATGAACAAGGTTCTGCGACTTGTCGTAGAGCTACGAACAAGGTTCCGCGACTTGTCATAGAGATACGAACAAGGTTCCGCGACTCGACGTAGATTTACCGCAAGTATTCTGAAATCCTTCGTAGAGCTACGAACATGGTTTCGCGACTGGACGTAGTCTTACGGCAAGTATACCGAAACCCGTCGTAGAGCTACGAACAGGGTTCTGCGACTTGTCGTAGAGCTACGAACAAGGTTCCGCGATTTGTCGTAGAGATACGAACAAGGTTCCGCGACTTGTCGTAGAGCTACGAACAAGGTTCCGTGACTTGACGTAGAATAACGGCAAGTATTCCAAAACCCGTCGTTGAGCTACGAATATGGTTCCGCGACATGACATAGAGCTATGAAAAAAGTTCTGTGACTTGTCGTAGAGCTATGAATAAGGTTCCGCGACTCGACTTAGACTTACGGCAAGTATTCCGAAACCTATCGTAGAGCTCCAAACAAGGTTCCGCGATTCGACGTAGAGCTACGAACAAGGTTCCGTGACTTATCGTAGAGCTACGAACAAGGTTCCAAGACTTATAGTAGAGCTACGAACAAGGTTCCGCAACTCGACGTAGACTTACGACAAGTATTCCGAAACCCGTCGTAGAGCTACGAACAAGGTTCCGTGACTTGTCGTAGAGCTACGAAAAAAGGTTCTGCGACTTGTCGTAGAGCTATGAACAAGGTTCCGCGACTCGACGTACACTTACGACAAGTATTCCGAAACCCGTCGTAGAGCTACGAACAAGGTTCCGCGACTTGTCGTAGAGATACAAACGAGGTTCCGCGATTTATCGTAGAGCTACCAACAAGGTTCCGTGACTCGACGTAGACTTACGACAAGTATTCCGAAACCCGTCGTATAGCTGCGAACATGGTTCTGCGACTAGTCGTAGAGCTACGAACAAGGTTTCGCGACTCGACGTAGACTAACGACAAGTATTTTGAAACCCGTCGTAGAGCTACGAACAAGGTTCCGTGACTCGACATAGACTTACGGCAAGTATTCCAAAACACGTCTTAGAGCTATGAACAAGGTTCCGCGACTCGACGTAGACTTACGGTAAGTATTCCGAAACCCATCGTAGAGTTACGAACAAGATACCGCGACTCGACGTAGATTTTAGACAAGTACTCCGAAACCCGTCGTAGAGCTACGAACAAGGTTCCACGACTCGACATAGAGCTACGAACAAGGTTCCGCGACTTGTTGTAGAGCTACGAACAAGGTTCCGCGACTTATTGTAGAGCAACGAACAAGGTTTCGCGACTCGACGTAGATTTACCGCAAGTATTCTGAAATCCTTCGTAGAGCTACGAACAAGGTTTCGCGACTGGACGTAGTCTTACGGCAAGTATTCCGAAACCCGTCGTAGAGCTACGAACAAGGTTCTGAGACTTGTCGTAGAGCTACGAACAAGGTTACGCGAATTGTGGTAGAGCTACGAACAAGGTTCCGCGACTTGTCGTAGAGCTACGAACAAGGTTCCGTGACTTGACGTAGAATAACGACAAGTATTCCAAAACCCGTCGTTGAGCTACGAATATGGTTCCGCGACTTCACATAGAGCTATGAAAAAAGTTCTGTGACTTGTCGTAGAGCTATGAACAAGGTTCCGCGACTTGACTTCGACTTACGGCAAGTATTCCGAAACCTATCGTAAAGCTCCAAACAAGGTTCCGCGATTCGACGTAGAGCTACGAACAAGGTTCCGCGACTTGTCGTAGAGCTACGAACAAGGTTCCACGACTTATAGTAGAGCTACAAACAAGGTTCCGCAACTCGACGTAGACTTACGACAAGTATTCCGAAACCCGTCGTAGAGCTACGAACAAGGTTCCGTGACTTGTCGTAGAGCTATGAACAAGGTTCCGCGACTCGACGTACACTTACGACAAGTATTCCGAAACCCGTCATAGAGCTACGAACAAGGTTCTGTGACTTGTCGTAGAGCTACAAACGAGGTTCCGCGACTTATCATAGAGCTACCAACAAGGTTCCATGACTCGACGTAGACTTACGACAAGTATTCCGAAACCCGTCGTAGAGCTGCGAACATGGTTCTGTGACTTGTCGTAGAGCTACGAACAAGGTTTCGCGACTCGACGTAGACTAATGACAAGTATTTTGAAACCCGTCGTAGAGCTACGAACAAGGTTCCGTGACTCGACATAGACTTACGGAAAGTATTCCAAAACACGTCTTAGAGCTACGAACAAGGTTCCGCGACTCGACGTAGACTTACGGTAAGTATTCCGAAACCCATCGTAGAGTTACGAACAAGATACCGCGACTCGACGTAGATTTTCGACAAGTACTCCGAAACCCGTCGTAGAGCTACGAACAAGGTTCCGCGACTTGTCGTAGAGATACAAACGAGGTTCCGCGATTTATCGTAGAGCTACCAACAAGGTTCCGTGACTCGACGTAGACTTACGACAAGTATTCCGAAACCCGTCGTAGAGCTGCGAACATGGTTCTGCGACTAGTCGTAGAGCTACGAACAAGGTTTCGCGACTCGACGTAGACTAACGACAAGTATTTTGAAACCCGTCGTAGAGCTACGAACAAGGTTCCGTGACTCGACATATACTTACGGCAAGTATTCCAAAACACGTCTTAGAGCTATGAACAAGGTCCCGCGACTCGACGTAGACTTACGGTAAGTATTCTGAAACCCATCGTAGAGTTACGAACAAGATACCGCGACTCGACGTAGATTTTAGACAAGTACTCCGAAACCCGTCGTAGAGCTACGAACAAGGTTCCACGACTCGACATAGAGCTACGAACAAGGTTCCGCGACTTGTCGTAGAGCTACGAACAAGGTTCCGCGACTTATTGTAGAGCAACGAACAAGGTTTCGCGACTCGACGTAGATTTACCGCAAGTATTCTGAAATCCTTCGTAGAGCTACGAACAAGGTTTTGCGACTGGACGTAGTCTTACGGCAAGTATTCCGAAACCCGTCGTAGAGCTACGAACAAGGTTCTGCGACTTGTCGTAGAGCTACGAACAAGGTTACGCGATTTGTCGTAGAGCTACGAACAAGGTTCCGCGACTTGTCGTAGAGCTACGAACAAGGTTCCGTGACTTGACGTAGAATAACGACAAGTATTCCAAAACCCGTCGTTGAGCTACGAATATGGTTCCGCGACTTGACATAGAGCTATGAAAAAAGTTCTGTGACTTGTCGTAGAGCTATGAACAAGGTTCCGCGACTTGACTTAGACTTACGGCAAGTATTCCGAAACCTATCGTAAAGCTCCAAACAAGGTTCCGCGATTCGACGTAGAGCTACGAACAAGGTTCCGCGACTTGTCGTAGAGCTACGAACAAGGTTCCACGACTTATAGTAGAGCTACAAACAAGGTTCCGCAACTCGACGTAGACTTACGACAAGTATTCCGAAACCCGTCGTAGAGCTACGAACAAGGTTCCGTGACTTGTCGTAGAGCTATGAACAAGGTTCCGCGACTCGACGTACACTTACGACAAGTATTCCGAAACCCGTCATAGAGCTACGAACAAGGTTCCGCGACTTGTCGTAGAGCTACAAACGAGGTACCGCGACTTATCGTAGAGCTACCAACAAGGTTCCGTGACTCGACGTAGACTTACGACAAGTATTCCGAAACCCGTCGTAGAGCTGCGAACATGGTTCTGTGACTTGTCGTAGAGCTACAAACAAGGTTTCGCGACTCGACGTAGACTAATGACAAGTATTTTGAAACCCGTCGTAGAGCTACGAACAAGGTTCCGTGACTCGACATAGACTTACGGAAAGTATTCCAAAACACGTCTTAGAGCTACGAACAAGGTTCCGCGACTCGACGTAGACTTACGGTAAGTATTCCGAAACCCATCGTAGAGTTACGAACAAGATACCGCGACTCGACGTAGATTTTAGACAACTACTCCGAAACCCGTCGTAGAGCTACGAACAAGGTTCCACTACTCGATATAGAGCTACGCACAAGGTTCCATGACTTTTCGTAGTGCTACGAACAAGGTTTCACAACTTGTCGTAGAGCTACGAACAAGGTTTCGAGATTCGACGTAGATTTATGACAAGTATTCCAAAACCCGTCGTAAAGCTACGAACAAGGTTCTGTGACTCGTCGTAGAGCTATGAACATGGTTCCTCAACTTGTCTTAGAGCTACGAACAATGTTCCTCGACTCGACGTAGACTGACAGCAAGTATTCCGAAACCAGTCGTAGAGCTACGAACAAGGTTCCGCGACTCGACGTAGACTTACGGCAAGTATTCTGAAACCCGTCGTAGAGCTACGAACAAGGTTCCGTGACTTGTCGTAGAGCTACAAACGAGGTTCCGCGACTTATCGTAGAGCTACCAACAAGGTTCCGTGACTCTACGTAGACTTACGACATGTATTCCGAAACCCGTCGTTGAGCTACGAACAAGGTTCCGCGACTTGTCGTAGAGCTACAAACGAGGTTCCGCGACTTATCGTAGAGCTACCAACAAGGTTCCGTGACTCGACGTAGACATACGACAAGTATTCCGAAACCCGTCGTAGAGCTGCGAACATGGTTCTGCGACTTGTCATAGAGCTACGAACAAGGTTTCGCGACTCGACGTAGACTAACGACATGTATTTTGAAACCCGTCGTAGAGCTACGAACAAGGTTCCGTGACTCGACATATACTTACGGCAAGTATTACAAAACACGTCTTAGAGCTACGAACAAGGTTCCGCGACTCGACGTACACTTACGGTAAGTATTCCGAAACCCATCGTAGAGTTACGAACAAGATACCGCGACTCGACGTAGACTTTAGACAAGTACTCCGAAACCCGTCGTAGAGCTACGAACAAGGTTCCAGGACTCGACATAGAGCTACGAACAAGGTTTCGCGACTTGTCGTAGAGCTACTAACAAGGTTCCGCGACTCATTGTAGAGCAACGAACAAGGTTCCGCGACTCGACGTAGATTTACCGCAAGTATTCTGAAATCCTTCGTAGAGCTACGAACAAGGTTTCGCGACTGGCCGTAGTCTTACGGCAAGTATTCCGAAACCCGTCGTAGAGCTACGAACAAGGTTCTGCGACTTGTCGTAGAGCTATGAACAAGGTTCCGCGATTTGTCGTAGAGCTACGAACAAGGTTCCGTGACTTGACGTAGAATAACGGCAAGTATTCCGAAACCCGTCGTTGAGCTACGAATATGGTTCCGCGACTTGACAGAGAGCTATGAAAAAAGTTCTGTGACTTGTCGTAGAGCTATGAACAAGGTTCCGCGACTCGACTTAGACTTACGGCAAGTATTCCGAAACCTATCGTAGTGCTCCAAACAAGGTTCCGCGATTCGATGTAGAGCTACGAACAAGGTTACGCGACTTGTCGTAGAGCTACGAACAAGGTTCCAAGACTTATAGTAGAGCTACGAACAAGGTTCCGCAACTCGACGTAGACTTACAACAAGTATTCCGAAACCCGTCGTAGAGCTACGAACAAGGTTCCGTGACTTGTCGTAGAGCTACGAAAAAAGGTTCTGCGACTTGTCGTAGAGCTATGAACAAGGTTCCGCGACTCGACGTACACTTACGACAAGTATTCCGAAACCCTTCGTAGAGCTACGAACAAGGTTCCGCGACTTGTCGTAGAGCTACAAACGAGGTTCCGCGACTTATCGTAGAGCTACCAACAAGGTTCCGTGACTCGACGTAGACTTACGACAAGTATTCCGAAACCCGTCGTAGAGCTGCGAACATGGTTCTGCGACTTGTCGTAGAGCTACGAACAAGGTTTCGCGACTCGACGTAGACTAACGACAAGTATTTTGAAACCCGTCGTAGAGCTACGAACAAGGTTCCGTGACTCGACATAGACTTACGGCAAGTATTCCAAAACACGTCTTAGAGCTACAAACAAGGTTCCGCGACTCGAGGTAGACTTACGGTAAGTATTCCGAAACCCATCGTAGAGTTACGAACAAGATACCGCGACTCGACGTAGATTTTAGACAAGTACTCCGAAACCCGTCGTAGAGCTACGAACAAGGTTCCACGACTCGACATAGAGCTACGAACAAGGTTCCGCGACTTGTCGTAGAGCTACGAACAAGGTTCCGCGATTTATTGTAGAGCAACGAACAAGGTTCCGCGACTCGACGTAGATTTACCGCAAGTATTCTGAAATCCTTCGTAGAGCTACGAACAAGGTTTCGCGACTGGACGTAGTCTTACGGCAAGGATTCCGAAACCCGTCGTAGAGCTACGAACAAGGTTCTGCGACTTGTCGTAGAGCTACGAGCAAGGTTCTGCGATTTGTCGTAGAGCTACGAACAAGGTTCCGCGACTTGTCGTAGAGCTACGAACAAGGTTCCGTGACTTGAAGTAGAATAACGGCAAGTATTCCCAAACCCGTCATTGAGCTACGAATATGGTTCCGCGACTTAATATAGAGCTATGAAAAAAGTTCTGTGACTTGTCGTAGAGCTATGAACAAGGTTTCGCGACTCGACTTAGACTTACGGCATGTATTCCGAAACCTATCGTAGAGCTCCAAACAAGGTTCCGCAATTCGACGTAGAGCAACGAATAAGGTTCCGCGACTTGTCGTAGAGCTACGAACAAGGTTCTAAGACTTATAGTAGAGCTACGAACAAGGTTCCGCAACTCGACGTAGACATACGACAAGTATTCCGAAACCCGTCGTAGAGCTACGAAGAAGGTTCCGTGACCTGTCGTAGAGCTATAAAAAAAGGTTCTGTGACTTGTCGTAGAGCTATGAACAAGGTTTTGCGACTCGACGTACACTTACGACAAGTATTCCGAAACCCGTCGTAAAGCTACGAACAAGGTTCGGCGACTTGTCATAGAGCTACAAACGAGGTTCCGCGACTTATCGTAGAGCTACCAACAAGGTTCCGTGAATCGACGTAGACTTACGACAAGTATTCCGAAACCCGTCGTAGAACTGCGAACATAGTTCTGCGACTTGTCGTAGAGCTACGAACAAGGTTTCGCGACTCGACGTAGACTAACGACAAGTATTTTGAAACCCGTCGTAGAGCTACGAACAAGGTTCCGTGACTCGACATAGACTTACGGCAAGTATTCCAAAACACGTCTTAGAGCTACGAACAAGGTTCCGCGACTCGACGTAGACTTACGGTAAGTATTCCGAAACCCATCGTAGAGTTACGAACAAGATACCGCGACTCGACGTAGATTTTAGACAAGTACTCTGAAACCCGTCGTAGAGCTACGAACAAGGTTCCACGACTCGATATAGAGCTACGAACAAGGTTCCGTGACTTTTCGTAGTGCTGCGAAAAATGTTTCGCAACTTGTCGTAGAGCTACGAACAAGGTTTCGAGATTCGACGTAGAATTATGACAAGTATTCCAAAACCCGTCGTAAAGCTACGAACAAGGTTCTGTGACTTGTCGTAGAGCTATGATCAAGGTTCCTCAACTTGTCTTAGAGCTACGAACAATGTTCCGCGACTCGACGTAGACTGACGGCAAGTATTCCGAAAACAGTCGTAGAGCTACGAACAAGGTTCCGCGACTCGACGTAGACTTACGGCAAGTATTCTGAAACCCATCGTAGAGCTACGAACAAGGTTCCGCGACTTGTCGTAGAGCTACGAACGAGGTTCCGCGACTTATCGTAGAGCTACCAACAAGGTTCCGGGACTCGACGTAGACTTACGACAAGTATTCCGAAACCCGTCGTAGAGCTACGAACAAGGTTCCGCGACTTGTCGTAGAGCTAGAAACGAGGTTCCGCGACTTATCGTAGAGCTACCAACAAGGTTCCGTGACTCGACGTAGACTTACGACAAGTATTCTGAAACCCGTCGTAGAGCTGCGAACATGGTTCTGCGACTTGTCGTAGAGCTACGAACAAGGTTTCGCGACTCGACATAGACTAACGACAAGTATTTTGAAACCCGTCGTAGAGCTACGAACAAGGTTCCGTGACTCGACATAGACTTACGGCAAGTATTCCAAAACACGTCTTAGAGCTACGAAGAAGGTTCCGCGACTCGACGTAGACTTACGGTAAGTATTCCGAAACCCATCGTAGAGTTACGAACAAGATACCGCGACTCGACGTAGATTTTAGACAAGTACTCCGAAACCCGTCGTAGAGCTACGAACAAGGTTCCACGACTCGACATAGAGCTACGAACAAGGTTCCGCGACTTGTCGTAGAGCTACGAACAAGGTTCCGCGACTTATTGTAGAGCAACGAACAAGGTTCCGCGACTCGACGTAGATTTACCGGAAGTATTCTGAAATCCTTCTTAGAGCTACGAACAAGGTTTTGCGACTGCACGAAGTCTTACGGCAAGAATTCCGAAACCCGTCGTAGAGCTACGAACAGGGTTCTGCGACTTGTCGTAGAGCTACGAACAAGGTACCGCGATTTGTCGTAGAGCTATGAACAAGGTTCCGCGACTTGTCGTAGAGCTACGAACAAGGTTCCGTGACTTGACGTAGAATAATGGCAAGTATTCCGAAACCCGTCGTTGAGCTACGAATATGGTTCCGCGACTTGGCATAGAGCTATGAAAAAAGTTCTGTGACTTGTTTTAGAGCTATGAACAAGGTTCGTGACTCGACTTATACTTACGGCAAGTATTCCGAAACCTATCGTAGAGCTCCAAACAAGGTTCCGCGATTCGACGTAGAGCTACGAACAAGGTTCCGCGACTTGTCGTAGAGCTACGAACAAGGTTCCAAGACTTATAGTAGAGCTACGAACAAGGTTCCGCAACTCGAAGTAGACTTACGACAAGTATTCCGAAACCCGTCGTAGAGCTACGAACAAGGTTCCGTGACTTGTCGTAGAGCTACGAAAAAAGGTTCTGCGACTTGTCATAGAGCTATGAACAAAGTTTCGCGACTCGACGTACACTTACGACAAGTATTCGGAAACCCGTCGTAGAGCTATGAACAAGGTTCCGCGACTTGTCGTAGAGCTACAAACGAGGTTCCGCGACTTATCGTAGAGCTACCAACAAGGTTTCGTGACTCGACGTAGACTTACGACAAGTATTCCGAAACCCGTCGTAGAGCTGCGAACATGGTTCTGCGACTTGTCGTAGAGCTACGAACAAGGTTTCGCGACTCGACGTAGACTAACGACAAGTATTTTGAAACCCGTCGTAGAGCTACGAACAAGGTTCTGCGACTTGTCGTAGAGCTACGAACAAGGTTCCGCGACTTGTCGTAGAGCTACGAACAAGGTTCCGTGACTTGACGTAGAATAACGGCAAGTATTCCGAAACCCGTCGTTGAGCTACGAATATGGTTCCGCGACTTGACATGGAGCTATGAAAAAAGTTCTGTGACTTGTCGTAGGGCTATGAACAAGGTTCCGCGACTCGACTTAGACTTACGGCAAGTATTCCGAAACCTATCGTAGAGCTCCAAACATGGTTCCGCAATTCGACGTAGAGCTACGAACAAGGTTCCGCGACTTATCGTAGAGCTACGAACAAGGTTCCAAGATTTATAGTAGAGCGACGAACAAGGTTCCGTAACTCGACGTAGACTTACGACAAGTATTCCGAAACCTGTCATAGAGCTACGAACAAGGTTCCGTGACTTGTCGTAGAGCTACGAAAAAAGGTTCTGCGACTTGTCGTAGAGCTATGAACAAGGTTCCGCGACTCGACGTACACTTACGACAAATATTCCGAAACCCGTCGTA
Organism: Artemisia argyi; assembly: GCA_030686995.1. Classification (NCBI taxonomy): domain Eukaryota; kingdom Viridiplantae; phylum Streptophyta; class Magnoliopsida; order Asterales; family Asteraceae; genus Artemisia; species Artemisia argyi. The sequence goes on along the minus strand of CM060688.1, from coordinate 112,736,017 downwards.
GAGCTACGAACAAGGTTCCGTGACTTGTCGTAGAGCTACAAACGAGGTTCCGCGACTTATCGTAGAGCTACCAACAAGGTTCCGTGACTCGACGTAGACTTACGACAAGTATTCCGAAACCCGTCGTAGAGCTGCGAACATGGTTCTGCGACTTGTCGTAGAGCTACGAACATGGTTTCGCGACTCGACGTAGACTAACGACAAGTATTTTGCAACCCGTCGTAGAGCTACAAACGAGGTTTCGCGACTTATCATAGAGCTACCAACAAGGTTCCGTGACTCGACGTAGACTTACGACAAGTATTCCGAAACCCGTCGTAGAGCTACGAACAAGGTTCCGTGACTGGTCGTAGAGCTACGAAAAAAGGTTTTGCGACTTGTCGTAGAGCTATGAACAAGGTTCCGCGACTCGACGTACACTTACGACAAGTATTCCGAAACCCGTCGTAGAGCTACGAACAAGGTGCCGCGACTTGTTGTAGAGCTACAAACAAGGTTCCGCGACTTATCGTAGAGCTACCAACAAAGTTCCGTGACTCGACGTAGACTTACGACAAGTATTCTGAAACCTGTCGTAGAGCTTCGAACATGGTTCTGCGACTTGTCGTAGAGCTACGAACAAGGTTTCGCGACTCGACGTAGACTAACGACAAGTATTTTGAAACCCGTCGTAGAGCTACGAACAAGGTTCCGTGACTCGACATAGACTTACGGCAAGTATTCCAAAACACGTCTTAGAGCTACGAACAAGGTTCCACGACTCGACGTAGACTTACGGTAAGTATTCCGAAACCCATCGTAGAGTTACGAACAAGATACCGCGAGTCGACGTAGATTTTAGACAAGTACTCCGAAACCCGTCATAGAGCTACGAACAAGGTTCCACGACTCGACATAGAGCTACGAACAAGGTTCCCCGACTTGTCGTAGAGCTACGAACAAGGTTCCGCGACTTATTGTAGAGCAACGAACAAGGTTCCGCGACTCGACGTAGATTTACCGCAAGTATTCTGAAATCCTTCGTAGAGCTACGAACAAGGTTTTGCGACTGGACGTAGTCTTACGGCAAGTATTCCGAAACCCGTCGTAGAGCTACGAACAGTGTTCTGCGACTTGTCGTAGATCTACGAACAAGGTTCCGCGATTTGTCGTAGAGCTACGAACAGGGTTCCGCGACTTAACCTCTAATGCACCTATTTTAAAGTCAATCTTGAGAAACAAAGGTGCTGCTAACAAGGATAATAAACCCAAAAGATAGAACTGTGTCGCGTAGATGGATTTATTACACCAAGTCGAAACCCATAAACTAAACACCCTTGTTTCTCTGGCGATTAATGGCGACAAAAACAAACGAATCTTATTCTTAATTAATTTCACCTTCTTTGATTCTTATGCTATCATGGGTCGGTGGTCTTTGTTTTAGATTCGTTTTTTGCTTTGTGGTTTAAGGGTTTCTAACTTATTATTGTGCTCCTTGTCGTTTATGCATGGTTGGATTTACTATATTCCCTATTTTTACATGATCGTGGGTCGGTGCTTGATTATCTAATTTCACTTCCTGTCGTTTTCTGCATGGTTAATATCGCTTTTATTATTGGATGTTATCATTATATTGGTACGATTGATAATGAGGGTCGGTTAGGAAGTACGAGGTTTATTTAATAACATCTTAGGGTTCGTTTCAGTTTATTGATTGGTTTGTCGATTGTGGGATTGTCGTTTTTTGTTAGTCGGTTTTTTAGGGTTTTTTTTTCCATTCGCTTGCAAGTTTTCTTTAGGGTTTCGTTTGCTGTTATGGATTCGTCTAATATATCTTCCAAATCATCCACTGCTCCTAATTCGAATCTAATCTCTAATGCACCTATTTTAAAGTCTATCTTGAGAACTAAAGGTGCTGCTAACGTTATTAAGCCGCATGTTTCAGCTGCTGAATTATTATCATCTGTTGGGCAACATGAAGGTTTAGAGGAGGATTTGTTGAGGAGTGGTCTTGCTGCTAAGCTTAAGAGTGTTGATGGTCCGATTTTGAGTAGAGATGGTAAGGTTTTGAAACCTTATCGTGTGGTTAAATTCGCTGATCAAGATGTCTTGTCTACGGATCAGAATATGGAGGTTGGGAATGAGAAGAGTTCTAGTGGAATGACTAAGGCTGCCATGGGTGATGCAAATCAGGTTTCTAGTGTTAAACATGTTTCTATTGCAACTCAAGGGACTAGTACGAAGGATCCAAGTCAACCTAATGTTGTAAGTGCTAATATTGGTGATAATGGTAAGCCTTCTAATGCTGCTGGTTCACAACCAGCCCCTAAACTCTCATATGCTTCTATGTTTACTACTAAGAACACGTTCAAATCTGTTAACATTTGTGAATTACGTAATGAGGAACGTGTGGAAGGAGCTCATGTCACAATTCCTTTGAAAGAAATTAATGATGTTTCGGCCAGATTTGCTAACACTATTTACGGGTATTTTATTGGGAAACGACTTGCATTCCCTATCGTGGAGAATTATGTTAAGAATACATGGGCTAAATTTGGATTGGAACGTGTCATGTTAAATAATGGCTTCTTTTTATTTCAATTTTCCACTAAGGATGGAATGGACAAAGTGTTAGAGACTGGTCCGTGGTTGATTCGTTCTATTCCTATCTTTTTAAACATTTGGACGCCTAATACTAAGCTTACTAAGGAAGAGGTAACTTCAGCCCCCTTATGGGTGAAGTTACATAATGTGCCAATTGTTGCTTATACGGAGGTTGGATTGAGCTTGATTACGACTCAAATTGGTAAACCTATCATGTTGGATTCGTACACGAGTACTATGTGTGTTAAATCTTGGGGTCGGAATTCATATGCTCGTGCTCTTATTGAAGTGTCTTCTATTAACAAGTTAATGGATCATGTGGTTGTGGCAATTCCGTTTCCTAATGGTTCAGGTCATTCCTTGGAACGTATTGATATTGAATATGAATGGCAGCCCCCACGTTGTGGTTTATGCAAAATTTTTGATCATGATGATGCTGCATGTCCCAAGAAGGTTAAACAATCTTGTGTGAAGTCTAATGTTGATGAGGAGGGTTTTGTGGAAGCTACTAAGCGTAAGGGTAAGGGTAAGGTGCCAACTCATGAGAAGGTTATTGATGGAGTTCGTTTTGCAAAACCTAAGGTTACTTTTAATTACCGTTGGCAGCCTGTTTCGAAAACTAAAGGGGGGTCTGATGGAGCGTCGTCTTCTAAGGGTAATAGTACTAATAAGGAACCTACTGTTCCTAAGGATGGTGTGGTGAATGGTGCTTCATCTTCAAAGGCTCAAGGTACAAATAATGAATCACGAGTTAAGAATGTGGAAGCTGGGCTTAATTCATTGGATAATCAGGTTAATAGTGATGTTCCAGCCCCTTCTAAGTATATTCATGATGATCTAAGTGATATTGTCACTAAGAATTCTTTTGGAGCGCTTAGTGATGATGTGACCAGTTCTGAATTTGGGTTTGAGGAGGATTCATCTCATGAGAATAAAGGGGTTCATGAAGTGGATAGTGATACGGATAATGAGGTTGATGAGTATATTGAATGTGGTAATCGAAACACGGTCACGAGTAATCAAAAGGAAGCAAGCACTTCCTCTGGTGATGTTCCTCATGTATAGTATCGCTTCATGGAATATAAGGGGAATGAACCAATCCCCTAAACGAAATGAGGTTCGTCAGGTTATTTGTGAAAATCAACTTTCTATTTGTGCTATTTTGGAATCGCATGTCTCTAATTCTCGTCTTCAGGAGTTATGCATGAGGGTGTTTAAAGGTTGGGATTGGACTTCTAATGGTAATTTGTGTAGTAGTGGTTCTCGTATCATTTTGGGATAGAATGTGGATGTGGTTGATTTGAATGTGGTTGCTATGACTGATCAGGTGATCCATACTTTCATTCGATTTAAGGCTGATAAAAAGGAGTTGTTTTGTTCTTTTGTTTATGCTCACAATAAGTATATTAATATAAAGAAACCCTAAACTCTCTCACCCCTAAGGGCGAAATCCGGCCACCCCTCCCCCATATCTCAATCGCAAAAAACTGCCTCTAATCCGCCTCTCTATTGTTCATGTTAATGATATGCAATCGGATTAAGGGTAGTTATCATCGGGGTAGGGTGTGCTATCGATTCTCTCTCTTTATTTTTCTGATTTCGTCTCCTATTCTAAACCCTAAACGATTATCACTATAGTCGGTTTTTAATCGACCACTTTTTTTAGGGTTTTGTTTTGATCGTGTATTTATACCCTCAAACTATACGATTCCTTTGCTTTCAGTTGGGTGATCGTTTGAGGGTTTTTAACCCTAAACGATTACTTTAAATTTTTCAATCGGTTTTAGGGTTTTCTGTTTTGGATCTGATCGATTGGTGCTTATGGGATTATCATTCCACGATCTGCTTGTTGGTGATTCATATATCAGGTTTCTTATTCGTATTATTTGCTGGTGTATGCTTCTTGGTTGTTGCTTAATGCCTATAAACCTTTTTTAAGGTTTTATTTGTTTCATTGGAAGTAAAACTCTTTTAGAGTTTTTGTGTTAATGGAAGTATACCCTCGTTGGGTATTGATGTAGGGCTGGAAGTTCTTTTAATGATGGTTGTGAGTGTTTTGTGGGTTTGGGAGAGTGTAAAGTTCTACGTGGGTAGATGTTTTGTTGCGTGCTGCTGTTCCCTTGGAAGTTGATCGTTTGACTTTGATTTGATCCTGCATGCGTTCATGTTTAACATGTAGTTGGATCTGGTCATTTGCTCTTGCTTATTCGATCTACTGGTTAGGGTTTTATCACCCTTGGGTTGTTGCAGATTGTTGCTGAATGTTATCACCCTTGATCGATGTGTACCTTGGCTGTTTTGGATGGGGTGATCATTGCATGAATGCTGCATGGTTGTTAGGGTTTTTTTATAACCATATTTGTTTGTTACGCTTTACGGCTGCTACTGGTTTGATGACTACTGGGTTCTTATTCATATTTGCTGGTTGTAGCATTCGGTTAAAGTGTATGGTGGCTTTTAGTACCATAAGATCCCTTCTTGGCAGAATTGGTTTAGTCCTTTGTGGGATCATGGGAGGTGTGGTGCATTGTGACTTGATCAATGTATGTCTTCATGTGTGTTCACTCGTATTTGTTTGAAGATTGGTTCAAGTTCGGATATGCTGGAAGGTTGGGTCGCTTAGACCATTGTTTATGCTTCAAGTTCAATTTGCTACGGAAGTCACTCTTATTAGGTTATTAGATTATGTGTGCATAATACTAATAGAAGACGCAATTGGTTGAAGCTGGATGTTCACATGTTTATGATCTGGATCGCTAGGATGACTAAGAAGACTTAAATGTTTTATTTGAGTTGTGATGTATTGTATTTTTTATTGCTAGTCATGGTTAGTAGTATTTAGATCTGTTAGCTATAAGAAAGGTCTGTCATTCTTATATAGTGGTAGTGGTAGTGTCCTTAGGGACTTCGATGAGAGACTCACTCTCATCCATTGTACTGAAACGTTTTGTTGATTAATGTATTTTACCGGGTGCAGGATTACTCCCCTTTACCCACAATAAGTATATTCATCGGAGACCCCTATGGGATAATCTTGGGTTACATAATCAGCTGGTTCGTAATAGCCCTTGGTGTGTTCTTGGGGATTTCAATTCAGCTCTTAATTTAGAAGATAAGGTCGAGGGTTCTTCGGTTATTGATATTGCGATGCGGGAATTTAAGGAGTGTGTGGATGCTAATGAGTTGGTTGATATAAACCGCTCGGGGCTGCAATTTACTTGGACTCAAAAGCTGAGAGGATTTGATGGTTCTTTGAGGAAGATTAATCGCATAATGGCTAATCTTGGGTTTTTGGATTCGTTTGCTGGTGCTCATGCTATCTTTCAACCGTACCGTGTTTCTGATCACTCCCCGGCTATTCTTCATATTCCTACTATGTGTAAGTTTAAACCTAGGCCTTTTAAATTCTCAAATATTCTTGTTCAGAATTCAAGGTTTAAACAGCAAGTTCAAGAGTGTTGGGGTACATCGGTCAGTGGTTTTCATATGTTTAAAGTGGTTAGTAAATTGAAGGCGCTTAAAAAGCCTTTTCGGAGTATGCTTTTCCGAGAAGGTAATATTCATGAGAAAGTTACTAAACTTCGTCATGAATTGGATGAGATTCAGCGTGCCCTTGATTTGGATCCGTTTAATGTTGATTTGCGTGAGGAGGGAGCATGCTATCTTAATGCTTTCAATGATGCTGTTTTGAAGGACGAATGTTTTCTCAAGCAAAAGGCTAAGATTGAATGGCTTCGGGTTGGTGACTCGAATTCTGCATATTTTCATAAGGTTGTTAAGAGTAGGAAAGCTAGGGGTCGGATTGATTCTATTTGTGATGGTAATGGTGTGCATTTGGTGGAGGATCAGATTCCTAATGCTTTTGTATCTTATTTTACATCATTCCTTGGTCAAGAGGGGCCTATTTTACCATTGGATGATTCTGCTCTCTTCACATCGACTCTTGATCCTAATGTGGCTCTAGATATGGTTCGCGATGTTACGTCTCGTGAGGTCAAAGATGCTATATTTTCTATGGGAGATGATAAGGCGCCGGGTCCTGATGGTTATTCGGCTGCATTTTTTAATGGTGCTTGGGATATTATTTCGAATGATGTTACTAAGGCGGTTCAGGAATTTTTTGTTAATGGTAAATTGTTGAAAGAGATTAATCATACTACCATTGCCCTTTTGCCTAAGATCAATTCTCCCACTCGGATAACTGATTTTAGGCCTATTTCGTGTTGCAATGTGATTTTCAAGTGTATTAGTAAGATTATTGCCAACCGGATTAAGGAAAGCCTTTGCACTTTGGTTAGTCTGAATCAGTCTGCGTTTATTCCTGGTAGACAGATTGCCGATAACATTCTGCTTACTCAGGAGCTTATGCATAATTATCACCTTAATCGTGGGCCTTCTAGATGTGCTTTTAAGGTGGATATTCAAAAGGCGTACGACACGGTTAATTGGCAGTTTTTGAGGTGTATACTGGTTCGTTTTGGCTTTCATCCACGTATGGTTCACTGGATTATGGAATGTGTTTCTACTACTTCATTCTCTATTAGTGTGAATGGCATCTTGCATGGTTATTTTAAGGGTAAGCGTGGTCTTAGGCAAGGGGATCCGTTATCGCCTTATCTTTTCACGCTTGTTATGGAGGTGTTTACCCTTATATTGAGGCGTCGCGTTCGGGATTCTGATTTGTTCACTTACCATCACAAATGCTCGCAACTTAATTTAATTAATCTTTGTTTTGCTGATGATTTGTTCTTGTTTGCTCATGGTGATGCGCTTTCGGCAGGTGTTATTATGGATTCCTTAGAGGAGTTCAAGGATGTTTCGGGCTTGTCTCTTAGCTTACCCAAGAGTACTGCTTATTTCTGTAATGTACTCAATCAAGTTAAGCTTGCTATTTTGCAGATTCTTCCATTTGTTGAAGGGACCTTGCCTGTGAAGTATCTTGGGGTGCCGTTGGTTACTACTAGATTGATATTTAGAGATTGTAAGGAATTGGTGGAGAAGCTTTCTAATCGCATTAATGATTGGAGGAATAAATCCCTCTCCTTTGCTGGTCGGCTTCAACTTATTCAATCGGTTCTGTCTTCTATGCACATTTATTGGGCCTCGGTTTTTATTCTCCCTGCTCGTATTGTGTATGATCTTGAGCAGCTTATGCGGGGTTTCCTTTGGAAAGGTAATTCTAAAGTTGCTTGGGAAGTTGTGTGCTTACCTAAACTGGAGGGTGGGCTTGGGATTCGTAGACTTGAATCTTTTAATACGGCTCTAATTGCTGCTCATATTTGGCGTTTGTTCAATTCTATGGATTCTTTATGGGTGAAATGGATTCATACATATAGGTTGCGTAGTCGTAACTTTTGGGATGTTCCATGTCGTGGTAATCTGTCTTGGAGTTGGCGGAAAATTCTTCAGATTAGGCCTCTTGTTAGGCAATATTTTTGGTATAATATTGGGAATGGTTTGAAGGCGTCTGCTTGGTTTGATAAGTGGTGTTCGGTTGGTCCTCTTTCTCTTATTGTGTCCTCGAGGGATATTTACCGGGCTGGTTTTTCTTCAACTTCTTTGGTTCGGGACATTATTGTGGAGGAGTCTTGGGCTTGGCCGACTAGGTGGGGAGCTCGGTATCCAATGCTTACATCAATTTCAGTTCCTACTTTAAATGATAATATGGATGATCGTTTAGTTTGGAAGACGGGTGATGGTCATGTTAAGTCTTTCTCTGTCTCTTCTGTTTGGGAGTGTATTCGGCCACGGGGACAGGTTGTTGATTGGTTTCATCTTGTTTGGTTCACGCATCGTATCCCGAGGCATGCTTTTCATTTGTGGCTGGTTTTGAGAAGGAGGCTTCGTACTCAGGATATGCTTCGCTCTAATGATCCCACGAGAGACACTCCTGTGTGTCCTTTATGCAACTCTCAACCAGATTCTCATAATCATCTTTTCTTTGAGTGTTTGTTTTCGTTTCAGGTTTGGGATTCTTTGAAGGTGTTTGCTGGTCTTACGGATATCCCTTCTTCTTTAGAGGATGTGGTGCATCACTTGATCCCTATCTATACATCTCGGTCTGTGAGAAGCGTTGTTTCAAAGCTTTTGCTTGCGGCGACTTCTTATTTTATTTGGCAGGAAAGAAACAACAGGATCTTTAAGCAGCAACGTCGGTCTGAAAATCAATTGATTGATGTCATCAAATCAACGGTGCGTTTGAAGCTTCTTACTTGTCGTTTCAAAAGGAGGGTGAATGTGCTTGATCTATTGCGTGTTTGGCGGCTGCCTATGTCTCTTATGCATTCCTAATGGCGAGTTCAATTCTTGATGATGATTTCTTGGTTTGGGAGCGTGAGGCTGGTCGTGAGTCCTTGGTTGTTGCTTTTGGCGGTAGTTGGAGTTCGTTGGAGATTCGGGTGAGTGCTACATCTTTTTCCCTACTCCAAGGTTTTCCCTCTGGGTTTTTACTTGGAAAGGGTTTTTAAGGAGGCAGGCTCATCTGGTTCATCAATCTCCCTCGAAGAGATGGGCGGATATTTGTGGTCTTTCTTGTGTCATTAGATGGTTATTTCCGATTGGGGTTTTGGTTCTTGTAATTATTTATTGTTTTAACGCTTAGTGGCCTGTCACAAGCGTTTTAGTTGGATGTTCAAGCGTTGCTTGAGGTTAATGTGGTACTTCTGCCACATTCCATTGTACTTAAACGATTTTTTGGTGTAATATAATTTACCGGGTGGAATGCCCTTTACCCAAAAAAAAAAGGTTCCGCGACTTGTCGTAGAGCTACGAACAAGGTTCCGTGACTTGACGTAGAATAACGGCAAGTATTCCGAAACCCGTCGTTGAGCTACAAATATGGTTCCGCGACTTGACATAGAGCTATGAAAAAAGTTCTGTGACTTGTCGTAGAGCTATGAACAAGGTTCCGCGACTCGACTTAGACTTACGGCAAGTATTCCGAAACCTATCGTAGAGCTCCAAACAAGGTTCCGCGATTCGACGTAGAGCTACGAACAAGGTTCCGCGACTTGTCGTAGAGCTACGAACAAGGTTCCAAGATTTATAGTAGAGCTAAGAACAAGGTTCCACAACTCGACGTAGACTTACGACAAGTATTCCGAAACCCGTCGTAAAGCTACGAACAAGGTTCCGTGACTTGTCGTAGAGCTACGAAAAAAGGTTCTGCGACTTTTCGTAGAGCTATGAACAAGGTTCCGCGACTCGACGTACACTTACGACAAGTATTCCGAAACCCGTCGTAGAGCTACGAACAAGGTTCCGCGACTTGTCGTAGAGCTACAAACGAGGTTCCGCGACTTATCGTAGAGCTACCAACAAGGTTCCGTGACTCGACGTAGACTTACGACAAGTATTCCGAAACCCGTCGTAGAGCTGCGAACATGGTTCTGCGACTTGTCGTAGAGCTACGAACAAGGTTTCGCGACTCGACGTAGACTAACGACAAGTATTTTGAAACCCGTCGTAGAGCTACGAAAAAGGTTCCGTGACTCGACATAGACTTACGGCAAGTATTCCAAAACACGACTTAGAGCTACGAACAAGGTTCCGCGACTCGATGTAGACTTACGGTAAGTATTCCGAAACCCATCGTAGAGTTACGAACAAGATACCGTGACTCGACGTAGATTTTAGACAAGTACTCCGAAACCCGTCGTAGAGCTACGAACAAGGTTCCACGACTCGACATAGAGCTACGAACAAGGTTCCGCGACTTATCGTAGTGCTACGAACAAGGTTTCGCAACATGTCGTAGAGCTACGAACAAGGTTTCGAGACTCGACGTAGAATTATGACAAGTATTCCAAAACCCGTCGTAAAGCTACGAACAAGGTTCTGTTACTTGTCGTAGAGCTATGAACAAGGTTCCTCAACTTGTCTTAGAGCTACGAACAATGTTCCGCGACTCGACGTAGAGTGACAGCAAGTATTCCAAAACCAGTCGTAGAGCTACGAACAAGGTTCCGCGACTCGACGTAGACTTACGGAAAGTATTCTGAAACCCGTCATAGAGCTACGAAGAAGGTTCCGCGACTTGTCATAGAGCTACGAACAAGGTTCCGCGACTCGACGTAGACTTATGGCAAAAATTCCGAAATCCGTCGTGGACCTACGAACAAGGTTCCACGACTCGACGTAGAGCTACGAACAAGGTTTCGTGACTTGTCGTAGAGCTACGAACAAGGTTCCGCGACTCGACGTAGACTTACAGCAAGTATTCCGAAACCCGTCGTAGAGCTACGAGAAAGGTTCCGCGACTCGACGTAGAACTACGAACAAGGTTCCACGACTTGTCATATAGCTACGAACAAGGTTTCGCGACTCGACGTAGAATTACGGCAAGTATTTCGAAACCTGATGTAGAGCTACGAACAAGGTTCCGCGACTTGTCGTAGAGCTACGAACAAGGTTCCGCAACTCGAAGTAGAGCTACAAACAAGGTTCCGCGACTTGTCGTAAAGCTACGAACAAGGTTCCGCGACTCGACGTAGACTTCCGGCAAGTATTCCAAAAACAGTCGTATAGCTACGAACAAGGTTCCGCGACTCAACGTAGAGCTACGAAAAAGGTTTCGCGACTTGTCGTTGAGCTACGAACAAGGTTTCGCGACTTATCGTAGAGCTACGAATAAGGTTCCGTGACTCGTAGATTTACGGCAAATATTCCGTAATCCGATGTAGAGCTACGAACAAGGTTCCGCGAATTGTTGTAGGGCTACGAACAAGGTTCCGTGACTCGACATAGACTTACGGCAAGTATTCTGAAACCCGTCGTAGAGCTACGAACAAGGTTCCGCGACTCGACGTAGACTTCCGGCAAGTATTCCGAAACCCATCGTACAGCTACGAAAAAGGTTCCGCGACTTGTCGTAGAGCTACGAACAAGGTTCCGTGTACAAACAAGGTTCCGCGAATTGTCGTAGAGCTACGAACAAGGTTCCGCGAGTCGACGTAGACTAACGACAAGTATTCCGAAACCTGTCGTTGAACTACGAACATGGTTCCGCGATTGGACATAGAGCTACGAAAAAAGTTCTGTGACATGTTGTAGAGCTACGAACAAGGTTCCGCGACTCGACGTAGACTTACGGCAAGTATTCCTGTTAGCCTCGCTCTTTTATAAAGATAACGTCACATACGTGAATTGGACTAGATACGTAGTTAGTTGTGCCTTTATGGACTACTATTGTACAAAAGGCAAACTTGTAATAGGATGAGCTTATAAATACCCCTCATGACTCTCCATGAGGGGTGTGGGAAATTGTGTATCTTTACTTTCATATTAATATAAACCTTTTTTTCACCCTCTCTCTACTTTATCTCTCTAGAACCAAACATGGATTTTATCTATAATCATAAAGCTAGACCTCCCGAATCACATAAAAATCATTACTTTTCGGTCCTACAATTGGCATCAGAGCTATAGTGTTATTTTTTGATGATTTTTCTTGTGGTTCGTACTATGTTTAAGCTGTTTTTTACATCATTTTTTTTAGATCTGAATTTTTTTTCCTTATCTTTGTTTATAAACAGTTTTTAAACAATATTTTTGTATCCTTTTGGTAAAAGTATTGTGCTTTCACGGTTATTCTTAAACAGTTTTATACAACTGTTTTTGTATTCATTAATATTACTTTTGTTCCATATCGTGAATCAATGGTCAACCAGGTCAATAAAAATATTTGTGGTCTGATAACATGGTCAAAACGGGGTCTGTTATATGGCCAGCAAGATTCTCGGAATTTTTTTTGGCCTGAATCTGAACGGAAAAGGACGCCGGAATGTGGTCAAAGGGTCAAAACCCTCTTTCTACGCGAAATATCAATTTTCTACGCATAACTTGGACAAGTTATGCGTAAGGTTCATCTTAGGCGTAAAACCCTAGTCTTACGCGTAATACTTACGCAAAAGCTAAGGTCTACGCAAAAGATACGTTAAAGCATGTCTACGCAAAAGTTTTCTACGCGTAAGATTTCTACGCAAAAGATTCTTACGCAAAAGTTTATAACAGGTCTATGCAAAACCTTTTGCGTAAAGTTACTAAAAAGAGAAAATAGAATGAAGATGAAGCAGAATGAGACCACCTTGACCAAAAACATCATACCATATCTCATATAGACCACAGTTTATCAACATCATCAGTCCACAAGTTTTGAATGAAAAATGAAAATATATCGGAAAAAAAAACCCCCACTGCCTAGTAGATTACAATCACAAACCCAACTCCTTCAAACTCACAATTAATCCAACATCTATCCTAACACTCTTCAACTACAACTGTCTAAATCGATCACCTCCATATCTATACTATAACGGGTCTCAGAATATGTTCCATTTTTATAATCTTTTCCAAAGATTTTTTATGGAACAATTATCATCATCGATCAATATGAAGCATAAACTTCGTGATTTAATATCCGACACATCCTAAAGAATGAACAAGACCGAGTGTGTTCGAATCCATTCTTTATGTTCGGTTTCAATTAAACAAAAATAACTTATATCAACCTACCAGAGACCCCAAGAAGGATCTTGAAGCAACTTTTACACTTTCTTGATTCGTCTTGTGCAGCAATGAGGATATAAATTAAGGTTCGAGTTGGATTAGTGCTTAGATAATGTTATTAGATGGGATGAGATCAGATTTAAGTGAGATGAGTTTTGAGTTTGGTTACAGGAAAAGTTGGGGGCGGATAAAATGAGGCGCATGTGTTTTAGGTTTAGGTTGGATTGTGAAGTTATATCACTAGTACAAGTGTACAACCGATTGTGTGATTGAACTGGGTATTTCATTTTTCTTCAGCGGGCTTTAGTGATATATCAATTACAGATTTGGGCCGCGGATTGGATTTGTAACACTAATAATTTGGACTGCAATGGTGGGCCGAGTATAATGATCACATGTATTGATATCCGATTTTTATTACAAAAAATTATTGGATATAATTTTTTATAATATTCGGTTAAGAGAGGTATTTTTGGTATAAAAAATGTTCACGGGGATACATTATTCATGGCTAGAATTGTTTCGTTTAACGAAAATGACTACGGAGTTCGTGTACGGTATTATTGATTTGACTTTGAAGTGGCATCACAACAAGTGTACTTATTTATCTCAAAGTCTAGGGGTGGTTGGATGCACGACTTTTGAAGATAACTTGTCTGCGCAAATTAAAAAATTCAGTCTTGACAATCTAGTTATTACTGATGTAAGGAGTTACGTTGTAGTGCTCACAGTATAGCTATCACTTAAAGGAGTTACGTTGTAGTACTCAGTGTCACGCAAAGCAGTGGATTGTTCAAGCGAGAATATTTCGTGCAACCTCATACTTAAAGGAGTTACGTTGTAGTGCTCAGTATAGGTATTAAGTCACATCTATCGTACAAGCATTAAGTCACAAGATGAGATGATTACTTCTTTTTCAAGCTGGTCATATCGGGCTGTCTCCATATGTGGTCATTACTATTAGCCGGTGAATTCAAAGGAGGTTCGATTACAAGTTGATTTGAGAGAAAAGTATTGAGAGTATTTTTGCGACATATACTCACAAATTATGCTTACACGGTCTATCTATATTGCATCAGAAGTGTAAAGTACGGGTAATTATGGCATGTACACAAAATAGTATGATGATTTCGACAAATCGCAACCATCAGGAGGGAGAAGAACATGCCAAAAGAAGTAGTGTTTCATCTCTAGTACGTTAGTTGTTCGAGGGAATTGTGCTTACACTAGAACCGAATAAGTACTAATGATGTGTACATCGGAGCGTATTACCAACCTTCTGTGCAATAATATGTGAGTTATATTGTCATGTTGCTCCCTGAACGACAACCATGTGCCTACACTTTTGAATCTACTTTATCCGCTGCGTGATGAAAAGAGAGTTGTCGGTTCAGGAGGGAGCAGGAAAAAGAATAAAGGCTCACTAGTTAGGAGGGAGTAATAACCTAACTAGACCATTACAATTGAAGTTCAGAGCTACAAAGACCTTTGCCGTCAGTGTCAAAGATCATACGCCGAGATCGTCAGAAGAGAGAACTTCAAGTCTGCCTCAATATCTAGACTACGGAGACTCTGCACTTCAACAACGTCAACATACTTTACTATTGTTATAATTTACATTGTTTATGTATTTATAGGTCTCATTGTAACCATTCACGTGTGACGATATCTTGGAGGGAGATTGTTAGCCTCGCTCTTTTATAAAGATAACGTCACATACGTAAATTGGACTAGATACGTAGTTAGTTGTGCCTTTAGGGACTACTATTGTACAAAAGGCAAACTTGTAATAGGATGAGCCTATAAATACCCCTCATGACTCTCCATGAGGGGTATGGCAAATTGTGTTTCTTTACTTTCATATTAATATAAACCTTTTCTTCACCCTCTCTCTACTTTATCTCTCTAGAACCAAACATGGATTTCATCTATAATCATCAACCTAGACCTCCCGAATCACATAAAAATCATTACTTTTCGGTCCTACAATTCTGAAACCTGTCGTAGAGCTCCAAACAAGGTTCCGCGTCTCGACGTAGAGCTACGAACAAGGTTCCACGACTTGTCGTAGAGCTACGAACAAGGTTCCGCGACTTATTGTAGAGCAACGAACAAGGTTCCGCGACTCGACGTAGACTTACGACAAGTATTCCGAATCCCATCGTAGAGCTACGAACAAGGTTCCGTGACTTGTCGTAGAGCTACAAACAAGGTTCCGCGACTTGTCGTAGAGCTATGAACAAGGTTCCGCGACTCGACGTACACTTACGGCAAGTATTCCAAAATCCTTCGTAGAGCTACGAACAAGGTTCCACGACTTGTCGTTGAGCTACAAACCAGGTTCCGCGACTTGTCGTACAGCTACGAACAAGGTTCTACGACTCGACGTAGACTTACAACAAGTATTCCGAAACCCGTCGTAGAGCTACAAACAAGGTTTCGTGACTCGACGAAGAATTAAGACAAATATTCCGAAACCCGTCGTAGAGCTACAAACAAGGTTCCGCGACTCGACATAGACTTACGGTAAGTATTCTGAAACCCGTCGTAGAGCTACGAACAAGGTTCCGTGACTTGTCGTGGAGCTACGAACAAGGTTCCGCGACTCGACGTAGACTTACGGTAAGTATTCCGAAACCCGTCGTAGAGTTACGAACAAGATTCCGCGACTCGACGTAGACTTACGGCAAGTATTCCAAAACCCGTCGTAGAGCTACGAACAAGGTTCCGTGACTTGTCGTAGAGCTACGAACATGGTTCCGCAACTTGTCGTAGAGCTACGAACAAGGTCCCGAGACTCGACGTAGACTTACGACAAGTATTCTAAAACCGTCGTAGAGCTACGAACAAGGTTCTGCGACTTGTCAGACAGCTACGAACAAGGTTTCGCGACTCGACGTAGACTTACGACAAATATTCCGAAACCCGTCGTAGAGCTACGAACAAGGTTCCGCGACTCGGCATAGACTTAGGGCAAGTATTCCGAAACCCGTCGTAGAGCTACGAACAAGGTTCCGCGATTTGTCGTAGAGCTACGAACAAGGTTCCGCGACTCGACGTAGACTTACGGTAAGTATTCCGAAACCCATCGTAGAGTTATGAACAAGATTTCGCGACTCGACGTAGACTTACAGCAAGTATTCCGAAACCCGTCGTAGAGCTACGAACAAGGTTCCATGACTCGACGTAGAGCTACGAACAAGGTTCCGCGACTTGTCGTAGAGCTAAGAACAAGGTTCCGCAACTTGTCGTAGAGCTACGAACAAGGTTCCGAGACTCGATGAAGACTTACGACAAATATTTTGAAACCATTCGTAGAGTTACGAACAAGGTTCCGTGACTTGTCGTAGAGCTATGAACAAGGTTCCGCAACTTGTCGTAGAGCTACGAACAAGGTTCCGCGACTCGACGTAGACTTACGGCAAGTATTCCGAAATCAGTCGTAGAGCTACGAACAAGGTTCCGCGACTCGATGTAGACTTACGACAAGTATTCCGAAACCCGTCATAGAGCTACGAATAAGGTTCCGCGACTTGTGGTAGAGCTACGAACAAGGTTCCGCGACTCGACGTAGACTTACGGTAAGTATTTCGAAACCTGTCGTAGAGTTACGAACAAGATTCCACGACTCGACGTAGACTTACGGCAAGTATTCCGAAACCCGGCGTAGAGCTACGAACAAGGTTCTACGACTCGACGTAGAGCTACGAACAAGGTTCTGCGACTTGTCGTAGAGCTACGAACATGGTTCTGCAACTTGTCGTAGAGCTACGAACAAGGTCCCGAGACTCGACGTAGACTTACGACAAGTATTCCGAAACCGTCGTAGAGCTACGAACAAGGTTCCGCGACTTGTCAGAGAGCTACGAACAAGGTTTCGCGACTCGACGTAGACTTACGACAAATATTCCGAAACCCGTCGTAGAGCTACGAACAAGGTTCCGCGACTCGACATAGACTTACGGCAAGTATTCCGAAACCCGTCGTAGAGCTACGAACAAGGTTTCGCGACTTGTCGTAGAGCTACGAACAAGGTTTCGCGACTCGACGTAGACTTACGGTAAGTATTCCGAAACCCATCGTAGAGTTATGAACAAGATTTCGCGACTCGACGTAGAATTACAGCAAGTATTCCGAAACCCGTCGTAGAGCTACGAACACGGTTCCAGGACTCGACGTAAAGCTACGAACAAGGTTCCGCGACTTGTCGTAGAGCTAAGAACAAGGTTCCGCAACTTGTCATAGAGCTACGAACAAGGTTCCGAGACTCGACGTAGACTTACGACAAATATTCCGAAACAAGTCATAGAGCTACGAACAAGGTTCCGTGACTTGTTGTAGAGCTATGAACAAGGTTCCGCAACTTGTCGTAGAGCTACGAACAAGGTTCCGCGACTCGACTTAGACTTACGGCAAGTATTCCGAAATCAGTCGTAGAGCTACGAACAAGGTTCCGCGACTCGACGTAGACTTACGACAAGTATTCCGAAACCCGTCATAGAGCTACGAATAAGGTTTCGCGACTTGTCGTAGAGCTACGAACAAGGTTCCGTGACTCTACGTAGACTTACAGCAAGTGTTCCGAAATCCGTCGTAGAGCTACGAACAAGGTTCCGGGAGTTGACGTAGAGCTACGAACAAGGTTCTGCGACTTGTCGTAGAGCTACGAACAAGGTTCCGCGACTCGACGTAGAATTACTGCAAGTATTCCGAAACCTGATGTAGAGCTACGAACAAGGTTTCCGTAACTAGTCGTAGAGCTACGAACAAGGTTCCGCGACTCGACGTAGACTTACGGCAAGTATCCCGAATTCCGCGACTCGACGTAGAGCTACGAACAAGGTTCCGCGACTTGTCGTAGAGCTACGAACAAGGTTCCACGACTCGACGTAGACTTCCGACAAGTATTCTGAAACCAGTCGTAGAGCTACGAACAAGGTTTTACGACTCAACGTAGAGCAACGAAAAAGGTTCCGCGACTTGTCGTAGAGCTACGAACAAGGTTTCGCGACTTGTCGTAGAGCTACGAACAAGGTTCCGCGACTCGATGTAGATTTACGGCAAGTATTCCGAAATCCGATGTAGAGCTACGAACAAGGTTCCGCGACTTGTCGTAGAGCTACGAACAAGGTTCCCCGACTCGACGTAAACTTACGGCAAGTATTCCGAAACCCGTCGTAGAGCTACGAACAAGGTTCCGCGACACAACGTAGAGCAACGAACAAGGTTACGCAACTTGTCGTAGAGCTACGAACAAGGTTCCGCGACTTGTCGTAGAGCTACGAATGCTCTCATCAAGTGAGCAAGCGTTTAGGGACACGGTTCCCATCAAGTAAAGTACAATTGCTCTCAACCAGTGAGCTTTTAGGGACAACGGCTCTCATCATGTAAGTCGCAATTGCTCTTATCAATTGTGAAATCATTAGGGACAACGGCTATTATCATGTAAAGGGAAATTTCTCTCATCAAGTGAGCAAGCGTTTAGGTACAACGGTTCCCATCAAGTAAGGTACAATTTTCTCTCAACAAGTGAGCATTTAGGGACAACGGCTCTTATCATATAAGGGACAAATTGCCCTCATAAAGTTATACGACGGATCTCATCATCTAACTGACAATTGCTCTTAAAAGGTGTGAAACCATTAGGGACAACGGCTATCATCATGTAAAGGGCAATTGCTCTGATCAAGTGAGCAAAAGCATTTAGGGACATCGGTTCCCATCAAGTAAGGTACAATTGCTCTCAACAAATGAGCCTTTAGGGACAAGGCTCTTATCATGTAAGGGACAAATTGCCCCCATAAAGTTAGCCTTTAGGGACAACGGATCTCATCATGTAAGTAAAAATTACTCTTATCAAGTGTGCAAGCATTAGGGACAACGACTATCATCATGTAAGGCGCTATTGCTCTCATCAAGTGAGTAAGCATTTAGGGACAACGGCTCGCATAAAGTAAGGTACAATTGCTCTCAACAAGTGAGCCTTTTGGGACAATGGCTCTTATAATGGAAGGGACAAATTGCCCTCATAAAGTTAGCCTTTACGGACAACGGATCTCATCATGTAAGTGACATTTGCTCTTATCAAGTGTGCAAGCATTAGGAACAACGGCTATCATCATGTAAAGTGTAACACCCCAACCCGATAAGGGTAGAAGTACTACATTATAGTGACATATCAGAGCATATACAGACATACAACATAAGTAATACAAAAGAATTCCAAAGGTTACAAAGGATTAGTCTGAAATACAAGGTTACAAAAGGAACAACAATGAAGTACTAAGTCTGAAATGCAATCTCTACTAATATCCCAGTGTCCCTCTAAAACCTGCCGCGGGAAAAGAAACGCGGCTGAGCTTAGAAAGCTTAGTGAACAGATATAAACAAATGAAAACTAATAAACAAAGAAAACGCAATTGAATGTGAAACGAATCCAAGCAACCTGCTGAGACAAAGGTTAAGGAATATGGAACATATAGTAGGACTAACCGAATATAATCAAAGGAAATACAAATACGGAATGTCAAACAAATCAAAGGAAAATGAAACAGGAATGAGAAAAATAAAATATGTTGCATTGGGTAAGCATCAGAAGTTATAATATGGATGGAATATAAAGGTAAAAGGTTGAGTAAATGAAAAGGTTAAGGTTTAGATTTATAAATTCAGTATTACAATCCCGTGCCTAGAACAAAACAAATCATAACATAAATTGTCTCAATGCATTCCAGAGGGGAGGCCTCAGAATTATCACATGTAATCAAAGGGGTGACCTCAATGAGTTGTGAAGGACGTGTAATGCACACACAGCCACATTCAGCAGATAATAGATAACATATAACAGATAACAGATAACAGATCTAGGATGCACCCATACGCCCCCACAGAAGTCAGTTGGCCATAATAAATAAATAAAGCGTGCATATCATATAACAAAAGGGGACGGTGTGGAAAATCACTCGACCACACTGGAGTCATAACATCGGTGCATTAATGCTATGGACATGGAACCCCCATGCCTAGTGATAGCTCGGGTCTCATACTGAATAGGTCAAAGGTAAGTCAAAAGGTTCATATCACAGAGGTTCAAATAGTACAGGGGATCATAGCAGTGGCTTAGGGAATCTTAATCAAACAAAGGTTCGTATCAATGGTTCAAGGTTTTACAAGTATAAAAGTATTAAAAGAACTGATTTGGAAAACTTGGCAATTCATTTTAAAACATAGTTATCATAAAAGTATTTCCTTAAAACATTTTTGTCAAAGGTTATCTAAACCTCAATTTCGAAACGGACATATTGTCATATCTTCATAAATTAGTTCAAATAGTTTTATCTCATATTACCAAGTTATGTTTTCAAAAAGAGTTTTCAGACAATCATAATATCAATGAACCAAAGATGTGAGATATACCAAGGTCAGAAATCATAATAGCGGTAGGGAAATGGAACATAGTAATGAGAAGGCAAAGTCAAGGTTTGGCAAATGTCTAAGTCATCAGAATATCAACGGTTCATAATCAAGGGTTCACAATTAAAGGGTTCAAAGGTTCATAGCAAAGGTTTAATTCAGAAGGTTCATGTCAATTGGTTCAAAGGTTCATAACCAAGGTTCAATTCAAAATTTTATATCAAATATTCATTTAAAGTAATCTTTTAATAATGGCTTTCATAAAAGTGATCTTTAATAACGGTTTTCATAAAGATGGTCTTTAAAAGTAGTTTTCATAAAGTTAGTAAAATTCCATATAAAAGTGGTATCGCATCGTGCTCATAAACATCATTTTAAAAATAGTTTTTCTCAAAGCATTTTCATGATATAATTAAGAATGGTTTTCACATCCAGTTACACTATTAAATGAACCTTCAAATTATCAAGGGATTCGAATATTCATGTCACAAGATAAAGGACGAATTGTATCAAGTTTCAAGTATCAAGTATCAAGGGGGCAATAGCAGAGGCTCAAAGGAATCATATCAAGATAAAGAAATATAATCAAGGATCAAAAGTCATGAGAAACCTTATAAGGAAAGTCAGAATATCCGTACCTCAAACTGCAAATGCAAAACATATCAGAAGATATAAAGATCAGAAGTTACTCCTTCTTCAGCAAATCTATGTGGCTGAGATTACGAAACCAAGGAGGACACAAACGACCTACGAATCACCTCCTCGAACCCTAATCCCACACGCGATCACACCACCTTCACGTCACCTTGTGTCTCGCCTCCGACACACGATTCCACCACAGTTGGTACTCCTCCAAACCGATCACCCACCACCTTAGTTCCACCCTTTCGCGCCACCTTAGTTCCACTCAAAGTAATTAAGAAAACAGGCTGCCGCCTTTGTGAATTAGCTAGGGTTTTATGTATGGTATGTGAAGGTGCATACTCGGTTGAAATAAAAAGGGAATAGAAAGATGGAATGCCGAGTATGAAGGACAGTTAGAGGAAGGCTATTTCTTCTCAATATTCAACTGTATTTGATCTTGTGTATATAGTTCAAAAGATATTCGGTTCAATGTAGATTAGGAAAAACGTGTTGTAGAATTTTATGGTACACCATGTATGTTGACTTGGAGATAAAGGAAGCATGAAATCTTTTATTTATTAAATGTCTATCTTATCCCAAAATTTTCAAATGACATACTAGAGAATGCATAGATAAATAACAAAAAAAAATGATTTCAGTACATGTCTAGGAAAACAAAATAGAAACGTTTAGGTCATAGATAGTTTTAGTATAGATTAGTTTCATAAAATATTATTATTGTGTAGTTTTATTATAATCCATAGTTTAATAACCATTTAATTAATTAATCATACTTAGGTAAAATTCAAATTGGTACGTAATATGATGATTCAAAATTTAGGGTTTTACAATTCTTCCCCTCTAAAAAGAAATTTTCGTCCCCGAAATTTGAAGTCGTAAAGTTAGGCAGAGTCGTAGCAAATCGCAAAAGATCGTCACAATTTTCCTCACGCTCGGGGAGGTTCTTCAAAAAGGATCTTCTAAAAACAAAATAGTTTCTCATGACTCGATCCAGACAAAATGGGTTCGGATTCCTCAGAATGAGACAAATCAGGTTGAGTCTGGTCACAAAAGCCAATGCAATGTATAATGGATGATAGGTGAATATTCTCAAAATATCATATGTGATACGAACAAAGTTTTAAATCGGATAACAGTATCAAACAGTAGAGAGCTATACCAGGAGCACAAGATTTATAACAGAGGCTAACAGACTGTAAATCGAGAGTCCAAACTTATCTAGATATCTAAAGAACGAAAACAAAGTAAATGTATAGGTAGAATGAACCTAAAGTCTCCCTAATCGCGGATAACCAACAGAGATCAGATTCTAAGCTTCTTATGTACTCCCCAAGATATCCTATGACCACGATAAGTGCACGTTATATGGTGTAAGTATTATCACATTGATCAGGCGTCATAATACTGGCACCACATAAATATGCCCTCATGATGGTCATACTTTATCTCGGGTCAGGGACAACCAACCTAATCTTAGTCCACCTAATACTCCTACAGGCCCAGAGGTCAACAAAATCAAACGTCATAACCAAGAGGGAAAACAAAACTACTTGCAAGAGTATTGAGATCCCAGATTGTCTAGCAGAAGTAAGGTATGCCGTCCAAAAGCATCAAATTTTCCAAAATTCCCAAAACAAAACCATCACCAAACATACGCAAAATGAACACAGAATTGAGATGCTACTAGAGAACCTAAATCATTAAAGGATCATATTACCAGATAACGAAACTTATGTAAGTCAACGGGAGTGAAAATTCGTCGTCATTAACTTCATCCTTCGCAGAACCAACTCATCTAGACCTAAAAGGTTTGTTCTAATAACCATCCATTCAAAACATCAAATCTCTTCAATTCCAGGTAATCTGTCTTCGTTTGTCCCTCAATCTGGAAGTGAAACAAAATCGTGAACTCGTATCTGGGTCATCACGCCTTCTGCAGTTCTTCTTGGAATTTGATGAAGTAACATGAATCTCTGGCACGATCTTTAAATCCCTTCATCATCCAGTCTACTTCCGCTCTCAATTCATCTTAGTACAACCAAGATGAATAGGGAATTCATCAGCTCCAGGTTCGCTATCTTGACTAGATTTTTGTCCTCTGCATCGCTAACAATCCTGCCTTGTAAGGAATGTCTTCACTTTCCAGGGTAGCCACCGCTGTTGTCAACTCCAGGTCAGGCAGTAAAGTAATTCTTCTCATACGCCTCTAGTTGTCTTGATGCATACGCAAAATCTTCTATGCTGTAAAGGAGTATAACCGAGTCTCTTTCTGAAATGTCTTAAAATTTGTTCCACCTGAAAGTATGGAAGCTAATTTCTATTTCAGCTTTTCCAAAATTTTGCTCTCAGACGAACTGAGTTGTCTCTCTCTCTTCACGACATTTATCAATGGTAACGCAAGTTGTAAACATCTTCCAAATTCTTCTGTAAGGTTCAAAAGGTTCTAGCTTCTCTAATCTGTTGTCGGTCTCGGTCACTTGGTGATAATTTCAAATCTTGCGGAATTTAAAGAGATATCCTCAATTAAGAACACCGTAGTCTCACAAATATCAAACTTCCAGAATGCAAAAACGATCGTCAAATTCCTAACAAAGTGCGAAAATGATTTTTATGTCCTTCCTCGTCTCTGAATGTACTAATAAGTCATACAATGACCTTTTGTCTAAGTACTCACGAGAGTCACAATTTATCAGGTTCACAAAACTACTAGGGCATTAGCTAATACTATTAGCATCACGAACCGTCATAGTAGTCGTTATGAATATGAAGGGCAATACTAAGAATAACTTCAAGTCCTAATCCCATCTGAAGGAAAACTTCACGTCTGAAAGTTGAACAGATACATAGTCGTTTCAGGGTGGAGAAATAATGGTTCCAAACAGCAATACGGTTCAGCTTCGAGTAATCAATACAAATCCCCTATCACCATCCTTCTTTATCACGAATGAAATTGAAACACTCCGAAGATATACTCAGGCATACAAAACCACTCTCTATTCTTTGGTTGCTGCTCCTTCCATTCTCTCATTTCAACTAGTGCTGTTCTCCGCCACTTCTCAAAGACATCCCTACATGATGACCAGACAATCACTCTGCATTACATCGCTCCAAATTCACACTACGGTGTAACCTTGGCGGTTCATCCCAGGATCATATCGAGAACGCTCGGATTGCAAAATAATTCTCGAGATGAGGTTCATCCCTTAGTGTACAAAATAGATGCTAAGAAAACTTAGTAACCGCGAAAGTAATATACGAGTCTCCAGAGTAATAGTGATAGCAAAAGTTTAACAATCGGAAAATCATGGTAGGTAGTTCGAAATTGTTCAAAACGCCAAAGGTGAGACATAGTAGGACAGTTGTCAGCATCTTGAATGCTCAATCAACCAAATCCATATCATGATAAAGTCGAAGTTAACTTTCCAAAGAAAGACAGATAAACATAGCAAATCTTATTGTTCAAAAGTGAGGGGAAAAATATTTCTATACTCGTGGTTAAATGCCACAAGACTTCTCATAGGGATAGAGATGGGTAAGATGAAATCAAATAGCGTCGGAAGGTTTACAGGTGCTTATCAAAGACAAGAGACAATTCACCGAATGTATCAAATACATCATCATCATCATCATGGAGATTCCCAGAATGAACGAGGAGGCGTCAAAATGATTAACAAAAGGATTAAAAGTAAGAGTCGAAATCTGAAGATAAGGATCAGATAGTGTCAGGCATTACTATGCAATCCTCAATGCCTTCGAAGTTCACTAGATTATAAATCTTAGGTGGTGCAATTCATCTGTTTCCAATCTCCAAGAATTAATCTTACAAGCATAACTAAAAGTAAGGCACGAATCAGAGTGATGCGGAAGCAGTGCTACTTACATAGATGTCGTAGTCTACCCATTCCTCACCGGTAAATAACTTATGCTCCTATGGGGAGATCTTAAGGCAAATTCTATAAAGGTTATCTTATGAGCGCCTAAAGTGGAAACTTAATGGTCCAAACTCCACAGGTCAAGGTTTAATGTACTACAAGTCGCAGCCTGGTCTCTGATACCATAATTGTAACACCCCAACCTGATAAGGGTAGAAGTACTACATTATAGAGACATATAAGAGCATATACAGACATACAACATAAGTAATACAAAAGAATTCCAAAGGTTACAAAGGATTAGTCTGAAATACAAGGTTACAAAAGAAACAACAATGAAATACTAAGTCTGAAATGCAATCTCTTCTAGTCCCCTCTAATCCAGAATATAGCTATCAAGGTGAAATCCAACTAAGCTCTTAGCACTCTTCACTCATATCCCAGCTTCCCTCTAAAACCTGCCGCGGGAAAAAAACGCGGCTGAGCTTAAAAAGCTTAGTGAACAAATATAAACAAATGAAAACTAATAAACAAAGAAAACGCAATTGAATGTGAAACGAATCCAAGCAACCTGCTGAGACAAAGGTTAAGAAATATGGAACATATAGTAGGACTAACAGAATATAATCAAAGGAAATACGAATACGGAATGTCAAACAAATCAAAGGAAAATGAAACAGGAATGAGAAAAACAAAATATGTTGCATTGGGTAAGCATCAGAAGGTATAAAATGGATGGAATATAAAGGTAAAAGGTTGAGTAAATGAAAAGGTTAAGGTTTAGATTTATAAATTCAGTATTACAACCCCGTGCCCAGAACAAAACAGATCATAACATAAATTGTCTCAATGCAATCCAGAGGGGAGGCCTCAGAATTATCACATGTAATCAGAGGGGTGACCTCAATGAGTTGTGAAGGACGTGTAATGCACACACAACCACATTCACCAGATAACAGATAACATATAACAGATAACAGATAACATATAACAGATATAGGATGCACCCATACGCCCCCACAGAAGTCAGTTGGCCATAATAAATAAATAAGGCACGCATATCATATAACAAAAGGGGACGGTGTGGAAAATCACTCGACCACACTGGAGTCATAACATCGGTGCATCAATGCTATGGACATGGAATCCCCATGCCTAGTGATAGCCCGGATCTCATACTGAATAGGTCAAAGGTAAGTCAAAAGGTTCATATCACAGACGTTCAAATAGTACAGGGGATCATAGCAGTGGCTTAGGGAATCCTAATCAAACAAAGGTTCGTATCAATTGTTCAAGGTTTTACAAGTATAAAAGTATTAAAAGAGTTGATTTGGAAAACTTGGCAATTCATTTTAAAACATGGTTATCATAAAAGTATTTCCTTAAAATATTTTTGTCAAAGGTTATCTAAACCTCAATTTAGAAACGGACATATTGTCATATCTTTAGAAATTAGTTCAAATAGTTTTATCTCATATTACCAAGTTATGTTTTTAAAAAGAGTTTTCAAACAATCATAATATCTATGAACCAAAGATGTCAGATATACCAAGGTCAGAAATCATAATAGTGGTAGGGAAATGGAACATAGCAATGAGAAGGCAAAGTCAAGGTTTGGCAAATGTCTAAGTCATCAGAATATCAAAGGTTCATAATTAAGGGTTCACAATTAAAATGTTCAAAGGTTCATAGCAAAGGTTCAATTCAGAAGGTTCATGTCAATTGGTTCAAAGGTTCATAACCAAGGTTCAATTCAAAAGTTTATATCAAATATTCATTTAAAGTAATCTTTTAATATTGGCTTTCATAAAAGTGATCTTTAATAACGGTTTTCATAAAGATGGTCTTTAAAAGTAGTTTTCATAAAGTTAGTAAAATTCCATATAAAAGTGGTATCGCATCGTGCTCATAAACATCATTTTAAAAATTGTTTTTCTCAAAGCATTTTCATGATATAATTAAGAAAGGTTTTCACATCCAGTTACACTATTAAATGAACCTTTAAATTATCAAGGGATTCGAATATTCATGTCACAAGATAAAGGACGAATTGTATCAAGTATCAAGGGGACAATAGCAGAGGCTCAAAGGAATCATATCAAGATATAGAAATATAATTAAGGATCAAAAGTCATGAGAAACCTTATAAGGAAAGTCAGAATATCTGTACCTCAAACTGCAAATGCAAAACATATCAGAAGATATAAAGATCAGAAGTTACTCCTTCTTCATTGAATCTATGCGGCTGAAATAACGAAACCAAGGAGGACACAAACGACCCACGAATCACCTCCTCGAACCCTAATCCCACACGCGATCACACCACCTTCACGTCACCTTCGTGTCTCGCCTCCGACATACGATTCCACCACAGTTGTTACTCCTCCAAACCGATCACTCACCACCTTAGTTCTACCCTTTTGCGCCACCTTAGTTCCACTCAAAGTAATTAAGAAAACAGGCTGCCGCCTTTGTGAATTTGCAAGGGTTTTATGTATGTTATGTGAAGGTTTATATTCGGTTGAAATAAAAAGGGAATAGAAAGATGGAATGCCGAGTATGAAGGACAGTTAGAGGAAGGCTATTTCTTCTCAATATTCAACTGTATTTGATCTTGTGTATATAGTTCAAAAGATATTCGGTTCAATGTAGATTAGGAAAAACGTGTTGTAGAATTTTATGGTACACCGTGTATGTTGACTTGGAGATAAAGGAAGCATGTAATCTTTTATTTAAGGAGGTATTAAATGTCTAACTTATCCCAAAATTTTCAAATGACATACTAGAGAATGCATAGATAAATAACAAAAAAAAAATGGTTTCAGTACATGTCTGTTAGGAATACAAATATTCCTATAAAAGACTCGGTCACCTAAATGTTGTAATAGCATTAAGATAGCTCATGGTTAGTTTGTTATTTAGTTAATATTAGTTTAATTAATATCGTGGAAGAAGGACGGGTCTTTACCCACTGTATGCATGATCCACAGCCCGGGTGTGGGCATTTTATTTCTTTGTATAAATACCCCTCTCCCACCAAGGGAGAGGGTTGGACCTTTCATTAGTTGCAATCTAATATTCTCTTATTTTCTCTCATTCTCCAAAGGTTCCAACTTTCTTCTTCTTCCTCTTCTAATCTTAATGCCACATACCACCTTGTGCATCATGTTTGGAACTTAGTGTTTATCCTACAAATGGTATCAAGAGCCAAGGTTTCATCTTAGGGCCTTGTAGAATCGAATTTGGTGTGGTACTTTGTGGTTTTTGTGAGTTAGAAGAGTTTTCTTTGATAACATCCTACTTTGATCTTTCTAGTGTTATATGACGTGTTATGGGTGTACTTTTGTGATTAGTGATGTTATTACTACATAGTTTTTCAGTTGGTTTAGCTATATCATACGTTAGTTTGAAGTTGTGATTGGTTTTGAGTTGTATTCTTGTTAGCAGTTTTCTATTCTGTGGTGGAATTCTTCGTAGCGTTTTGCTCTAGAAGTTAGCGGTTAACTCATAGCCTTTACTAGTTTGGGACATACGAACAAAACGCTAGATAGCGACGGGTTTGGACGTTAGTGGTTTGCGGTTAAATCTTGCGGTTTATGCTAGCGTTTTGAGTTAGTGGTTTGTATTAGCGATTTGCTTTAGCATTTTCCTCTGTTCAGTGGTTACCATGGCTTGCATTTAACTCATCTTGCAGTTTGCCAATATTAGTGTTTATCTCACTAACGATTACCTCATCCTGCGTTTTGCTCCTTCTAGCGGTTACCTTGCCTGGTCTAGAGTTTAACTCATCTCTGCGTTTACCTCAGAATTGCGTTTACCTAACTTAGCAGTTTGCCTCATTTTAGCGATTACCTCTACTTTGTTGGCAATTAACTAAGTGGTGAGGTTCTTGTGATAGGTTAATCATTTGTATTTGGTGAATTGTTGTAATTTAAGTCGTTTCGATTAATCTGATTATGATTTGACGTTGTGAGTTAATTCTTACGACTTGACTTATTTCAATCGGATATATTGTAACTTGACTTGTCGCGATTTGACACTTAGTGCATACGGTGACCCATCCGATATCTCTCACTAAGTCTAATTCGCTAAGTACATCTTCCGGTTTCTTTTGTTGACTTTAGTAAAAATCCCTAGAAAGAATCATTTCTCGGTTTAAGTCACAAGAGTTGTAAAATCCCGTTTGAAGACTTTGTTATGGCAACTGTTTCTGACGACATTCAAGCTGCAGGGTCTGATACCCGACCTCCTATGCTAGATAGGACTGATTTTGAATCGTGGGCACAGAGACTTTATTGCCTGGGTAAGGAAAACGGTGAGAACATTCTGCGATCAATTGATGAAGGTCCAATGCAGATGGGTACAACCAGAGATGTTATCTCCACGGCTGAGGATGGATCTGTCACCCATGGAATTGACAGGCCACGTACTTACAATGACCTTAGTGATGCTGAAAAGAAGCGCTATGATGCAGACATTCGAGCCTCCAACATTGTGATTACCCAAAGATGTGTACAAGCTAATCAACTTCAAAACTGAAGCTAAAGCTGTTAGGGACAATGTCAAAATGCTTCTGTCTGGATCGGAGCTGACCAAAGAAGACCGTGAGTCTCAGTTGTATGATGAGTTTGAGCATTTCAAAATGAATCCTGGTGAAAACATTACCGACTACTATGTCAGATTTCACAAGTTGGTTAATGACATGAGAATGATCCGAATGACAATGCCTAACATCCAACTCAATTCTAAGTTTGTATACAACATGTCACCTGAGTGGGATCGCTTTGTTACTGTAGTAAAGCTCAACAAAGGATTGAGAAATACAAACTATGAACAGTTGTTTACCTACTTACAACAACATGAGAAGCATGCAGCTTTTGATCGTCAATTAAGAAAGAAGCAATCCAACTACTACCAATGACTCACTTGCATTCATGACTAGTATGTTGCCAACTACTCAACCTGTGTCATCAGTGGATCACTCATCTCTACAGTCACCTGCTGCCATGAATACCCATCTCGACTCAGGGTATTCTCATACTGATAAGATGATTGACAACCTTTCCAACCAAGTGTCTCTACTTGTTCAACACTTCAGAGCTGCACTTCCACCAACCAACAATCAACTCGGAGCTTCCTAAAATCCACGTAATCAGGCTGTTGTGGAAGATGGAAGAGTGATGGTGCAAAATGTTCAGGGCAGACAAAATGTGAATCGAAGGAATGCTGCACGGGGTAACTTGCAGAACAGGGTTGGAAATGTGAATCAGGGACAAGGAAGGCAACCAAAATGTTACAATTGTGGGGGTTTAGGTCACATCACCAGGAACTGCACTCAGCCAAAGCGTCCTCAGAACTCAGATTACTTCAAGGACAAAATGTTGCTCATGCAAGCTCAAGAGAATGGAGTTATGCTAAATGAGGAAGAATTGGCTTTTCTTGCTGGGGATGATGGAAAGATGTTTGATGATGATGTCGATGAACAACCTGTTCAGGATTTAGCTCTTAATGATCCAAACATCTTCCAAGCTGAGGATTTTGACTTATCACTTACCACAAAAAACCCTAATTCGTTTCTCTCTCTCTAGGGGCAATTTTCCAGCCTCCTTTTCAACCTTTTTCCGGCCAAAAAACCACCTCTAAAACTGCCTCTCTACATCTAAATGATCTCTGATTCGTTTAGTTTGTATGCAATCAATTTTAGGGTTGTGTCATATCAAAAGAGGAGGCCGGTAGGTTGCGATTTTTTCCCTAACATTTTTTTGTTAGGGTTTAAACCGTCATCATATCCCTTACTATCCTAATTCTTTTTTTAATCAGATCTAGTACATCTAACCACCTTTGCTATCTTTGGATCTGAAGAAATCGTTTTTTAAGGGATAACCGCCATTGGGTGTGTTTTAATCGACCCTATTAATGATTAATGCTTATGTCGGTTTGAATTGTTCCTATATAGGGTCGACTGGTTTCTAGCTGCGCATTCATTCTTAATCATTGATTCCCTTTTAGGGTTTTTTGATTTAATGCGAGCTTGTTTTCTGGTGCTTATTGTTATACTTAACTCGTTCTGGGTTTTGTTATATTCCTCTTGCAAGTAACCCGTATTAGGGTTTTTGGAGTGTGTACGTGCGTTTGGTATTGCTGCTGCAAGTTAATCATTATACGTGGGTTTAGAGAGAGATGTAAGTTAAGGTGCAGTGTGGGACCTTATTCAAAAATCCTACCTGGTTGTCATCGATCTTGTTGTGATTGCTTATCTTGTTGTGGATCGTTCTTGGCATGTTAGGGTTTATACCCTATTTTTGTTTTGATTCGTGGGAGTTAGGGTTCTTTTTAAGGATTCTATGGTTAGTTTGGCATGATCCTGCTGCTACTAATTGGTTATCTCTGGTTATTTAAAGGATCATTGTTGATGTGGTTATGATGGAAGTTTGGATTTGTGACCCATGATTCGTCCTAAGAAGGTTTGCTGGTGGTTATTACCTTGGGACATATTATTATTTGTTCTATTCAGCTGGTTTTGCAGTTGTGAATGGAAGATTACAAATTCAAGATTTAGTTATGGCAAATTTTGATACCTTCCGATTTGCATTCTTATATTTGTTGCTTTTTGGGCAGCTTATTGGTACTCAAATCATGTCATAGTGCTTGTTGTATTGCTGTTCATGGTGATACATTGGATGTTAGGGTTCCTCAAGTCCTATGATTGTTGCTACATGTTCCAGCAGATGGGTTTAGTGATTTTGATACTTATTTCTGTTTGGATCG
Organism: Artemisia argyi; assembly: GCA_030686995.1. Taxonomy (NCBI): domain Eukaryota; kingdom Viridiplantae; phylum Streptophyta; class Magnoliopsida; order Asterales; family Asteraceae; genus Artemisia; species Artemisia argyi. The sequence goes on along the minus strand of CM060688.1, from coordinate 112,704,230 downwards.
TTTTAGCATGTTGAAGTGGGGAAGTGGCTAGTACAATTCTTCCAAGTTACTACATGGTCTGTGGGACTAGGAAGATGGTTATGGAAGTTTGGATTACTATGACGATTTGAAGATTCAAGATTGTACTTGAATTGCAATTATTTTTTTCTCTTATAGTCGTTGTAGTTGAATGTTCAATTGTTAGTTATAAGTGTGGCTTGTCACCCTTATACTGTAAGTTATAGGAATGATGTTTAATTCCTATAGGAGAGTCTGTAAGTGTCCTAAGGGACTGAGATGAGGGAGTCACCCTCATTCTTTGTACTTCAATGTTTTTTGGTGTAATATATTTTACCAGGGTGAAACATCCCTTTTACCCAAAAAGCTGAGGATTTTGATGCCTTTGACTCAGACGTTGATGACGAACCCACTGCTCAGACAATCTTCATGGCCAATCTATCATCTGTTGTCTCACCATCACAGCAATCTAGTCCCTCCAAATCATCCATCATATCTGAGGTACTGAAGTTATATGATGAATGTGTAGTTAATAATGAACAAAAGACCTTCAACAACATCCGACAAAATAATGTTGGTAAACCAAATGAGGCTGAATTGGAAAACATTAAGGTTTTCCAATTGAGCAACATTCGGATCACAACAGTGATTCTGATGTATCTAGTGGAATGTTTTCTGTTGTATGTGACAATGATGTGATGCCTGAACAAAAGATATATAACGAAGTACAACAAACAAACATTGCAGAATTAGATATTGCTATTATGGGAAATAGCAATTTTGTCCCATATGAACAATATGTAAAGCACAACGTCGACCCAGTTGTATCAAGTGATATATCCTCTGTTGATGACAACGTGTGTGAACTTGATGAGTACACTGCTGTTGCACCCGATGACACTCTGACCACTAGGATTAATATTCTTAAGGATCAAGTTAGGTGTTATGAACAACGTGCAAAATTTGAGCTAACCGAACATGAACAAAAAAATGGATTGGCAAATGCAAGCATACATAACTGAACAAAACTTAAAGGAAAAGGACTTTAAATAAGAGATAAAATCTGTTCAAAATCAACTTGATCGTGCTGTTAAGGAAAAACATGAAATTCAGTTTAAATGTTCTAAATAGTGAATTTCAGGAAAAGGAAACTAAAATGTTAAATGAATTTTCCAACCTTAAGCAGTTGAAAAACAAACTTGAAAACAAGTTGTACATCCAAGGCCAAACCACTCAAACAGCTCAAATGATTGAAAAGCACATTAAACTGCGGGATAACCATAGTGATAAGGATTTAAGGATGCCTAAAACGAACTTCCTTAAGTGCGTTAGTGCCTCTCAACCTGCCCTGTATGATGCCAAGGTTATGCTTACACCCAATCATGCCCCTCCAAATAGTTGGTCTGATAAAGAATTGGATGATCTTGAGTCTGCTAATAGAGAGAGATTTGATAATAAAATGAAGGATTCCAAGTGCATTAAACATCATGTCATTGTTAAGCCCCATGATTATTATGAACAAAACCGAATTACTGTTTTTGCACCTCAAACAAAGTTAACACCAGAACAGGTATTTTGACCATTAGATGTTGAGAAAATGAAAGCTGAGGAACTTAAGGCCAAGACTCCTCAAAAGTTAGCTGCCCCAACAGTGTATCCCCCCAATACACCAATGCACTTAGTTCAGTTGTCACTTCCCACACAATGTAAAACTCTTATTAGCATATATGTTCTTTGTCAAATGTTCACTAATTTTGATAAAACATGCAAAAAGAGAATCACACCAACGGGAATTACTGAGGGTGAAAGGGGATGTAAGCTTACTAAAGAGTGTTACTTAACTGAATTCATCCCATTTTTTAAACTAATCAAAGAACACTTTGAGGGTTTACGACAATCCCTTGATGTTGAGCTAACAGAAATGAAAGCGGTGTTTAAAAATGTGGAAAATAAGGGTAAACAAATTGCAATAGATCTTCAATATAGTGAGATAGCAAGGAAAAATATTCTTATCATGAATGACAATCTGATTGCTAAATGTATTGCTCAAGATTTGTTCTACAGTGCTACTAATTCTTCAATAAATGCTTGTCAATTTCATGAAATGTCTATTGCTTTAAATGATCTCCAAAACCGTGTTGTTGAGCTTGAGGGGGAGAATTTGAAACTACATGAAAAAATTCAAAATTATGATCATGACAACATGGTCAAACACTTTTCTAAACTAGAAGTTGATAATCTTAACCTACAATTAAAATATAAACATTTAGAAGAAAGGATTAAAATATCAAAGGCAAAGACATCTTTTGATGTTCCTGAATTTGATACATATTTTGAATTGGCAATAAGGGATGAAAAAATTCAAGCTCACACAAACACGATTAGGAAATTGAGGGCTCAAATTGCCCAAATGAAATCTCCCATGAATGATGTGATCGACACCCATAAACCACAATCTACAGATTCACAGAGCTTTCAACTTCAAAACATGATCAACACTTAAACGTGAAAATGATTGTTTTCAAGCTGAAAATTCTAAAATAAAACAACATTACAAAGAGTTATATGGTTCAATTAAGATCACTCATGATAAAACCAATGAAAAGGTAACTTCTTTGCTAAATGAAATTGAGAATCTAAAGACCAAGGTGAAAGGAAAGATGTCGGTCATTGCAAGTGACCATATCAATTCAAAGGTCTTTGAAGGTAAAAAATATGCATGTGAGGCCGTGTTCATACCGCTTCCCCTTAGGAACAATGAGTTAGTCCATAGTGATTACCTTAGACATCTTAAGGATTGCCTTGACATTACCCGTGAGACCATTGAAGAAGATAGGATGGTGAGACCCTCTGATAACACATTATCAGACATTAGTTTTCTCACCAAACATAGGTTCATGCCCCAAGATTCCCAACATGCGAGATAGAAAGGGCACATCATTATCTAAGAGTTTGAAAAAGCATGTTACCTTTGATATACCTTTGGCTAGTACTGATCATAGCACAACACCACCTAGAAACCAAACAGCTATACAACAATCTAATGTTCCCATCGTCCATTCTACAGGAGTAAGCAATGACACTAAAGCTAGCGGGTCAAAGCCTAAAGGCAATAAAAGGAATGATAGGACTTCGCCAGCTAAGAGTGCTCAAGGGAAGAAAGTAGAAGACCACCTTAGGAACAATAAGATTGATTTGAGTGAAAAGAATCGTGTTGATTCTAGTATTTGCTTTAAGCGTACTGTAATTAATTCGAATTCTAATGCTACTTGTAAGACTTGTAATGGTTGTTTAATTTCTAGTAATCATGATGAATGTGTTGTGTCATTTTTGAAATCTTCTTACAAATCCTCAGTTAAGTTTGCTAAGACACATAAACTGGAAAACCATACTTGGAAAGCAACAGGAAATGTTTTTACCAATGTAGGATATCAGTGGAAACCTACTGGAAGAAAGTTCACTTTAGGAAACCAGTGTCCATTGACAAATATGCCCGATCCCAAGTCTTTAGCAGTTAAGAAATGGAAGGCAACTGGTAGAAAATTCCCTTTAGTGACTCAATGCCTTGATATTAAGTCAGTAGCACCCACTAGTGTCATTTCCTCTGAGAAAGCCATTGTAAATACTAATCCTGCCTCTCTTAAGTATGCTTGTGCTAACCAATTGGATCCCAGTTACACTTGGGGGTCCATGTTTTTTAGTTATCCATATCTGTCTGGTTTCAAATGCAGGTCGTACAAATCGTCCTGTGGTATTTGGACTCAGGCTGCTCAAAACATATGACTGGGGATCGCTCTCGGCTCAAAAATTTCGTGAAAAAGTTTATCGGGACAGTAGATTCGGAAACGACCACTTTGGAGCCATTATGGGGTATGGTGATTATGTGTTTGGTGATAGTGTGATTTCTAGAGTTTACTATGTGGAAGGACTTGGGCAAAATCTATTCTCTGTTGGACAATTTTGTGATTCCGATCTCGAAGTGGCCTTCAGAAAGCACACATGTTTTGTTAAAGAATTGGATGGAATTGATCTTCTTAAGGGAAGTCATGGTACTAATTTGTATACTATCTCTATTGAAGACATGATGCGGTCCTCTACTATTTGCTTGCTCTCTAAGGCCTCAAAGAGCAAATCATGGTTATGGCACCGTCGTTTGAACCATTTGAACTTCGGCACCATTAATGAACTTTCTCGCAAAGATCTTGTTCGAGGCATGCCCAGATTGAAGTATGAAAAAGACCATCTTTGCTTTTTTTTTTTTTTTTTTTTGGGTAAAAGGTCAAGAGACCCGGTAAATGTATTACTCCAAAAAACGTTTAATTACAATAGATATGGGTGAAATCCCATATCTCAGCCCGTTACATAGGCAAAAAACAAGACACAACCTTTTCTTAATAATAAGAAATAGACCACTACCACATAAAACAAAACAAGACTACACTACACACAATCAACTACTTCCGGACACGACCTTGGAGTTTGAAATCTTCATACATGGCACCAAATTGTCCTGGAATATCATAAAGTTGATTCGTGAAGTCATCATACTCATAGTAATCTTCCTGATCATCTCCCCCACCTATCGATGAGAAAGTACCCATAGGCATATCAAACAGATTTGCAGACTCATCGAACGTGTTAAGAACCTCCTCTTCGCTATCAGAATCAACAATCTCACCAACCTTAGAGAACGGATTGGCTCTTTTGTTAGCAGAAGTAGAGGGAGGCAAGGAGGACTTAGTCATAGGCATTCCAGCCTCCTTACCATCAAGTACACTTGTAGGTGGATCAGCCAAACTTAAAATACTAGTAGAAACCTCACAAGGTTTCTGTTTAACCATATCTCCCTCAACCGGTGGAGTAGACATAATGTTAGGAATCTCTTTATTAATATGCAATTCAGAACCCTTACCAACATCTTCCACGTTAGGAGAATTAGAAGCAAGATCAAGTACCTTATTATCATCACATAATTTGTCTATAGTACTCTTGAGGTCAACAATATTAATGTTATCTTGAAAGTAACCATACTCATTATAAGACTGAGATAACTCATCCGTACTTACCAATGGAGGAACAGGTAGATCCGTAGTATTGCCCTCATTAGTAACCTCATTGGTGACCTTAGGAACAGAGTTTTCCTTTGGCATGGATGTGATAGCTTGGTTGTTAATACTAGGCTTTGAAACAGGTCTATAAATCATTTTAGGCTTGCCAGAGACCTTCACCTTGTTAGCAACCTTAGATTTACGTTTATCAGCCTCCAAACCATCAACCATACCCGTTTTCTGATTAACTTCCTTCACTTTATTATGGCACTCCTTATCAATATGATCAAAAGTTTTGCAAACAGAGCAACGAGGCGGTTTATATTCAAATTCAATGTCAATGGTAACCAAACGATGTTCTTTGGTCTTAGCAATAGGAACTGCCACAACAAGTGAATTAACAAAGTCATTCTCCGCTGATATCTCAACTAACATTCTAGCATAAGCATTCATACCCCACGAGTTGAGACACATATTACTAGTGTGCTCATCAAGCATAAGAAGTCGTCCCAGTTTAGAAGCAATCATGTCAAGACCAACCTTCGAGTATGCTACAATAGGCACATTGAACACTTTAACCCACACAGCAACCTTCTTTACCTCCTCTCTTTTCAAATCAGAACTAGGACTCCAAACTTTAAGAATTAAAGGGACTGACCTAATTCGCCAAGGACCATGATTAAGGACATCATCCATACCCTCCTTAGATGAAAATTGGAAAATAAAGAATCCCTGATGTATCATCACATGCATTAACCCATATTTCTTCCAAACATTACGAACAAAATTTTGGACTACTGGGAATGCAGGTCTTTGTCCAACAAAATAACCATATAATGAATTCTCCAAACGTGCACTAATTAATTCAACTTCATCTTGCGGTAAGACAACATCAGCCAATGAAAGAGCAGCATCTTCCATTACTTTAGAACCTACGCAAATAGGTATATCAGTTTCATTACTCGTGTTGCCAACAACATCATGGTTATTTTCGCATCTAGCTGAAGTGGATGTCAACGACCCCACCTCACCATCAATCATAATGTTACCCATAACACAAGCAGCATCATTAGCCAACGATCCTACATTGTCATTAACACATCGATATGGCTTCAAAGGTTTCCCATCTTCACCCAATAATTTACCACTAGTACTCTTAACCTTCTTAGCCAAACTACTCAACATCGAACTGATTTGCCCATCTTTCAGTGAGTTCTTGTTAGATTTGTTGAGAAAACCTTGCTCCATCTCTCTCTTGTAAACCCACAACCAATAAGTCTCAAATTAGATCCAAACAATCTGTTCCTACCCGTCTTCCAAACCGAATCAATTCAAAACAGAAACCCTAGAATAGAGTATTGGACAAACCAAACCCTACCCAGAAGCTTGTAATCGTTAAGCACAATAAATCCCAATAACTTGCACGCTGAAAAACACAAACCCTAAAAAAGGATTACGAATCAGAGTGGATACGCAACAGCAGCAAGTGTGAAAGCCAAGGACTAATCGCAAAACAGGTGGTAAAATCGATTTAAAACAAAAACCCTAACAATTAATAGGGGAGTTTAAACCGACCTAGACAATAAGAGGTAATTGTTATGCGATCAGGATAAATATAGGGATGATTAAACCGACCTAATCAAAGGAGTAAGAGGTGTATTGCGATCAGATTGGTAACCGAATCAAAAAGAACCCTAAAAAACGATTTAGGGTTCTTTGATAAAAAAACGAATTACTAAACCCTCCAAAACCAGAAACTTATGTGAAAAAAGCAGCAAGGATGATAGAATTAATGAAAAACACTAACTCTAATCAACAATCAAAGCAAATTGCTGCATAAAACACAAGAATAATGTGGTTATTGATGAAAATCGATTAGGATTAGGGAGGGAATAGAAATCGCCAGAGAGAGAGTTTATTTTAGGGTTTTCCCCTTTTTTTTTTTAAAGACCATCTTTGCTCAGCATGTCAATTGGGTAAAAGCAAGAAGCACACTCACAAACCAAAACCCACCAACTCCAACACTGAAGTGCTCCATACCCTTCATATAGATCTGTGCAGACCCATGAGAGTGCAAATCTTCAATGGGAAAAGATATATTTTTGTTATTGTGGATGATTGCTCACGCTTTACATGGGTGAAGTTTTTAAGATCCAAGGATGAAACTCCTGAAATCATCATCAAAATCATCAAGCAGTTGCAAGTAAGGCTTAACAAGACCGTAAGAATCATTCGCACTGACAATGGAACTGAGTTTGTTAACCAAAAACTCACTCAATTTTATGAAAGTATCGGCATCAGTCATCAAAAGGGTATTCCTCGAACTCCTCAACAAAATGGAGTTGTTGAAAGACAGAATCGCACACTAGTTGAAGCTGCTCGCACTATGCTGATATTCTCTAAGACACCAATGTTTCTATGGGCTGAAGCTATCGCTACTGCATGTTACACTCAAAATCGGTCATTGATACATCCTCTCCACAACAAGACACCTTATGAGCTGGTGCATCTCAAAAAGCCTGATCTCTCCTTTCTTCGTGTGTTTGGAGCGCTGTGCTATCCAACTAACGATGGTGAAGACTTAGGGAAGCTTTTGCTAAGGCTGATATTGGGGTATTCATTGGATATGCGCCAGATCAAAAAGGGCACCGAATCTACAACAAAAGAACCCGACAAATCATGGAAACAATCCATGTCACGTTTGATGAGCTGACATAGCATACGGCTTCAGGACACATCAGTTCTGGACCCTCACCAAATCTTGTGTCTCATTGACCAATTAGTTCGGGACTTGTACAGCATTCCAAACCTGTCACTCCTTATGTTCCTCCTACTTGTGAAGAACTGAAGAAGTTATTTGACCCCATGTTTGATGAGTACTTCGAGTCACAGCAACCTCACGAACCTAAACAGCAGGTTACAGTACCTAATGTTATGGCTGTAGATGCTCCTCATGCCACAAATGGTCCATCCACTTCTATTTCACTTGATCAGGATGCTCCAGAATCTAGCAACTCACAACATGAGTCAAATGCACAATCATCTTCTGAACATCAAGGAACGACAACAAATAATTCATGTGAAGTCAATCCTCGTACTCCACCTGAAGATGAACCATTTGTCAATATATTCGCTCTTGAATCCTCCAACGAAGCATCATCATCAGGAGAATCAAACACTGCTATATCGGTTCACTACCCTCAACCTCATGAACATCTCAGAAAGTGGACCAATGATCACCCAATTGACAACATCATAGGAAATCCCTCACGACCGGTGTTCACTAGAAAACAGCTTGCTACCGATGCCTTATGGTGCTTCTTCAATTCCATTCTATCCAAAATTGAACCCAAAGATTTCAAAGATGCTTTAACAAAAGAATGCTGGTTCACAGCAATGCAAGAAGAAATTCATGAGTTTGATCGACTTGATGTATGGGAACTAGTGCCACCACCTGAATGTGCAATGATCATCGCTCTCAAGTGGATCTTCAAAGTAAAGCTTGATGAGCATGGTGACGTCCTGAAGAATAAGGCTCGACTAGTTGCAAAAGGATACAGTCAACTAGAAGGTATTGACTTTGAAGAATCGTTTGCACCAGTTGCTCGTATCGAGGCCATTAGAATATTCCTTGCCAATGCTGCTAGCAGTAACATGATTGTTTATCAGATGGATGTTAAGACTGCTTTCCTGAATGGAGACTTGAAAGAAGTAGTCTATGTTACTCAGCATGAAGGATTCGTAGATCCTGAACGACCAAATCATGTTTATCGTTTGAAGAAAGCACTATATGGCCTAAAACAAGCTACTAGAGCTTGGTACGATACGTTGTCCAAATTTCTTCTTGCAAATCGATTCACCAAGGGTGTTGTTGATCCTACCTTTTTCACTAGGAAGACTGGAAATCATCTGCTTCATGTTCAAATTTATGTAGATGATATCATATTTGCATCATCCGATTCCGATGAATGTGACCGATTTCCAAAAGAAATGAGTTCCAAGTTCCAAATGTCTATGATGGGTCAAATGTCATTCTTCTTGGGGTTACAAATCTCACAAAATCCAAACGGCATCTTCGTTAATCATGCCAAATATGCTAATGACATTTTTAAGAAATTTGGTTTTGATTCAAGTGACTCAGTTGACAGTCCAATGGTTGAAAGATCCAAACTTGATGACGATCCATCAGGCCTACCTGTTGATCAAACCAAATATAGAAGCATGATTGGATCCCTCATGTATCTCACAGCAAGCAGGCCAAATCTTCTATTTGCAGTTTGTATGTGTGCTCGGTATCAATCCAAGCCTACCAAAAAGCACTTGGAAGCAGTCAAGAGAATATTTAGGTATCTTCAAGGGACCATTCACATGGGTCTCTGGTACCCTAAAGACAATGCAATGGCTCTTACGGCTTACTCAGATGCTGACCATGCGGGTGTCAAGATACTCGTAGAAGTACATCAGGAGGTGCTCAATTTTTGGGTGAGAAACTTGTAAGCTGGTCATCTAAAAAGCAAATGTGCACATCGATTTCATCCACAAAGGCTGAATACATTGCTATGTCCTCGTGTTGTGCTCAAATTTTATGGATGAGATCTCAACTATCAGATTATGGGTTTGACTTTAACAAAATCCCTATGTACTGTGATAACAAAAGTGCCATTGCTTTGTGCTGCAACAATGTCCAACACTCCAGATCCAAGCATATTGACATCCGTTATCACTTCATCAGAGAACAAGTGGAGAAAGGGGTAGTGGAACTCTACTTTGTGAGGACAGAGTTTTAATTGGCTGATATTTTTACTAAGGCTCTCTCTCGCGAAAGATTTATGTTCATTCTTCCGCGACTTGGGATGAAGAGCCTCACTCCAGAAACTCTTAAGTGTCTCCAGGAAGAGAATGAAGAGTGAAGGATTGATTTCACATACCCTTTGTACATAGCTCATGACAAAAAGAAAATAGAAAAATATAAAACCTATAAAAACCATAAAAATCTGAAAAATCATAAAAATCATAAAAATCCTAAAAATATTCTTCTCTTGACATGTCTCTTGTGTAATCAATATTATGTACGTTTCTAGAAATGTCATTCAATAATGACACGGAATCATACATTTGATTGAGCAAGAGTTTTTTATGTTTCAAATAATGTTTTTTTTCCAAAACATGTCTTTTCTCAAAAAATTCTTAAAACTATGGCTTGCAGTCATTTCAGGCTGTAACCCGAACATCAAAATTATGGCTTGCAGTCATTTCAGGCTGTAACCCGAACTTCAAAATTATGGCTTGCTATTACTTCAGATAGCAACCGTTTTTCAAAATGGGGAAAACACGTCGCCAAAAGGAAGGTTTTTCCTTTTACCGTGTGAAGTTCACCTGGGCATGGATTACTTTATATCCATGTTTCCTCGATCTAATGTACGTTTCAGTGCATTATTTCTTGATAAAGAAGAGAAGTCTTCTTTTTATCACAAATGCTTTTCCCTCCATGATTCTTCCGAAAAGTATTTGTGAAAAACTTGGTGGTACCATGAAATTTTTGAAAATCAATCGAACTTGAAATTTTTCATAAAATTCATCTCTCAATCAATGCCAACAATTTTTCTTCAAAAATACAAAATGGGTCATTGATTGAGGGGGAGAGTGATTTCAAATTTTTTTATGTATCCTCAAAACTCTCCACTTTGTACAAAAACCTTGCAAGAATACAATTTTTGATGGTTATGTGTCAGAATGAAAATATTTTCAAAGAGTTTTCGTTAAAACTTAAAATTTGTTGTAAACTCATCAAATCTGACATATAAAAACCTCCCTCACAGATTGAGGGGGAGCAGAAAAAGGTTCCTTTTTTCAAAAAATATTAAAACTGACCGCATTTCTCTGCCAAACGTTTTCTAACTTATTTAAATCAATTGGGACTCAAAATCTCGAAAGATTTGAAATTTTTGATCGGGGGAGAGAATGTGATTTAAATATGAAATCTGATAATCAAATGTGATCGTTTGAACTCAATAATAGGCTCCCACATATGTGCTAAACTCTTTCGAATATTGATGCACATATTGAGGGGGAGCAAAAGGCGTTTGTGGAAAAATATCTAAGACCGAACATTTATCTTTATGCATGGAGTTATAAGGATGGTTAAGGTTAGGTATGAGTTCCCATGATCCACCAGAACTGGAAGGATCTTCCCAGGGACAATCCATAGATAGATTAGAAGTCCTTAGGAATGATTGAAAAAAGGAGAAAGTGAGAAAGGGAAGAGTGCGGACTGAGATAGAGCTAGGACTAGAACAAACCCAACAAGGTTCTAGTGATGAAGTCTCGGTAAGCACTGAAGGGGTTGAAGAATGAAAAAGAAATGAAATGTGAAAAGGGTGAAAAGAAATAGCCCTCCAAATATTCAACCTTAGGGCAGAAACCAGGTTCAACTTCATATGCTACTAGTGGTTACTAAGGTAACACTAGTATTGAAGACAAGACGTCATGGACCCAGTGACGCACTGCACTAAACTTCCCAACCACTCAAGTTCTCTTAAAAGATCTTGTTTCATTCTCACGAGAAACCCTGTGCAATGTTCCGACCGCTCATTGCGAGCTATGTTGATACCTAAACAGGAGACGCCTCCCCAGTCTCCAGAAGCGGATCAAAACACACTATTGAGTCTAGAGCCATGAGATCATCCATAAATCTCAATAGGACACACTTCCAAATATGCTTATTGTTTCACACAATGTGGAAAATAAGATAAAATATTTAGAGTCCTACGCATTATCCTTGTGGTATTGCCAGAACATCCGAGTGATATGAAAATATTCACAATGAAGATGGAAATCCTTCTAGAGCGAACATCACACAAGCTCTTGGTAGGTGACATGTGAGATCCTGCAAGGATCAAGCTTGTGACAACTGGAAAGCAACGATGGTGCGATTCAACATTGAATCAAACTTGTTCCAGGAAAGGGATTGACGAACACTTTTGCAAAAACTTTTCAAAGTGCTCACAAACTAATTTTCGAGTACATTGATTGTGTATAATCTTTCAAACAAAAGAATTTTTGATGGAAATGTTATTCAAAGCTTAAAACTCTCGTTGTGTCTCAAAAATATTTATTATTTTACACGCGAGTGATTTCTATAAATCAATTTCTCATCAATCAATGAATATCAATTCACCGATTCACTCTATCGTGCTGTCTGCTTTGAGATGTTCCGGTATGAGAACAATTCCGAAATGGATTCTTTGGAAAATTCATTACTACAAGCTGGAAATTCCTTTCAATGAGAGTCTGCTTTAAAAGAGACTCTACCTGATCACAGGTCGGTTCTCACAGAACCGGAGGGTAGTTTGTCCTCGCTGAACGAATGACAAAGCCATATTCGTTCTTTATCTTTATTGCTAACTGTTCTATTTCAGGGACACATATAAAGATGGCGTCGGTGGAGCCAAATTCCAGCTGAATCGAGTCAATCCATACCTCATGCTCACACATCCTCATCACTATCCATGATGATCATGAATGATGAGAGACTCCCTACACGAAATGTTGAGAGACTACCAACGACGTTTCCGCAACTCTGATGAAAAGTCTCCTAATACAGAAGGGTGTGAGCATGACGGTCCCAAAGTTAAAACATCACATGAAGGCAATACGACTAAGGAAGAGCTTGGAGATTTACTATGGCTGATGATTACAAAGAAAGCTCAAAGATCACAGAATTCAAAGGAACTCAAATCACAAGATCATTTCCTGTTGTACAAAGTGAGCCAAAAGTGAAGAATCAGAACCTACGAGCTACAACGTCTAAGAACGCTTGAAGATCAAAATGTTTCCAAGGAGACCTCGCTTAGGGGGAGATTGTTAGGAATACAAATATTCCTATAAAAGACTCGGTCACCTAAATGTTGTAATAGCATTAAGATAGCTCGTAGTTAGTTTGTTATTTAGTTAACATTAGTTTAATTAACATCGTGGAAGAAGGACGGGTCTTTACCCACTGTATGCCCGATCTACAGCCCGGGTGTGGGCGTTTTATTTCTTTGTATAAGTACCCCTCTCCAAAGGTTCGACCTTTCATTAGTTGCAATCTAGGTACAATTGCTCTCAACAAGTGAGCCTTTTGGGACTACGACTCCTATGATGTAAGGGACAAATTGCCCTCATAAAGTTAGCCTTTAGGAACAACAGATCTTATCATGCAAGTGACTATTGATCTTATCAAGTGTGCAAGCATTAGGGACAACAGCTATCATCATGTAATGGGCAATTTCTCTAATCAAGTGAGCAAGCGTTTGGGGACAATGGATCCCATAAAGTAAGGTACAATTGCTCTAAACAAGTGAGCCTTTAGGGACTACGACTCTTATGATGATAGGGAAAATTGCCCTCATAAAGTTAGCCTTTAGGGACAACGGATCTCATCATGCAAGTGACAATTGCTCTTATCAAGTTTGCAAGCATTAGGGACAACAACTATCATCATGTAAAGGGAAATTGCACTCATCAAGTGAGCAACCGTTTAGGGACAACGGCTCCCATAAAGAAAGGTACAGTTGCTCTCAACAAGTGAGCCTTTAGGGAAAACGGCTCTTATCATTTAAGGGACAAATTGCCCTCATAAAGTTAGCCTTTAGGGACAATGGATCTCATCATGTAAGTGACAATATCAAGTGTGCAAGCAATAGGGACAACGGCAATCATCATGTAAAGGGAAATTACACTCATCAAGTGAGCAAGAGTTTAGGGATAACGGCTCCCATTAAGTAAGGTTCAATTGCTCTCAACAAGTGAGCCTTTAGGTACAACGGCTCTTATCATGTAAGGGACAAATTGCCCTGATAAATTTGGTCTTTAGGGACTACAAATCTCATCATGCAATTGAGTATTGCTCTTATCAAGTGTGCAAGCATTTGGCACAACGGCTATCATCATGTAAAGGCAAATTGCACTCATCAAGTGAGCAAGCGTTTAGTGACAACGGCTCCTATAAAGTAAGGTACAATTGCTCTCAACAAGTGAGCTTTTAGGGACAACGACTCTTATGATGTAAGGGACAGATTGCTCTCATAAAGTTAGCCTTTAGGAACAACGGATATCATCATGTAAGTGACAATTGCTCTTTTCAAGTATGCAAGCATTAGGGACGACGGCTATCATCATGTAAAGGGCAATTGCACTCATCAAGTGAGGAAGCGTATAGGGACAACAGCTCCCATAATGTAAGGTACAATTGCTCTCAACAAGTGAGCCTTTAGGGACAACGGCTCTTATCATGTAAGGGACAAATTGCCCTTATAAAGTTAGTCTTTAGGGACAACTGATCTCATCATTCAAGTGACTATTGCTCTTATCAAGTGTGCAAGCATTAGGGACAACGACTATCATCATGTAAAGGGAAATTTCACTCATCAAGTGAGCAAGCGTTTAGGGACAATGGCTCCCATAAAGAAATGTACAGTTGCTCTCAGAAAGTGAGCCTTTAGGAACAACGGCTCTTATCACTTAAGGGAAAAATTACCGTCATAAAGTTAGCCTTTAGGGACAACGGATCTCATCATGTAAGTGACAATTGCTCTTATCAAGTATGCAAGCATTAGGGACAACGGCTATCATCATGTAAATGGCAATTGCTCTCATCAAGTTAGCAAGCGTTTAGGGACAACGGCTCCCATAAAGTAAGGTACAATTGCTCTCAACAAGTGAGCCTTTAGGGATTATGACTCTTATGATGTAAGGGACAAATTGCCCTCATAAAGTTAGGCTTTAGGAACAATGGATCTCATCATCCAAGTGACTATTGCTCTTACCAAGTGTGCAAGCATTAGGGACAACAGTTATCACCATGTAAAGGGCAATTGGTCTCATCAAGTGAGCAAGCGTTTAGGGACAACCGCTCCCATAAAGTAAGGTACAATTGCTCTCGACAAGTGATCCTTTAGGGACAACGGCTCTTATCATGTAAGGGACAAATTGCAGTATTAAAGTTAGCCTTTAGGGACAACGGATCTCATCATGCAAGTGACAATTGCTCTTATCATGTGTGCAAGAATTAGGGAAAACAACTATCATCATGTATGGGCAATTGCACTCATCAAGTGAGCAAGCGTTTATGGACAACGGCTCCCAAAAAGTAAGGTACAATTGCTCTCAACAAGTGACCCTTTAGGGACAACGTCTCTTATCATGTGAAGGATAAATTACGCCATGTAAGTGACAATTGCTCTTATCAAGTGTGCAAGCAAGAGGGACAACGACTATCATCATGTAAAGGGAAATTACACTCATCAAGTCAGCAAGCGTTTAGGGAGAACGGCTTCCATAAAGAAAGGTACAATTGCTCTCAACAAATGAGCCTTTAGGGACAACGGCTCTTATCATGTAAGGGACAAATTGCCCTCATAAATTTAGTCTTTAGGGACTACGGATCTCATCTTGCAATATTGCTCTTATCAAGTGTGCAAGCATTTGGCACAACGGCTATCATTATGTGAAGGCAAATTGCACTCATCAACTGAGCGAGCGTTTAGGGACAACGGGTCCTATAAAGTAAGGTACAATTGCTCTCAACAAGTGAGCCTTTAGGGACAACGACTCTTATGATGTAAGGGACAAATTGCTCTCATAAAGTTAGCCTTTAGGAACAACGGATCTCATCATGTAAGTAACAATTGCTCTTATCAAGTATGCAAGCATTAGGGACGACGGCTATCATCTTTTAAAGGGCAATTGCTCTCATCAAGTGAGGAAGCGTTTAGGGACAACGGCTCCCATAATTTAAGGTACAAATTTTTTTGGGTAAAAGGGTTAATTCACCCCTGTAAAATTCATTACTCCAAAAAACGTTGAGGTACATAGGATAAGGGTGATATCCCTCACCTCAGTCCCTTAGGACACTTACAGACTCGAATATAAGAATGACACACCATTGCTATAACATACAGTAAAATGAACCTACAAATAATGACAAAAGTACATAAAAATTTACAATGCTACTCAGGAAACCACTTGAGCCTTCTATATCACTATGGCGGTCCACCTTAACTTTCATGAAGAATCCACGTAGAAACTACAAGCGATCTTCAACATAAAATCTGTTTGTATTAGCAAGACCAACACAAACAAAACCTTCCACGAGCATGGGATCATCAAATTTAGAAAAATAAAGTCCCTCTAAACATAGGCATATAACTAACCAAATTTGCATACAAACAAAAAATGATAACATGATCACCTGCCCAAAAAATTAACTTCATAGAACCCATTCCAGCAGCACCACGATTCATCTCACCAACAAACAAACGCCACTAGGGTTTATAGCACACCCTAACTTCCAATAGATCATATTACAAACCACAAAGCAAATTAACACCTTACATTCTTCAAACTTAACTTCCATACTCAACCCGTCGTATATTAGACCAAGAAAACATGAAATCTCATAATCAGCAGCAGTCTATGAAGTATACGAACCCAAATCAACAACTAGGGAACCAACAAACCCTAACATCATCGATCAAAACACGGGTTTTTGAACAAGTTCCCCTAAAACTTAACTTGCATCTCTCCCAAACCCACATTCATGGCAGCAGCATCATAGTACGACAATGAACACCAACAATCCCTTATAAAGGATTGACATCAATGAAAACAACCAGATCCATTATCACCAACAAACACAACAGATCGAGACGACACAAAACCCAAAAAAGGTTTCGTTTAGCAGTAAGCACATCAAACCCACCCATAACACACCATGTTAAATAAACTCGATCCAAAAAACCGATTTGATTTAAATCAGGAACATGCTACGCTCACCAATCTAGCAGATCATAGAAAATAATACCTTGTAATATATACGATCGATCCAGATCCAATGAAACCCTAAACCGATTGAACATGTTTAGGGGTAGAAAAAACGAATCAAAAAACCCTCAATATATATAATCGATTAGTAAGAAACCGACAACAGGAAACACATGAAAGTTTGTTAAATATGTCGGCCAGGAAACCCTAAAAAACGAACTCTTAGGGTTTTGTCCAGAAACAAGGAGAAATCCGTTTAAAGTAATAAGAAAACGCTGAAACCAACCACCCTTAAGAGAATAACTAAACCTAATGCGTATTGCATACCCTTAGAAGGATAGAGAGGACGATTAGGTGTCGTTTTTGGGCTGGAAAATTTTGAAGGGTGGCGGCCGGAAAATAATGTAAGGTACAATTGCTCTCAACAAGTGAGCCTTTAGAGACAACGGCTCTTATCATGTAAAGGACAAATTGCCCTTATAAAGTTAGCCTTTAGGGACAACGGATCTCATCATGCAAGTGACTATTGCTCTTATCAAGTGTGCAAGCATTAAGGAAAACGACTATCATCATGTAAAGGGAAATTTCACTCATCAAGTGAGCAAGCGTTTAGGGACAACGGCTCCCATAAAGAAAGGTACAGTTGTTCTCAACAAGTGAGACTTTAGGAACAACAACTCTTATCATTTAATGGACAAATTGCCCTCATAAAGTTAACCTTTAGGGACAACAGATCTCATCATGTAAGTGACAATTGCTTTTATCAAGTATGCAAGCATTAGGGACAACGTCTATCATCATGTAAATGGCAATTGCTCTCATCAAGTGAGTTAGCATTTAGGGACAACGGCTCCCATAAAGTAAGGTACAATTGCTCTCAACAAGTGAGCCTTTAGGGACTACGAGTCTTATGATGTAAGGGACAAATTGCCCTCATAAAGTTAGGCTTTAGGAACAACGGATCTCATTATCCAAGTGACTATTGCTCTTACCAAGTGTGCAAGCATTAGGGACAATGGCTATCACCATGTAAAGGGCAATTGCTCTCATCAAGTGAGCAAGCGTTTAGGGACAACGGCTCCCATAAAGTACGGTACAATTGCTCTCAACAAGTGAGCCTTTAGGGACAACGGCTCTTATCATGTAAGGGACAAATTGCAGCATTAAAGTTAGCCTTTAGGGACAACGGATCTCATCATGCAAGTGACAATTGCTCTTATCATGTGTGCAAGCTTTAGGGAAAACAACTATCATCATGTAAGGGCAATTGCACTCATCGAGTGAGCAAGCGTTTAGGGACAACGACTCCCATAAAGTAAGGTACAATTGCTCTCAACAAGTGACCCTTTAGGGACAACGTCTCTTATCATGTAAGGGACGAAATTACGCTCATAAAGTTAGCCTTTAGGGACAATGGATCTCATCATGTAAGTGACAATTGCTCTTATTAAGTGTGCAAGCATTAGGGACAACGACTATCTTCACTTAAAGGGCAATTGCTCTCATCAAGTGAGCATGCATTTAGGGACAACAGCTCCCATAAAGTTAGGTACAATTGCACTCAACAAGTGAGCCTTTAGGGACAACGGCTCTTATCATGTAAGGGCCAAATTGCCCTCATAAAGTTAGCCTTTAGGGACAACAGATCTCATCACGCACGTGACAATTGCTCTTATCAAGTGTACAAGCATTAGGGACAACGATTATCATCATGTAAAGGGAAATTGCACTCATCAAGTGAGCAAGTGTTTAGGGACAACGGCTCCCATAAAGTAAAGTACAATTGCTCCTAACAAGTGAGCCTTTAGGGACTAAAGATCTCATCATGCAGTTCAGTATTGCTCTTATCAAGTGTTCAAGCATTTGGCACAACGTCTAGCATCATGTAAAGGCAAATTGCACTCATCAAGTGAACAAGCGTTTAGGGACAACGGCTCCCATAAAGTAAGGTACAATTGCTCTCAACAAGTGAGCCTTTAGGGACAACGACTCTTATGATGTAATGGAAAAATTACCCTCAAGAAGTTAGCCTTTAGGAAAAGCGGATCTCATCATGTAAGTGACAATTGCTCTTATCAAGTATGCAAGCATTAGGGACGACGACTATCATCATGTAAATTGCAATTGCTCTCATCAAGTGAGGAAGCGTTTAGGGACAACGGCTCCCATGATTTAAGGTTTAATTGCTCTCAGCAAGTGAGCCCTTATGGACAACGGATGTCATCATGCAAGTGACAATTGCTCTTATCAAGTGTGCAAGCATTAGGGACAACACCTGTTATCATGTAAACGGCGATTGCGCTCATCACGTGTGCAAGCATTTAGGGATAACGGCTCGCATAAAGCAAGGTGCAATTGCTCTCAACAAGTGAGCCTTTACTGATAACGGCTCTTATCATTTAAGGGACAAATTGCCCTCATAAAGTTAGCCTTTAGGGACGACGGATCTCATCATGTAAGTGAGAATTGCTCTTATCAAGTGTGAAAGCAATATTGACAACGGCTATCATCACTTAAAGGGAAATTGCACTCATCAAGTGAGCAAGCGTTTAGGGACAACGGCTCCCATAAAGTAAGGTACAATTGCTCTCAACAAGTGAGCCTTTAGGGACAACGACTCTTATCATGTAAGGGACAAATTTCCCTCATAAAGTTAGTCTTTAGGGACTACGGATCTCACAATTCAACAAAGTTAACAAACGGCTTTTCAGAATCAATCTCAACTAACACCCTAGCAAACGTAGCCCTACCATATGGCTTTTCACAAATGGAAGTAGTCATCCGGTCCATAATAATTGGGCTACCAATTTGGCTAACTATCCTACTGATACCCTCGACATTCCAAGCTTCCAAAGGAATGTCATGAATTTTAGCCCAAACCGGAACCTTCTTAACCTCAGGTCTAGACATGCACAGCCCTGGTTCCCATTTTTTCACAAACAACGGCCTATTATTCACTAACCAAGGGCCTTTCTCAATAACCAACTCCATCCCATCATTAGACTTAAAATCAAAAAAGCACATTCCATTCTGGTTCATAATAACATTGTCCAACTGATACAACCTCCACATACGTTTCAAATGGTAAACCAAATCAGCATAATTCATACGAAATCCAACAAAAAAACCAACCACTGTATTACCCCACCTCTTACACCCTTCTTCCAAAATCGGATCCATCTTAGCAACTTTCCTATTATCACCAATAATAGACGGAGGAACATAATGCAACTTATTATTACCATTCCCACCATAACTATTTGATACAGCCTCACGAAAGGACCTACTATTCTTCTCATACACACTATCTGTCATTACCGTATCCTTAACACCACTAGACTCACCCACAGTAAAATTACTCACCTCGCTAACACCCTTACCAGAATCACTGACATTCACATTAACCTTAAACAAACCCGGAACCCTAACATCACCAAAACTTACTTTAGTAGGGCTCCTAGGTTTATCAGAACCCACATTATGCTTCAAATTAGAACTCTCCACACTAGGTTTAGACACATCAGGACCATTATCTTTACTACACTTAACATTCCCCTTACCTAAATCACTAGCAGGCAAACCATTAACATCCCTAGACCCACTATTAAGATTACCCACATCACCAACAGACTTAGCACTAGCAGCAATAGACTCATTATTCAAACTTTTAGCAATTTCATCAATAATGTCTTTGTTACTAACATCACAATCAAATGAAATATTATTATCCTTACCAGAATTCACCTTACCAGCCTCAGAACCATCACCAACACTACCCCCATCATCAATACCAGAGCATGAGCCTCCAAATTCCTCACTACCCTCCACAGACTCAGAAGCCCCATCATCACATTCCAAATCGTCCATATCCATTGCTTCATTATTCCCCCGAGAAGCAGATCTAATCTTCTTAGAATATAGATTCCTAGGAACCTTAGATAACATATTAGAATGTTTCATAGCAGATTTACTCATAGGATTCATGGTTCGAGTAGTTTTTTTGGGTTTCAAAGCTGAATCCGTCCTATGAGAGGACGGATTAGTATTAGGATCAGGGTTAGAATCCATGAAGTTTAATGAAACAAAATCATTAAAACGATGAACAGTGAAGATGGTTGATTGTAACGGAAAAATGAAATGAAAAAGGGCGGAATGAAACTAAGATGTGAATTAATGAAAAACAAACAGAGATCTACAGTAGCAGATGAATTATTATAAGATTGAATTAAAATAAAATGGATTAAGGATGTATAGATGAACAGGAAAATACGTATGAAACCCTAGGTTATACAATCGCCCATAGTGAAGGTGTTTTAGTACTTCAACATTTTTGGATAATGAACTTTACCAGGGTGCAGGATTACTCCCCTTTACCCAAAAAAAGGGTTCCCTGTCGGTAAGAACATGTACTACAGACCGAAAGTTGTTGCAACTTCATCTCAAACACCAACAGGTGTTGCTAATACTAGTTCTGGTCCTCCCCCTGATAAGGTGGGAGTCTCTTCATCAAGTAGTAACTTAAAGTCTAATGATAGTATTGTGCCGTCTCATAACGATAATGTAACAACAACCTACCAAAATCCTACGGGAAGCTCATCTAAACCGACTGCTAATATTTCCACATCTAATCCTTTTGATGCTTTGGCGGTGGATGAGGGTGTTCAAGAGGATACGAAGCTGGATGAGGAGGAGGTTGTTAATGTTTTTGATGAATCTAGTAATTTGTTTGATCAATCGGGGGCAAGCACTTCCGTCCTTAATGTTCCCGATGTTTAGTATCGCTTCATGGAATATAAGGGGTCTGAACCGTTCCCCTAAACAAAAAGAGGTTCGTCATGTTGTTAATGAGAATAACCTCAGTATGTGTGCTGTTTTGGAGTCTCATGTAGATGCTTCGGGTGTGTACGATACATGTTGTAAGGTGTGTCGTCGTTGGAAATGGACGTCTAATGGGAATCTTTGTAATAAGGGTTCTCGTATCATTCTTGGCTGGAATGATGATATTGTTGATGTTATGGTTATGGCTTCTACTAACCAAGTTATGCATGTTCAGGTTAATGTTCGTAATGAAAATAAAACCGTTTTTTGTTCCTTTGTTTATGGAGATAACTATTATGTTAATCGGAGAGCGCTTTGGAGTAGTAGGCCTTGGGTGTTATTGGGAGACTTTAATGCTGCTCTTAATTTGGAGGATCATTCGTGTGGTGGTTATGCTCTTGATATTGCTATGCGTGAATTTAAAGAATGTGTATTGAATATGGAGGTGTCGGATGTTAATAGTACGGGGCTGCATTTTACATGGAACCAAAAACCAAGAGGCTCTAATGGAACGTTAAAGAAGATTGATAGAATTATGGGTAATTTAAAGTTTGGTGATGATTTCCCGGGTTCGTTTGCTATTTTCCAACCTTACCGTATTTCAGATCATTCTCCTTGTGTCCTTCGTATTCCTCAGGTGACTAAACTCAAACCTAAACCTTTTAAGTTCTCTAATTTTCTGGTGCATAAAGAGGGCTCTATTGATACTGTTACTTCGGGGTGGAATCTTAGTGTAAATGGTTGTGCTATGTATCGTGTTGTTAAACACTTGAAGGGGCTGAAATATTCTTTTCGTAAGCTTTTGTATAAACCAAGGTAACCTTCACGAGAGGGTTACTAGTCTTCATAAGGAGTTAGAGTCTAACGTGCTATTGATAAAGACCCGTTTAATTCAGCCCTTCGGGAAGATCATGCTCATTACCTTCTTGCTTTTAAGGAGGCAATATTATATGAAGGAAGTGCAGTTGCAGGGGCTTTTGTTTCTCATTATTAGCAGTTTCTGGGTATTGAAGGGGATTGTACCCCTCTTGATGATCATGCTTTATTCTCTAATGTCCTTAATCCTCAAATGGCTGATTTTATGGTGAGAGATGTTACGGATTCTGAAATTAGGGAAGCTATATTCTCGATGGGGGATGATAAAGCTCCTGGGCCTGACGGGTACACTGCCGCTTTCTTTAAGAAAGCATGGAATGTTGTGGGTATTGATGTCACGTGTGCTATTCGGGATTTCTTTTCTAATGGTAAGCTTCTTAAGGAAACTAACCACACTAATATCATTGATTCCTAAAGTGTCTACCCCGTCTATGATTACTGATTATAGGCCTATTTCTTGTTGCAATGTGTTGTTTAAGTGCATTAGTAAAATTATTGCGAACCGTGTTAAAGACAGCCTTGGTCATTTGGTTAGTATTAACCAATCTGCGTTTGTTCCTGGGCGGCGTATTTCTGATAATATTTTGCTTACCCAAGATATTATGCGGAATTATCATAGAGGGAGAGGTCCGCCTAGATGTGCTTTTAAAGTGGATATTCAAAAGGTGTATGATACGGTTAATTGGGCTTTTCTTAGGTCTATTCTGATTGGTTTTGGTTTCCATCATAAAATGGTCGATTGGATTATGGTTTGTGTTTCTTCTACATCGTATTCCATATGTGTTAATGGGGATCTTCATGGCTGGTTCCAAGGTAAGCGAGGTCTTCGGCAAGGTGACCCGTTATCTCCTTACTTGTTTACTTTGGTTATGGAGGTTTTAACCCTTATTCTGCAGAAAAAGATGGCTAATACGATGATGGAGTTTCAATTTCATCATTTATGTGAGCAACAGCGTATTATTAACCTTTGTTTTGCAGATGATCTTTTCTTATTCTCTAGAGGCCATCCAGAATCGGTTAACGTTATTATGCAAGCTTTGGAGGATTTCAAGAATGTTTCGGGTCTTGTTCTGAGTATTCCCAAGAGTACTGCTTTTTTCTGTAATGTGCCTAGTACTTTGAAAGCTATGATTCTTCAGTCTATGCCATTTGCAGAAGGGTCTCTTCCGGTTAGATATTTGGGCGTTCCTCTCATTTCGTCTAGGCTTCTCTATAGGGATTGTAAGGTTCTTGTGGAGAAATTAGAAGGGCGTGTGAATGATTGGCGTAATAAGTTTCTTTCGTTGGCGGGTAGGCTTCAATTGATCAGGTCCGTGTTGTCTTCGATGCATATTTATTGGGCGTCTGTTTTCATCCATCCTGCTCGTATTATACATGATTTGGAGCAGCTCATGAGGGGTTTTTTATGGTCGTTGTCCCTAATGCTTGCACGGTGATAAGAGCAATTGTCACTTACATGATGAAATCCGTTGTCCCTAAAGGCTAACTTTATGAGGGCAATTTGTCCCTTACATAATAAGAGCCGTTGTCCCTAAAGGCTCACTTGTTGAGAGCAATTGTACCTTAGTTCATGGGATCCATTGTCCCTAAACGCTTGCTCACATGGTGAGAGCAATTGCCATTTACATGATGATAGCTGTTGTCCCAAATGCTTGCACACTAGATAAGAGCAATTGTCACTTACATGATGAGATCCGTTGTCCCTAAAGGCTAACTTTATGAGGGCAATTTTTCCCTTATGTAATAAGAGCCGTTGTCCCTAAAGACTCACTTGTTGACAGCAATTGTACCTTAGTTTATGGGATCCATTGTCCCTAAACATGATAATAGTCGTTGTCCCTAATGCTTACACACTCCATAAGAGCAACTGTCACTTACATGATGAGATCCGTTGTCCCTAAAGGCTAACTGTATGAGGGCAATTTTTCCCTTACATAATAAGAGCCGTTGTCCCTAAAGACTCACTTGTTGAGAGCAATTGTACCCTACTTTATGGGTTTCGTTGCCCTAAACACTTGCTCACTTGATGAGAGAAATTGCCCTTTTCATGATGATAGCCGTTGTCCCTAATGCTTACACACTCGATAAGAGCAATTGTGTACATGATGAGATCCGTTGTCCCTAAAGGCTAACTTTATGAGGGCAATTTGTCCTTTACATAATAAGAGACATTGTCCCTAAAGTATCACTTGTTGAGAGCAGTTGTACCTTACTTTATGGGATCCATCGTCCCTAAACACTTGCTCACTTGACGAGAGCAATTGCCCTTTACATGATGATAGCCGTTGTCCCTAATGCTTACACACTCGATAAGAGCATTCACTTACATGATGAGATCCGTTGTCCCTAAAGGCTAACTTTATGAGGGCAATTTGTCCCTTACATGATAAGAGCCGTTGTCCCTAACTTTATTGGAGCCGTTGTCCCTAAACGCTTGCTCACTTAATGAGAGCAATTGCCCTTTACATGTTGATAGCCATTTTCACTAATGCTTGCAAGCTTGACAAGAGCAATTGTCACTTGCATGATAAGATCCGTTGTCCCTAAAGGCTAACTTTATGAGGGTGATTTGTCCCATACAAAATAAGAGCCGTTGCCCCTAAAGGCTACAAGTTGAGAGCAATTGTACCTTACTTTATGGGAGCCGTTGTCCATAAACGCTCGCTCACTTGTTGAGTGCAATTGCCCTTTAAATGATGATAGCCGGTGTCCTTAAAGCTTGCACACTTGATAAGAGCAATTGTCACTTACATGATGAAACCCGTTGTCCCTAAAGGCTAACTTTAGGAGGGCAATCTGTCCCTTCCATGATAAGAGCCGTTGTCCCAAAAGACTCACTTGTTGAGAGAAATTGTACCTTACTTTATGGGAGCCGTTGTCCTTAAACGCTTGCTCACATGATGAGAGCAATTGCCCTTTACATGATGATAGCCGTTTTCCCTAATGCTTGCAAGCTTGACAAGAGCAATTGTCACTTGCATGATGAGATCCGTTGTCCCTAAAGGCTAACTTTATGAGGGTGGTTTGTCCCATACTGAATAAGAGCCGTTGTCCCTAAAGGCTTACAAGTTGAGAACAATTGTACCTTACGTTATGGGAGCCGTTGTCCATAAGCGCTCGCTAAATTGTTGAGTTTAATTGCCCTTTAAATGATGATAGCCGGTGTCCTTAAAGCTTGCACACTTGATAAGAGCAATTGTCACATACATGATGAGACCCGTTGTCCCTAAAGGCTAATTTTATGAGGGAAATATGTCCCTTACATGATAAGAGCCGTTGTCCCTAAAGACTCACTTGTTGAGAGCAATTGTACCTCATTTTATGGGAGCCGTTGTCCCTAAACGCTTGCTCACATGATGAAAGCAATTGCCCTTTACATTATGATAGCCGTTGTCCCTAATGCTTGCACACTTGATAAGAGCAATTGTCACTTACATGATGAGATCCGTTGTCCCTAAAGGCTAACTTTTTTAGGGCAATTTGTCCCTTACATAATAAGAGCCGTTGTCCCTAAAGGCTCACTTGTTGAGAGCAATTGTACCTTAGTTCAATGGATCCATTGTCCCTAAACGCTCACATGGTGAGAGCAATTGCCCTTTACATGATGATAGCTGTTGTCCCTAATGCTTGCACACTAGATAAGAGCAATTGTCACTTACATGATGAGATCCGTTGTCCCTAAAGGCTAACTTTATGAGGGCAATTTTTCCCTTACGTAATAAGAGCCGTTGTCCCGAAAGACTCACTTGTTGAGAGCAATTGTACCTTAGTTTATGGGATCCATTGTCCCTAAACACTTGCTCACTTAATGAGAGCAATTGCCCTTTACATGATGATAGTCGTTGTCCCTAATGCTTTCACACTCTATAAGAGCAACTGTCACTTACATGATGAGATCCATTGTCCCTAAAGGCTAATTTTACGAGGGCAATTTTTCCCTTACATAATAAGAGCCGTTGTCCCTAAAGACTCACTTGTTGAAAGCAATTGTACCTTACTTTTTGGGATTCGTTGCCCTAAAAACTTTCTCACTTGATGAGAGAAATTGCCCTTTTCATGATGATAGCCGTTGTCCCTAATGCTTACACACTCGATAAGAGCAATTGTCACTTACATGATGAGATCCGTTGTCCCTAAAGGCTAACTTTATGAGGGCAATTTATCCTTTACATAATAAGAGCCATTGTCCCTAAAGTCTCACTTGTTGAGAGCAGTTGTACCTTACTTTATGGGATCCATGGTCCCTAAACACTTGCTCACTTGACGAGAGCAATTGCCCTTTACATGATGATAGCCGTTGTCCCTAATGCTTACACACTCGATAAGAGCAGTCACTTACATGATGAGATCCGTTGTCCCTAAAGGCTAACTTTATGAGGGCAATTTGTCCCTTACATGATAAGAGCCATTGTCCCTAAAGACTCACTTGTTGAGAGCAATTGTACCTTAATTTATTGGAGCCGTTGTCCCTAAACGCTTGCTCACTTAATGAGAGCAATTGCCCTTTACATGTTGATAGTCGTTGTCCCTAATGCTTGTACACATGATAAGAGCAACTGTACCTTACTTTATGGAAGCCGTTGTCCATAAACGTTCGCTCACTTGTTGAGTGCAATTGCCCTTTAAATGATGATAGCCGGTGTCCTTAAAGCTTGCACACTTGATAAGAGCAATTGTCACTTACATGATGAAACCCGTTGTCCCTAAAGGCTAACTTTATAAGGGGAATTTGTCTCTTCCATGATAAGAGCCGTTGTCCCTAAAGGCTAACTTGTTGAGAGCAATTGTACCTGACTTTATGCGAGCCTTTGTCCCTAAACGCCTGCTTACTTGATGAGAGCAATTGCCTTTTATATGATCATAGTCGTTGTCCCTAATGCTTGCACACTTGATAAGAGCAATTGTCACATACATGTTGAGACCCGTTGTCCCTAAAGATTCACTTGTTGAGAGTAATAGTACCTTACTTTATGGGAGCCGTTGTCCCTAAACACTTGCTCACTTGATGAAAACAATTGTCCTTTACATGATGATAGCCGTTGTTCCTAATGCTTGCACACTTGACAAGAGCAATTGTCACTTGCATGTTCAGATCCGTTGTCCCTAAAGGCTAACTTTATGAAGGCGATTTATCCCTTACATGAAAAGAGCCGTTGTCCCTAAAGGCTCACATGTTGAGAGAAATTGTACCTTACTTTATGGGAGCCGTTGTCCCTAAATGCAAGCTCACTTGATGAGAGCAATTGCCCTTTACATGATGATAGCCGTTGTCCCTAATGCTTACACACTCGATAAGAGCAACTATCTGTTACCTGATGATATCCGTTGTTCCTAAACGCTCACTTGTTGAGAGCAATTATACCTTAGTTTACGGGTCCCGTTGTCCCTAAATGCTTTCTCACTTAATGAGAGCAATTGTCCATTACATGATGATTTCCGTTGTCCCTAATCCTTGCACACTCGATACGAGCAATTGTCACTTACATGATCAGATCCGATGTCCTTAAAGGCTAACTTTGTGACGGCAATTCGTCCCTTACATAATAAGAGCCGTTCTCCCTAAAGGCTCACTTGTTGAGAGCAATTGTACCTTAGTTTATGGGATCCATTGTCCCTAAACGCTCTCTCACTTGATTGAGATCAATTGCCCTTTACATGATGATAGCCGTTGTCCTTAATGCTTGCACACTTGATAAGAGCAATTGTGACTTACATGATGAGCTCCGTTGTCCCTAAAGGCAAACTTTATGTGGTCAATTTGTCCCTTACATAATAAGAGTTGTCGTCCCTAAAGACTCTCTTCTTGTGAGCAAAATTGTACCTTAGTTTATGGGATATGTTGTCCCTAAACGCTTGCTCACTGGATGAGAGCAGTTACCCTTTACATGAGTACTGTCGTTGTCCCTTATGCATGCACACTCGATAAGAGCAATTGTCACTTACATGATGAGATCCCTTGTCCCTAAAGGCAAACTTTATGAGGGCAATTTTCCCTTACATAATAAGAGTTGTTGTCCCTAAAGACTCACTTATTGCGAGCAATAGTACCTTACTTTATGGGATTCGTTGCCCTAAACACTTGCTCACTTGATGAGAGCAATTGCCCTTTACATGATGATAGCCGTTGTCCCTAATGCTTACACACTCGATAAGAGCAACTGTCACTTACATGATGAGATCCGTTGTCCCTAAAGGCTAACTTTATGAGGGCAATTTGTCCCTTACATGATATGAGCCGTTGACCCTAAAGACTCACTTGTTGAGAGCAATCGTACCTTACTTTATGGGAGCCGTTGTCCCTAAACGCTTGCTCACTTGATGAGAGCAATTGCCCTTTACATGATGATAGCCGTTGTCCCTAATGCTTGCACACTTGACAAGAGCAATTGTCACTTGTATGATGAGATCCGTTGTCCCTAAAGACTCACTTGTTGAGAGCAGTTGTATCTTACTTTATGGGATTCGTTGCCCTAAACACTTGCTCACTTGATGAGAGAAATTGCCCTTTCCATGATGATAGCCGTTGTCCCTAATGCTTACACACTCGATAAGAGCAATTGTGTACATGATGAGATCCGTTGTCCCTAAAGGCTAACTTTATGAGGGCAATTTGTCCTTTATATAATAAGAGCCATTGTCCCTAAAGTCTCACTTGTTGAGAGCAGTTGTACCTTACTTTATGGGATCCATCGTCCCTAAAACACTTGCTCACTTGACGAGAGCAATTGGCCCTTTACATGATGATAGCCGTTGTCCCTAATGCTTACACACTCGATAAGAGTAGTCACTTACATGATGAGATCTGTTGTCCCTAAAGGCTAACTTTATGAGGTCAATTTTCCCTTACATGATAAGAGCCGTTGTCCTTAACTTTATTGGAGCCGTTGTCCCTAAACGCTTGCTCACTTAATGAGAGCAATTGCCCTTTACATGTTGATAGCCATTTTCACTAATGCTTGCAAGCTTGACAAGAGCAATTGTCACTTGCATGATGAGATCCGTTGTCTTTAAAGGTTAACTTTATGAGGGTGATCTGTCCCATAAAAAATAAGAGCCGTTGTCCCTAAAAGCTTACAAGTTGAGAGCAATTGTACCTTACTTTATGGGAGCCGTTGTCCATAAAAGCTCGCTCACTTGTTGAGTGCAATTGCCCTTTAAATGATGATAGCCGGTGTCCTTAAAGCTCGCACACTTGATAAGAGCAATTGTCACTTACATGATGAAACCCGTTGTCCCTAAAGGCTAACTTTATGAGGGCAATATGTCCCTTCCATGATAAGAGCTGTTGTCCCTAAAGACTCACTTGTTGAGAGCAATTGTACCTTACTTTATGGGAGCCGTTGTCCCTAAACGCTTGCTCACATGACGAGAGCAATTGCCCTTTACATGATGATAGCCGTTTTCCCTAATGCTTGCAAGCTTGACAAGTGCAATTGTCACTTGCATGATGAGATCCGTTGTCCCTAAAGGCTAACTTTATGAGGGTGATTTGTCCCATACAGAATAAGAGTCGTTGTCCCTAAAGGCTTACAATTTGAGAACAATTGTACCTTACTTTATGGGAGCCGTTGTCCATAAATGCTCGCTCACTTGTTGAGTTTAATTGCCCTTTAAATGATGATAGCCGGTGTCCTTAAAGCTTGCACACTTGATAAGAGCAATTGTCACATACATGATGAGACCCGTTGTCCCTAAAGGCTAATTTTATGAGGGCAATTACGTGATAAGAGCCGTTGTCCCTAAAGACTCACTTGTTGAGAGCAATTGTACCTTATTTTATGGGAGCCGTTGTCCCTAAACGCTTGCTCACATGATGAGAGCAATTGCCCTTTACATGATGAGATCCGTTGTCCCTAAAGGCTAACTTTATAGGGGCAATTTGTCCCTTACATAATAAGAGCCGTTGTCCCTAAAGGCTCACTTGTTGAGAGCAATTGTACCTTAATTCTTGGGATCCATTGTCCCTAAACGCTTGCTCACATGGTGAGAGCAATTGCCCTTTACATGATGATAGCTGTTGTCCCTAATGCTTGCACACTAGATATGAGAAATTGTCACTTACATGATGAGATCCGTTGTCCCTAAAGGCTAACTTTATGAGGGCAATTTTTCCCTTACGTAATAAGAGCCGTTGTCCCGAAAGACTAACCTGTTGAGAGCAATTGTACCTTAGTTTATGGGATCCATTGTCCCTAAACACTTGCTCACTTAATGAGAGCAATTGCCCTTTACATGATGATAGTCGTTGTCCCTAATGCTTACACACTCTATAAGAGCAACTGTCACTTACATGATGAGATCCGTTGTTCATAAAGGCTAATTTTATGAGGGCAATTTTTCCCTTACATAATAAGAGCCGTTGTCCCTAAAGACTCACTTGCTGAGAGCAATTGTACCTTACTTTATGGGATTCGTTGCCCAAAACACTTGCTCACTTGATGAGAGAAATTGCCCTTTTCATGATGATAGCCGTTGTCCCTAATGCTTACACACTCGATAAGAGCAATTGTCACTTACGTGATGAGATCCGTTGTCCCTAAAGGCTAACTTTATGAGGTCAATTTGTCCTTTACATAATAAGAGCCATTGTCCCTAAAGTCTCACTTGTTGAGAGCAGTTGTACCTTACTTTATGGGATCCATCGTCCCAAAACACTTGCTCACTTGACGAGAGCAATTGCCCTTTACATGATGATAGCCGTTGTCCCTAATGCTTACACACTCGATAAGAGCAGTCACTTACATGATGAGATCCGTTGTCCTTAAAGGCTAACTTTATGAGGGCAATTTGTCCCTTACATGATAAGAGCCGTTGTCCCTAAAGACTCACTTGTTTAGAGCAATTGTACCTTACTTTATTGGAGCCGTTGTCCCTAAACGCTTGCTCACTTAATGAGAGCAATTGCCCTTTACATGTTGATAGCCGTTGTCCCTAATGCTTGCACACTTGATAAGAGCAACTGTACCTTACTTTATGGAAGCCGTTGTCCATAAACGCTTGCTCACTTGTTGAGTGCAATTGCCCTTTAAATGATGATAGCCGGTGTCCTTAAAGCTTGCACACTTGATAAGAGCAATTGTCACTTACATGATGAAACCCGTTGTCCCTAATGGCTAACTTTATATGGGCAATTTGTCTCTTCCATGATAAGAGCCGTTGTCCCTAAAGGCTCACTTGTTGAGAGCAATTGTACCTGACTTTATGCGAGCATTTGTCCCTAAACGCCTGCTTACTTCATGAGAGCAATTGCTTTTACATGATGATAGCCGTTGTCCCTAATGCTTGCACACTTGATAAGAGCAATTGTCATATACATGTTGAGACCCGTTGTCCCTAAAGACTCACTTGTTGAGAGTAATAGTACCTTAATTTATGGGAGCCGTTGTCCCTAAACACTTGCTCACTTGATGAAAACAATTGTCCTTTACATGATGATAACCGTTGTTCCTAATGCTTGCACACTTGACAAGAGCAATTGTCACTTGCATGTTCAGATCCGTTGTCCCTAAAGGCTAACTTTATGAAGGCGATTTATCCCTTACATGAAAAGAGCCGTTGTCCCTAAAGGCTCACATGTTGAGAGAAATTGTACCTTACTTTATGGGAGCCGTTGTCCCTAAATGCAAGCTCACTTGATGAGAGCAATTGCCCTTTACATGATGATAGCCGTTGTCCCTAATGCTTACACACTCGATAAGAGCAACTGTCACTTACCTGATGATATCCGTTGTCCCTAAACGCTCACTTGTTGAGAGCAATTATACCTTAGTTTACGGGTCCCGTTGTCCCTAAATGCTTTCTCACTTAATGAGAGCAATTGTCCATTACATGATGATTTCCGTTGTCCCTAATCCTTGCACACTCGATACGAGCAATTGTCACTTACATGATGAGATCCGTTGTCCTTAAAGGCTAACTTTATGAGGGCAATTCGTCCCTTACATATTAAGAGCCGTTCTCCCTAAAGGCTCACTTGTTGAGAGCAATTGTACCTTAGTTTATGGGATCCATTGTCCCTAAACGCTCTCTCACTTTATTGAGAGCAATTACCCTTTACATGATGATAGCCGTTGTCCCTAATGCTTGCACACTTGATAAGAGCAATTGTAACTTACATGATGAGCTCCGTTGTCCCTAAAGGCAAACTTTATGAGGTCAATTTGTCCCTTACATATTAAGAGTTGTCGTCCCTAAAGACTCTCTTCTAGTGAGCAATTGTACCTTAGTTTATGGGATCTGTTGTCCCTAAACGCTTGCTCACTGGATGAGAGCAGTTACCCTTTACATGAGTACTGTCGTTGTGCCTTATGCATGCACACTCGATAAGAGCAATTGTCACTTACATGATGAGATCCGTTGTCCCTAAAGGCAAACTTTATGAGGGCAATTTTCCCTTACATAATAAGAGTTGTTGTCCCTAAGGACTCACTTATTGAGAGCAATTGTACCTTACTTTATAGGATTCGTTGCCCTAAACACTTGCTCACTTGATGAGAGCAATTGCCCTTTTCATGATGATAGCTGTTATCCCTAATGCTTACACACTCGATAAGAGCAATTGTCACTTACTTGATGAGATCCGTTGTCCCCAAAGGCTAACTTTATGAGGGCAATTTCTCCCTTACATAATAAGAGCCATAGTCCCTAAAGTTTCACTTGTTGAGAGCAGTTGTACCTTACTTTATGGGATCCGTTGTCCCTAAACACTTGCTCACTTGATGAGAGCAATTGCCCTTTACATGATGATAGCCGATGTCCCTAATGCTTACACACTCGATAAGAGCAACTGTCACTTACACGATGAGATCCGTTGTCCCTAAAGGCTAACTTTATGAGGGCAATTTGTCCCTTACATGATAAGAGCCGTTGACCCTAAAGACTCACTTGTTGAGAGCAATTATACCTTACTTTATAGGAGCCGTTGTCCCCAAACGCTTGCTCACTTGATGAGAGCAATTGCCCTTTACATGATGATAGCCGTTGTCCCTAATGCTTGCACACTTGACAAGAGCAATTGTCACTTGTATGATGAGATCCGTTGTCCCTAAAGGCTAACTTTATGAGGGCGATTTGTCCCATACATGATAAGAGCCGCTGTCCCTAAAGGCTTACAAGTCGAGAGCAATTATACCTTACTTTATAGGAGCCGTTGTCCCTAAACGCTCGCTCACTTGTTGAGTGCAATTTCCCTCTAAATGATGATAGCCGGTGTCCCTAATGCTTGCACACTTGATAAGAGTAATTGTCAATTAAATGATGAGACCCGTTGTCCCTAAAGGCTAACTGTATGAGGGTTATTTTTCCCTTACATAATAAGAGCCGTTGTCCCTAAAGACTCACTTGTTGAGAGCAATTGTACCTTACTTTATGGGATTCGTTGCCCTAAACACTTGCTCACTTGATGAGAGAAATTGCCCTTTTCATGATGATAGCCGTTGTCCCTAATGCTTACACACTCGATAATAGCAATTGTGTACATGATGAGATCCGTTGTCCCTAAAGGCTAACTTTATGAGGGCAATTTGTCCTTTACATAATAAGAGCCATTGTCCCTAAAGTCTCACTTGTTGAGAGCAGTTGTACCTTACTTTATGGGATCCATCGTCCCTAAACACTTGCTCACTTGACGAGAGCAATTGCCCTTTACATGCTGATAGCCGTTGTCCCTAATGCTTAAACACTCGATAAGAGCAGTCACTTACATGATGAGATCCGTTGTCCCTAAAGGCTAACATTATGAGAGCAATTTGTCCCATACATGATAAGAGCCGTTGTCCTTAACTTTATTGGAGCCGTTGTCCCTAAACGCTTGCTCACTTAATGAGAGCAATTGCCCTTTACATGTTGATAGCCATTTTTACTAATGCTTGCAAGCTTGACAAGAGCAATTCTCACTTGCATGATGAGATCCGTTGTCCTTAAAGGCTAACTTTATGAGGGTGATTTGTCCCATACAAAATAAGAGCCGTTGTCCCTAAAGGCTTACAAGTTGAGAGCAATTGTACCTTACTTTATGGGAGCCGTTGTCCATAAACGCTCGCTCACTTGTTGAGTGCAATTGGTCTTTAAATGATGATAGCCGGTGTCCTTAAAGCTTTTTTTTTTTGGGTAAAAGGGATAACACACCCTGGTAAAATACATTACACCAAAAGCGTTGAAGTACAAAGGATGAGGGCGTACACCCCGCATCTCAGTCCCTTAGGACACTTACAGACTCAAATATAAGAATGACAAACCATTCTTATAACTTACCTATAACACCTATAAGAGAAACCACTCTTATAACAAATACATGAACATAAAACTACAACGACTATAAGATTTAAAAATAAAAACATCAAGTAAAAACTTGAATCTTCCCATGTCGTCATAGAAGTTCATGACCATCAACGATGCAGCCGAAACCATGGTAGAATAGACAGTCGCCAATCCACACAAAAGATCCACCGACTACACCGATCTTCATTGATCCAACCAGGACCAAACCAACACTACAACTCGATCCAATACCGCATCTACTTCAAGTTTCAAAGGAAACTCAAGCTAAGAATGAAACACAATTTATCTTGATCAGTTGATAAGAGCAATTGTCACTTACATGATGAAACCCGTTGTCCCTAAAGGCTAACTTTATGAGGGCAATATGTCCCTTCCATGATAAGAGCCGTTGTCCCTAAAGTCTCACTTGTTGAGAGCAATTGTACCTTACTTTATGGGAGCCGTTGTCCCTAAACGCTTGCTCACATGATGAGAGCAATTGCCCTTTACATGATGATAGCCGTTTTCCCTAATGCTTGCAAGCTTGACAAGAGCAATTGTCACTTGCATGATGAGATCCATTGTCCCTAAAGGCTAACTTTATGAGGGTGATTTGTCCCATACTGAATAAGAGCCGTTGTCCCTAAAGGCTTACAAGTTGAGAACAATTATACCTTACTTTATGGGAGCCGTTGTCCATAAACGCTCACTCACTTGTTGAGTTTAATTGCCCATTAAATGATGATAGCCGGTGTCCTTAAAGCTTGCACACTTGATAAGAGCAATTCTCACTTGCATGATGAGATCCGTTGTCCTTAAAGGCTAACTTTATGAGGGTGATTTGTCCCATACAAAATAAGAGCCGTTGTCCCTAAAGGCTTACAAGTTGAGAGCAATTGTACCTTACTTTATGGGAGCTGTTGTCCATAAACGCTCGCTCACTTGTTGAGTGCAATTGGCCTTTAAATGATGATAGCCGGTGTCCTTAAAGCTTGCACACTTGATAAGAGCAATTGTCACTTACATGATGAAACCCGTTGTCCCTAAAGGCTAACTTTATGAGGGCAATATGTCCCTTCCATGATAAGAGCCGTTGTCCCTAAAGTCTCACTTGTTGAGAGCAATTGTACCTTACTTTATGGGAGCCGTTGTCCCTAAACGCTTGCTCACATGATGAGAGCAATTGCCCTTTACATGATGATAGCCGTTTTCCCTAATGCTTGCAAGCTTGACAAGAGCAATTGTCACTTGCATGATGAGATCCATTGTCCCTAAAGGCTAACTTTATGAGGGTGATTTGTCCCATACTGAATAAGAGCCGTTGTCCCTAAAGGCTTACAAGTTGAGAACAATTGTACCTTACTTTATGGGAGCCGTTGTCCATAAACGCTCACTCACTTGTTGAGTTTAATTGCCCTTTAAATGATGATAGCCGGTGTCCTTAAAGCTTGCACACTTGATAAGAGCAATTGTCACATACATGATGAGACCCGTCGTCCCTAAAGGCTAATTTTATGAGGGCAATATGTCCCTTACATGATAAGAGCCGTTGTCCCTAAAGACTCACTTGTTGAGAGCAATTGTACCTTACTTTATGAGAGCCGTTGTCCCTAAACGCTTGCTCACATGATGAGAGCAATTGCCCTTTACATGATGATAGCCGTTGTCCCTAATGCTTGCACACTTGATAAGAGCAATTGTCACTTACAATATGAGATTCGTTGTCCTTAAAGGCTAACTTTATGAGGGCAATTTGTCCCTTACATAATAAGAGCCGTTGTCCCTAAAGGCTCACTTGTTGAGAGCAATTGTACCTTAGTTCATGGGATCCATTGTCCCTAAACGCTTGCTCACATGGTGAGAGCAATTGCCCTTTACATGATGATAGTCGTTGTCCCTAATGCTTACACACTCTATAAGAGCAACTGTCACTTACATGATGAGATCCGTTGTCCCTAAAGGCTAATTTTATGAGGGTAATTTTTCCCTTACGTAATAAGAGCCGTTGTCCCTAAGGACTCACTTGTTGAGCACAATTGTACCTTACTTTATGGGATTCGTTGCCCTAAACACTTGCTCACTTGATGAGAGAAATTACCCTTTTCATGATGATAGCCGTTGTCCCTAATGCTTACACACTCGATAAGAGCAATTGTCACTTACATGATGAGATCCGTTGTCCCTAAAGGCTAAATTTATGAGGGCAATTTGTTCTTTACATAATAAGAGCCATTGTCCCTAAAGTCTCACTTGTTAAGAGCAGTTGTACCATACTTTATAGGATCCATCGTCCCTAAACACTTGCTCACTTGACGAGAGCAATTGCCCTTTACATGATGATAGCCGTTGTCCCTAATGCTTACACACTCGATAAGAGCAGTCACTTACATGATGAGATCCGTTGTCCCTAAAGGCTAACTTTATGAGGGCAATTTGTCCCTTACATGAAAAGAGCCGTTGTCCCTAACTTTATTGGAGCCGTTGTCCCTAAACGCTTGCTCACTTAATGAGAGCAATTGCCCTTTACATGTTGACAACCATTTTCACTAATACTTGCAAGCTTGACAAGAGCAATTCTCACTTGCATGATAAGATCCGTTGTCCTTAAAGGCTAACTTTATGAGGGTGATTTGTCCCATACAAAATAAGAGCCGTTGTCCCTAAAGGCTTACAAGTTGAGAGCAATTGTACCTTACTTTATGGGAGCCGTTGTCCATAAACGCTCGCTCACTTGTTGAGTGCAATTGCCCTTTAAATGATGATAGCCGGTGTCCTTAAAGCTTGCACACTTGATAAGAGCAATTGTCACTTACATGATGAAACCCGTTGTCCCTAAAGGCTAACTTTATGAGGGCAATATGTCCCTTCCATGATAAGAGCCGTTGTCCCTAAAGTCTCACTTGTTGAGAGCAATTGTACCTTACTTTATGGGAGCCGTTGTCCCTAAACGCTTGCTCACATGATGAGAGCAATTGCCCTTTACATGATGATAGCCGTTTTCCCTAATGCTTGCAAGCTTGACAAGAGCAATTGTCACTTGCATGATGAGATCCATTGTCCCTAAAGGCTAACTTTATGAGGGTGATTTGTCCCATACTGAATAAGAGCCGTTGTCCCTAAAGGCTTACAAGTTGAGAACAATTGTACCTTACTTTATGGGAGCCGTTGTCCATAAACGCTCACTCACTTGTTGAGTTTAATTGCCCTTTAAATGATGATAGCCGGTGTCCTTAAAGCTTGCACACTTGATAAGAGCAATTGTCACATACATGATGAGACCCGTCGTCCCTAAAGGCTAATTTTATGAGGGCAATATGTCCCTTACAAGATAAGAGCCGTTGTCCCTAAAGACTCACTTGTTGAGAGCAATTGTACCTTACTTTATGAGAGCCGTTGTCCCTAAACGCTTGCTCACATGATGAGAGCAATTGCCCTTTACATGATGATAGCCATTGTCCCTAATGCTTGCACACTTGATAAGAGCAATTGTCACTTACATGATGAGATTCGTTGTCCTTAAAGGCTAACTTTATGAGGGCAATTTGTCCCTTACATAATAAGAGCCGTTGTCCCTAAAGGCTCACTTGTTGAGAGCAATTGTACCTTAGTTCATGGGATCCATTGTCCCTAAACGCTTGCTCACATGGTGAGAGCAATTGCCCTTTACATGATGATAGTCGTTGTCCCTAATGCTTACACACTCTATAAGAGCAACTGTCACTTACATGATGAGATCCGTTGTCCCTAAAGGCTAATTTTATGAGGGTAATTTTTCCCTTACGTAATAAGAGCCGTTGTCCCTAAGGACTCACTTGTTGAGCACAATTGTACCTTACTTTATGGGATTCGTTGCCCTAAACACTTGCTCACTTGATGAGAGAAATTGCCCTTTTCATGATGATAGCCGTTGTCCCTAATGCTTACACACTCGATAAGAGCAATTGTCACTTACATGATGAGATCCGTTGTCCCTAAAGGCTAAATTTATGAGGGCAATTTGTCCTTTACATAATAAGAGCCATTGTCCCTAAAGTCTCACTTGTTGAGAGCAGTTGTACCATACTTTATAGGATCCATCGTCCCTAAACACTTGCTCACTTGACGAGAGCAATTGCCCTTTACATGATGATAGCCGTTGTCCCTAATGCTTACACACTCGATAAGAGCAGTCATTTACATGATGAGATCCGTTGTCCCTAAAGGCTAACTTTATGAGGGCAATTTGTCCCTTACATGATAAGAGCCATTGTCCCTAACTTTATTGGAGCCGTTGTCCCTAAACGCTTGCTCACTTAATGAGAGCAATTGCCCTTTACATGTTGACAGCCATTTTCACTAATACTTGCAAGCTTGACAAGAGCAATTGTCACTTGCATGATGAGATCCGTTGTCCCTAAAGGCTAACTTTATGAGGGTGATTTGTCCCATACAAAATAAGAGCCGTTGTCCCTAAAGGCTTACAAGTTGAGAGCAATTGTACCTTACTTTATGGGAGCCGTTGTCCATAAACGCTCGCTCACTTGTTGAGTGCAATTGCCCTTTAAATGATGATAGCCGGTGTCCTTAAAGCTTGCACACTTGATAAGAGCAATTGCCACTTACATGATGAAACCCGTTGTCCCTAAAGACTAACTTTATGCGGGCAATATGTCCCTTCCATGATAAGAGCCGTTGTCCCTAAAGACTCACTTGTTGAGAGCAATTGTACCTTACTTTATGGGAGCCGTTGTCCCTAAACGCTTGCTCACATGATGAGAGCAATTGCCCTTTACATGATGATAGCCGTTTTCCCTAATGCTTGCAAGCTTGACAAGAGCTATTGTCACTTGCATGATGAGATCCGTTGTCCCTAAAGGCTAACTTTATGAGGGTGATTTGTCCCATACTGAATAAGAGCCGTTGTCCCTAAAGGCTCACTTGTTGATAGCAATTGTACCTTAGTTCATGGGATCCATTGTCCCTAAACGCTTGTTCACATGGTGAGAGCAATTGCCCTTTACATGATGATAGCTGTTGTCCCTAATGCTTGCACACTAGATAAGAGCAATTGTCACTTACATGATGTGATCCGTTGTCCCTAAAGGCTAACTTTAAGAGGGCAATTTTTCCCTTACGTAATAAGAGCCGTTGTCCCTAAAGACTCACTCGTTGAGAGCAATTGTATCTTAGTTTATGGGATCCATTGTCCCTAAACACTTGCTCACTGAATGAGAGCAATTGCCCTTTACATGATGATAGTCATTGTCCCTAATGCTTACACACTCTATAAGAGCAACTGTCACTTACATGATGAGATCCGTTGTCCCTAAAGGCTAATTTAATGAGGGCAATTTTTCCCTTACATAATAAGAGCCGTTGTCCCTAAAGACTCAAATATTGAGAGCAATTGTATCTTACTTTATGGGATTCGTTGCCCTAAACACTTGCTCACTTGATGAGAGAAATTGCCCTTTTCATGATGATTGCCGTTGTCCTTAATGCTTACACACACGATAAGAGCAATTGTCACTTACATGATGAGATCCGTTGTCCCTAAAGGCTAACTTTATGAGGGCAATTTGTCCTTTACATAATAAGAGCCATTGTCCCTAAAGTCTCACTTGTTGAGAGCAGTTGTACCTTACTTTATGGGATCCATCATCCCTAAACACTTGCTCACTTGACGAGAGCAATTGCCCTTTACATGATGATAGCCGTTGTCCCTAATGCTTACACACTCGATAAGAGCAGTCACTTACATGATGAGATCCGTTGTCCCTAAAGGCTAACTTTATGAGGGCAATTTGTCCCTTACTTGATAAGAGCCGTTGTCCCTAACTTTATTGGAGCCGTTGTCCCTAAACGCTTGCTCACTTAATGAGAGCAATTGCCCTTTACATGTTGATAGCCATTTTCACTAATACTTGCAAGCTTGACAAGAGCAATTGTCACTTGCATGATGAGATCCGATGTCCCTAAAGGCTAACTCTATGAGGGTGATTTGTCCCATACAAAATAAGAGCCGTTGTCCCTAAAGGCTTACAAGTTGAGAGCAATTGTACCTTACTTTATGGGAGCCGTTGTCCATAAACACTCGCTCACTTGTTGAGTGCTATTGCCCTTTAAATGATGATAGCCGGTGTCCTTAAAGCTTGCACACTTGATAAGAGCAATTGTCACTTACATGATGAAACCCGTTGTCCCTAAAGGCTAACTTTATAAGGGCAATATGTCCCTTCCATGATAAGAGCCGTTGTCCCTAAAGACTCACTTGTTGAGAGCAATTGTACCTTACTTTATGGGAGCCGTTGTCCCTAAACGCTTGCTCACATGATGAGAGCAATTGCCCTTTACATGATGATAGCCGTTTTCCCTAATGCTTGCAAGCTTGACAAGAGCAATTGTCACTTGCATGATGAGATCCGTTGTCCCTAAAGGCTAACTTTATGAGGGTGATTTCTCCCATACTGAATAAGAGCCGTTGTCCCTAAAGGCTTACAAGTTGAGAACAATTGTACCTTACTTTATGGGAGCCGTTGTCCATAAACGCTCGCTCACTTGTTGAGTTTAATTGCCCTTTAAATGATGATAGCCGGTGTCCTTAAAGCTTGCACACTTGATAAGAGCAATTGTCACATACATGATGAGACCCGTCGTCCCTAAAGGCTAATTTTATGAGGGCAATATGTCCCTTACATGATAGGAGCCGTTGTCCCTAAAGACTCACTTGCTGAGAGCAATTGTACCTTACTTTATGGGAGCCGTTGTCCCTAAATGCTTGCTCACATGATGAGAGCAATTGCCCTTTACATGATGGTAGCCGTTGTTCCTAATGCTTACACACTTGATAAGAGCAATTGTCACTTACATGATGAGATCTGTTGTCCCTAAAGCCTAACTTTATGAGGGCAATTTGTCCCTTACATAAAAAGAGCCGTTGTCCCTAAAGACTCACTTGTTGAGAGCAATTGTACCTTAGTTCATGGGATCCATTGTCCCTAAACGCTTGCTCACATGGTGAGAGCAATTGCCCTTTACATGATGATAGCTGTTGTCCCTAATGCTTGCACACTAGATAAGAGCAATTGTCACTTACATGATGAGATCCGTTGTCCCTAAAGGCTAACTTTATGAGGGCAATTTTTCCCTTACGTAATAAGAGCCGTTGTCCCTAAAGACTCACTTGTTTAGAGCAATTGTACCTTAGTTTATGGCATCCATTGTCCCTTAACACTTGCTCACTTAATGAGAGCAATTGCCCTTTACATGATGATAGTCGTTGTCCCTAATGCTTACACACTCGATAAGAGCAATTGTCACTTACATGATGAGATCCGTTGTCCCTAAAGGCTAACTTTATGAGGGCAATTTGTCCTTTACATAATAAGAGCCATTGTCCCTAAAGTCTCACTTGTTGAGAGCAGTTGTACCTTACTTTATGGGATCCATCGTCCCTAAACACTTGCTCACTTGACGACAGCAATTGCCCTTTACATGATGATAACCGTTGTCCCTAATGCTTACACACTCGATAAGAGCAGTCACTTACATGATGAGATCCGTTGTCCCTAAAGGCTAACTTTATGAGGGCAATTTGTCCCTTACGTGATAAGAGCCATTGTCCCTAACTTTATTGGAGCCGTTGTCCCTAAACGCTTGCTCACTTAATGAGAGCAATTGCCCTTTACATGTTGATAGCCATTTTCACTAATACTTGCAAGCTTGACAAGAGCAATTGTCACTTGCATGATGAGATCCGTTGTCCCTAAAGGCTAACTTTATGAGGGTGATTTGTCCCATACAAAATAAGAGCCGTTGTCCCTAAAGGCTTACAAGTTGAGAGCAATTGTACATTACTTTATGGGAGCCGTTGTCCATAAACGCTCGCTCACTTGTTGAGTGCAATTGCCCTTTAAATGATGATAGCCGGTGTCCTTAAAGCTTGCACACTTGATAAGAGCAATTGTCACTTACATGATGAAACCCGTTGTCCCTAAAGGCTAACTTTATGAGGGCAATATGTCCCATCCATGATAAGAGCCGTTGTCCCTAAACACTCACTTGTTGAGAGCAATTGTACCTTACTTTATGGGAGCCGTTGTCCCTAAACGCTTGCTCACATGATGAGAGCAATTGCCCTTTACTTGATGATAGCCGTTTTCCCTAATGCTTGCAAGCTTGACAAGAGCAATTGTCACTTGCATGATGAGATCCGTTGTCCCTAAAGGCTAACTTTATGAGGGCAATTTTTCCATTACGTAATAAGAGCCGTTGTCCCTAAAGACTCACTTGTTGAGAGCAATTGTACCTTAGTTTATGGCATCCATTGTCCCTAAACACTTGCTCACTTAATGAGAGCAATTGCCCTTTACATGATGATAGTCGTTGTCCCTAATGCTTACACACTCTATAAGAGCAATTATCACTTACATGATGAGATCCGTTGTCCCTAAAGGCTAATTTTATGATGGGAATTTTTCCCTTACATAATAAGAGCCGTTGTCCCTAAAGACTCACTTGTTGAGAGCAATTGTACCTTACATTATGGGATTCGTTGCCCTAAACACTTGCTCACTTGATGAGA
This sequence comes from Artemisia argyi, assembly GCA_030686995.1. Classification (NCBI taxonomy): domain Eukaryota; kingdom Viridiplantae; phylum Streptophyta; class Magnoliopsida; order Asterales; family Asteraceae; genus Artemisia; species Artemisia argyi. The sequence goes on along the minus strand of CM060688.1, from coordinate 112,660,865 downwards.
GAAATTGCCCTTTTCATGATGATAGTCGTTGTCCCTAATGCTTACACACTCGATAAGAGCAATTGTCACTTACATGATGAGATCCGTTGTCCCTAAAGGCTAACTTTATGAGGGCAATTTGTCCTTTACATAATAAGAGCCATTGTCCCTAAAGTCTCATTTGTTGAGAGCAGTTGTACCTTACTTTATGGGATCCATCTTCCCTAAACACTTGCTCACTTGACGAGAGCAATTGCCCTTTACATGATGATAGCCGTTGTCCCTAATGCTGACACACTCGATAAGAGCAGTCACTTACATGATGAGATCCGTTGTCCCTAAAGGCGAACTTTATGAGGGCAATTTGTCCCTTACATGATAAGAGCCGTTGTCCCTAAAGACTCACTTGTTAAGAGCAATTGTACCTTACTTTATTGGAGTCGTTGTCCCTAAATGCTTGCTCACTTAATGAGAGCAATGGCCCTTTACATGTTGATAGCCGTTGTTCCTAATGCTTGCACACTTGATAAGAGCAACTGTACGTTACTTTATGGAAACCGTTGTCCATAAACGCTCGCTAACTTGTTGAGTGCAATTTCCCTTTAAATGATGATAGCCGGTGTCCTTAAAGCTTGCACACTTGATAAGAGCAATTGTCACTTACATGATGAAACCCGTTGTCCCTAAAGGCTAACTTTATGAGGGCAATTTGTCCCTTACATGATAAGAGCCGTTGACCCTAAAGGCTCACTTGTTGAGAGCAATTGTACCTGACTTTATGCGAGCCTTTGTCCCTAAACGCCTGCTTACTTGATGAGAGCAATTGCCTTTTACATGATGATAGCCGTTTTCCCTAATCCTTGCACACTTGATAAGAGCAATTGTCACATACATGTTGAGACCCGTTGTCCCTAAAGACTCACCTGTTGAGAGTAATAGTACCTTACTTTATGGGAGCCGTTGTCCCTAAACACTTGCTCACTTGATGAAAACAATTGTCCTTTACATGATGATAGCCGTTGTTCCTAATGCTTGCACACTTGACAAGAGCAATTGTCACTTGCATGTTCAGATCCATTGTCCTTAAAGGCTAACTTTATGAAGGTGATTTATCCCTTACATGAAAAGAGCCGTTGTCCCTAAAGGCTCACATGTTGAGAGAAATTGTACCTTACTTTATGGGAGCCAATTGCCCTTTACATGATGATAGCCGTTGTCCCTAAATGCTTGCTCACTTGATGAGAGCAATTGCCCTTTACATGATGGTAGCCGTTGTCCCTAATGCTTGCACACTTGACAAGAGCAATTGTCACTTGTATGATGAGATCCATTGTCCCTAAAGGCTAACTTTATGAGGGCGATTTGTCCCATACATGATAACAGCCGCTGTCCCTAAAGGCTTACAAGTCGAGAGCAATTATACCTTACTTTATAGGAGCCGTTGTCCCTAAACGCTCGCTCACTTGTTGAGTGCAATTTCCCTCTTAATGATGATAGCCGGTGTCCCTAATTCTTGCACACTTGATAAGAGCAATTGTCTATTACATGATGAGACCCGTTGTCCCTAAAGGCTAACTTTATGTGGGCAATATGTCCCTTACATGATAAGAGCCGTTGTTCCTAAAGACTCACTTGTTGAGAGCAATTGTACCTTACTTTATGGCAGTCATTGTCCCTAAACGCTTGCTCACATGTTGAGAGCAATTGCCCTTTACATGATGATAGCCGTTGTCCCTAATAGTTGCACACTTGATAAGAGCAACTGTCACTTACATAATGAGATCCGTTTTTCTTAAAGGCTAACTTTGTAAGGGCAATTTGTCTCTTCCATGATAAGAGCCATTGTCCCTAAAGCTCACTTGTTGAGAGCAACTGTACCTGACTTTATGGGAGCCGTTGTCCCTAAACGCCTGCTCACTTGATGAGAGCAATTGCCTTTTACATGATGATAGCCGTTATCCCTAATGCTTGCACACTTGATAAGAGCAATTGTCAATTACATGTTGAGACCCGTTGTCCCTAAAGACTCACTTGTTGAGAGCAATTGTACCTTACTTTATGGAAGCCGTTGTCCCTAAACACTTGCTCACTTGATGAGAGCAATTGTCCTTTACATGATGATAGCCGTTGTCCCTAATGCTAGCACACTTGACAAAAGCAATTGTCACTTGCATGTTCAGATCCGTTGTCCCTAAAGGCTAACTTTATGAGGTCGATTTATCCCTTACATGAAAAGAGCCGTTGTCCCTAAAGGCTCCCATGTTGAGAGAAATTGTACCTTACTTTATGGGAGCCGTTGTCCCTAAATGCAAGCTCACTTGATGAGAGCAATTGCCCTTTACATGATGATAGCCGTTGTCCCTAATGCTTACACACTCGATAAGAGCAACTGTCACTTACATGATGATATCCGTTGTCCCTAAAGCCTCACTTGTTGAGAGCAATTGTACCTTAGTTTATGGGTCCTGTTGTCCCTAAAGGCTTTCTCACTTAATGAGAGCAATTGTCCATTACATGATGATTTCCGTTGTCCCTAATACTTGCACACTCGTTACGAGCAATTGTCACATACAAAATGAGATCCGTTGTCCTTAAAGGCTAACTTTATGAGGGCAATTCGTCCCTTACATAATAAGAGACATTGTCCCTAAAGTCTCACTTGTTGAGAGCAATTGTACCTTAGTTTATGGGATCCATTGTCCCTAAACGCTTGCTCACTTGATTGAGAGCAATTGCCCTTTACATGATGATAGCCGTTGTCCCTAATGCTTGCACACTTGATAAGAGCAATTGTAACTTACATGATGAGCTCCGTTGTCCATAAAGGCAAACTTTATGAGGTCAATTTGACCCTTACATAATAAGAGTTGTTGTCCCGAAAGACTCTCTTCTTGAGAGCATTTGTACCTTAGTTTATGGGATCTGTTGTCCCTAAACGCTTGCTCACTTGATGAGAGCAGTTACCCTTTACATGAGTGCTGTCGTTGTCCCTTATGCTTGCACACTCGATAAGAGCAATTGTCACTTACATGATGATATCCGTTGTCCCTAAAGGCTGACTTTATGAGGGCAATTTTCCCTTACATTATAAGAGCCGTTGTCCCTAAAGACTCACTTGTTGAGAGCAATTGTACCTTACTTTATGGGATTCGTTGCCCTAAACACTTGCTCACTTGATGAGAGCAATTGCCCTTTTCATGATGATAGCTTGTGTCCCTAATGTAACACCCCCAATTCATGGATGCAGCGGAATTCAAACTGGGTGTTACTCGACGGCACAATAGTCACAATGATAGAAAACGAACTCTAATTGAGTCGTTTTAAAAGATTTATCATTCAAATTATATAAATATCAGAGATTACAAAATGAGGTCCCAGATGGTTCCATGTTTACAATTTACGTTAAATGAGTTTTTGAATGATAATAAAATTTTATAGCCATCTTGAATATCCGTGCCCTTCCGTGCCATCCTTGATCATCATGGACCTGAAATACATGCTTAAAACAGTCAACACAAAGGTTGAGTGGAATTCGTAGAGTTTGTAGTTAAATCGTTGAACACACTAATCGTAGTGTGAGCTATAGACTCACACTCATAGTTAGAAAACAAAATCGTTATTATTGCACTAAGCTCATGCAACCAAAGCATTAACATCGAACCAAAAATTGGCATTATAGAAGCCCTACCAAGGTAATATTGCCATTATACCTCAAACTATCAAATATAGTGCATTTGTTTGAACTCGTAGTTGTTCAACACAAATGGGATTCGTCAATCCCAATAGATGTATTCACAATATTCGCGCTCACTATAGCTAGTGACTAATGGTTCATGATATAGGGACTTCGAACATGGCAATCGTTATTTAGTGACAATAAAACATAGTCGAGTAGCATACAGTAGAAAGCATTGTGTTCGAGTAGAAAAATAATAGCATGTATCCCCCCCATGGGTTTGTAAAATAGTTAAACAATAGAAAGTGGGGCTACGAACTCACCTTAAGTTATGTAGTAAGTAGTGAATGTGATGGTCGAATCGCGAAGGTTTCTACAAGCAACCTATAATAGAATGTTGCGACTTAGGATTGGAGTAAAGAATATGAAGAAGTGCCTATATATATATATATCTTGCAATTAGTCCATGATGTGGTACGATGTATAATGTAAGTCTTTGAAAAGAATGATTCATGAAACATGTATAGTTTATATATATCGTTTACTACCGTTCGGGCCGACATAATTCAGAAGTCATGTTAGTAAGCGTTCGAGGAGCCAGGACACTTTAATTCGTAAATCCACAACTCATCTCGACGGCTTACATAATGAACTCCTCACATGAGGCTCCCTACTATTGTAGTAGTTGATAAAGTATATATATATATATATATATATATATATATATATATATATATATATATATATATATATATATATATATAAGTTTTGATTCGAAAAGTTACATGTCCAATATTTGAATAAACTTAGGAAAGTTTATTTTTACATGAAGATTGTTATTAGGGTAAGTTTCTTATAACTTGTATGACCATTTCTTGTAATATCTCATGGTTCCTTTAGATGAAGTAGATCCAAATTGTATGTTCAAGTTATCGCCAACTCTTAGCTCATGTTTTCGCCTAAGTAAGTTTATATGGTCATTTAGTCATGGCCTTGCCATGACCTTTGGTCGTTGTTCCATAGTCTTGAGACTCAACCTTGGCTCTAGCCATGGTTGTGGTCTTGATTCTAGGTCATAAGACCTCTTTGGTCTTTTTAAACCATAACCTTTATATAGTGACATATATATGTAAATAGCTGTTAAGAAACTGAGAAAAATCTCATTCGTTATTGGTTTTCTGGAGGCGTGCCCCTGAGTTTTTGAAGAAAACGTGATTCCGGACAACTTTTGTGTTTTAACTTTTTCATGAAACGGACCAGAAAGGCCTCATTTTGCGTGTTTTATGTTTCTGTAACAGAAGCTATTTTGGCAGCTTTGCCGCAAAGTTTTGGTAACTTCAAATGGTCATAACTTTTGACTCGTATACTCGTTTTCGGTGGTTCAAATTGCTATGGTTTCTTTGTTAGGTTCTCTACTACAATATTTAATGATCCAATATCATAATTTTACCATTTTGATCAGATTATACCAAGAAAGTCACTAGTTTACTTGTTTAAATAACTTATCTTAACAATCATATACAATAACTTGTTTTACTCATTTTTATAAATCATGGACATGAATACAAGACATAATATAGCATGAATGATATGTAAATAACATGATTATGATATTTAACAAGAAGTATGTTAGGGTTTGGCTTACAACTTTTGGCTTTCAACAAAGAAAGGAAGTTAACATGTAAGGTAAGGACTTTGATAGACTTTAGCTTCAACCTACTACACTTCATGCAATCTTTCTACTCTTGTATTCTTGAAAGAGAGATGACGAAAGTTGAGGTGACTTGAGTGGATTCAAACTCAAGAGAAATCACCAAAGTTTATAAGGTTTGGAAGTATTTTGATTACCTAAAACCAAGCTAGGGTTTCTATGTTGATGAAGTACTTGAATCTTGCTTGTAACTAGGAGTGAATTAGCTAAGTGTTATGGTGTTTGTGTGTGTGATTGTGGACGAAACAGGAGGGGGGAGGGGGTATTTATATGGGCTTGAGGAGGTTAGTTTCTAGGACTAGTCAAAGCTTACAAAGGAAGCTTGTATACTTGTTTCAATCCTAAGGATTAAGTCATGAGATCAAGACACAACACAAGGTGACTCCCCCCCCCCCTAAAGGGGCTGTCACAAAGAGATAAGATGACTAGATGATAAGGTTTGGTATTATCTAGTTTACGGAGTGAGTTTTGGTCCCGTAAAGTGCTAACCGTAAGTTGTTATGTCACAAAACGTAAAACCGGGTGTCGTAAAAATACGAAACTTGGAAGAATGATTAAACATGTCAAAATACTCCATAATAAAATATAAAATGAGTGGTAGGTTCCATTGGGGTGGTAAAACCCTGCTAAAACTGGAAACACAGGTCTAAAACGCGTAATACTTAAAACGTACGAATATTGTGTAAAATTGAGAAAAGTAAAATGTTACTTTTCTAATAGGATAAAAATGATTTAAAATGACTTATAATGTCTAGACTGGGCTCAGTCTAGTGTCGGTTGGTATTAAATGTCTTTTAGACATAAACCGTAAGCCTAAAAATCAATGAATGACTTATAAAATCAAGGAATGATTTTTGGTCAAAGGAGGAGGGAAAAATATGTTGACTTATTCCAAAAATGTGAAAACTCAAATCGTCTTAGAAACACGGTGCAGGTATAGGCTAAGGTTACGGCTGAGTAAAAACGCTTAAAAGTGAAAATTCCAGTTTTTCACGGCCGACGTTTATTTGGTCATGTTTTTCACAGTCATGATTTATTCTCAGATAAATCATGAGTGTATCAAACATTTTTCTGATACGGGGAAAATTAACGCGGTCGTGTTTTGTTGTGCGTAGAATTTTTGAATGACGTTTTACCCTAAAACGTGTAATTCCTTAATAACTTTCGCGAAAATGATCTGATGAATGTCAAACTTTTAATTTGCCATGGAAATGATTTATCACTCGAGGCCAAAAAACAAAAATCAAATTTCGGGAAAAATGAATAGTAAAAGTGAATAGTAAAATTTTCCGGGAATAGTAATTAACCTGAAAATGTGAATTGTTACACCTAATGCTTAGATACTCGATAAGAGCAATTGTCATTTACATGATGAGATCCGTTGTCCCCAAAGGCTAACTTTATGAGGGCAATTTCTCCCTTACATAATAAGAGCCATTGTCCCTAAAGTCTAGTGTTTAGAGCAGTTGTACCTTACTTTATGGGATCCGTTGTCCCTAAACACTTGCTCACTTGATGAGAGCAATTGCCCTTTACATGATGATAGCCGTTGTCCCTAATGCTTACACACTCAATAAGAGCAACTGTCACTTACATGATGAGATCCGTTGTCCCTAAAGGATAACTTTATGAGGGCAATTTCTCCCTTACATCATAAGAGTCGTTGTCCCTAAAGACTCACTTGTTGAGAGCAATTGTACCTTACTTTATAGGAGCCGTTGTCCCTAAACGCTTGCTCACTTGATGAGAGCAATTGCCCTTTACATGATGATAGCCGTTGTCCCTAATGCTTGCACACTTGACAAGAGTTATTATCACATGTATGATGAGATCCGTTGTCCCTAAAGGCTAACTTTATGAGGGCCATTTGTTCCATACATGATAAGAGCCGTTGTCCCTAAAGGCTTACAAGTCGAGAGCAATTGTACCTTACTTTATAGGAGCCGTTGTCCCTAAACGCTCGCACACTTGTTGAGTGCAATTACCCTCTAAATGATGATAGCCGGTGTCCCTAATGCTTGCACACTTGATAAGAGCAATTGTCAATTACATGATGAGACCCGTTGTCCCTAAAGGCTAACTTTATGAGGGCAATTTCTCCTTTACATCATGATAGCCGTTGTCCCTAAGAGCACACTTGATAAGAGCAATTGTCACTTACGTGAGTACCGTCGTTGTCCCTTATACTTGCACACTCGATAAGATCAATTGTCACTTACATGATGAGATCCGTTGTCCCTAAAGGCTAACTTTATGAGGGCAATTTTCCATTACATAATAGGAGCCGTTGTCCCTAAATGCTTGCTCACTTGATGAGAGCAATTGCCCTTTACATGATGATAGACGTTGTCTCTAATGCTTCCATACTTGATAAGAGGAATTGTCACTTACATGAAGAGATCCGTTGTCTATAAAGGCTAAGGGCAATTTGTCCCTTACATGATAAGAGCCGTTGTCCCTAAAGGTTGACTTGTTGAGAGCAATTGTACCTTACTTTATGGGAGCCGTTGTCCCTAAACGCTTGCTCACTTGATGAGAGCAATTCCCCTTTACATGATGATAGCCGTTCTCCCTAATACTAGCACACTTGACAAGAGCAATTGTCACTGGCATGATGAGATCCGTTGTCCCCAAGGCTAACTTTATGAGGGCAATTTGTCCCTTACATGATAAGAGCCGTTGTCCCTAAAGGCTCACTTGTTGAGAGCAATTGTACCTTACTTTGTTGAAGCCGTTGTCCCTAAATGCTTTTTTTTTTTTTTTTTTTTTTTTTTTTTTTTTTTTTTTTTTTGGGTAAAAGGGTTAAATCACCCCGGTAAAATATATTATCCAAAAAAACGTTGAAGTACAAAGGACGAGGGTGACTTCCCTCGCCTCAGTCCCTTAGGACACTTACAGACTCGAATATAAGAATGGCACAACATTCCTATAACTTACAATAAAGTGAACCTACGAATAATGACAAAGTACATAGAAATTACAATACTACTCAAGAGGAGTACTTGAGCCTTCTATATATCTCTATTGCTGTCCACTTTAACTTCCATGAAGAATCCACGTATGAATATCCAGGCATTCTTCAACATATCATCTGTTTGTAGTATCAAAGAACACCACAAACAAAACCTACATGATCAAACATATCATCCAAGCAGCAATAATCATCAAAATCAGTTAACCCATCTGCTGGAACATGTAGCAACGATCATAGGGCTTAATGAACCCTAACTTCCAATGTATCACCATGTCAAGTGACAAGGACTTACAATCATCAGTAAAAGGTCATAAATTAACAGCCTAGGATAACGAATTAAAACCAGCTGCAAAAGGCCTAATTAACTAATGAATAAACATAGGGTTGTAGAAACCCTAATAACCATGCAGTAAACAACAAATTTGCAACATCCATGCCATGATCACCCCATCAAACAGCCACGTAGAATCAATATCAGAATGATAAGGCCACCATGGAATGAACCAGATCCACCAACATGATAAACATGTACGCGTATAGGATCAAATCACGATCAAACAATCAGAGTTTTTGAATAAGAACCCTCGAACTTAACTTCCATGTGAACAGCAGCACACAAAACCTCTACCCATGTAGAACATCACACTCTCCCAAACCCACGTACCAATAATCAACCATCATCTCAAGAACTAGTAGCCCTTCCAATAATACCCTAACTAGGGTATACATCCATCATCCCAAAACTCGAAACGAGTTTACTTCCAATTGAACAAATAAAAACCTAAAAAGGTTTTATAAGCTTTAAGCACAATAGGATCGTTGATGTTGAAGATAATTACAATAAGTACCAAACGATCCAAGCTACACCGAAACCATAAAAGATAACGCGCAGCAACAAACCCAAGCAATCAACCATAAAGAAACCCTAAGAAAGATATTGTGCATGAAAGCAAAATCTAACAATCAAGCTGTTACGGTTAAATCTTGATCGCCCATCAAATAGATCGTTTAATGATATACCAATAAAGCCAAGTCGATCCAATCAAACCAGAAAACCCTGACAATTACAAGATAGAAAATCGTTAGGGGTTAAGAAAACCAAAAACGATTTAAAGAGGAGCCTAGTAATCGATTAGGGTACAAATAAATATCAGATTTAAACCCTTAAAAATAAATCGATTATAAACCGACTATAGGGAAATCGTTTAGGGTTTAGAATAGGCCACAAAATCAGAAGAATAATGAATGCAAATCAATAGTACACCCCATCCCATATGATAACTACCATTAAACACGATTGCATATCATTACAAGAACAATAGAGAGGCGGATTAATGGCAGTTTTTGCGATTGGAATGAGTGGGAGGGGTGGTCGGATTTCGCTATGAGGGCAATTTGTCCATTCCATGATTTTTGTCCCTAAATGCTTGCTCACTTGATGAGAGCAATTGGCCTTTACATGATGATAGCCGTTGTCCCTAATGCTTCCACACTTGATAATAGGAATTGTCACTTAAATGATAAGATCCATTGTCTCTAAAGGCTACCTTTATAAGGGCAATTTGTACCTTACATGATAAGAGCCGTTGTCCCTAAAGGCTCACTTGTTAAGAGAGCAATTGTACATTACTTTAGGGGAGTCGTTGTCCCTAAACCCTTGCTCACTTGATGAGAGCAATTGCCCTTTACATGATGATAGCCGTTATCCCTAATGCTTCCATACTTGATATAAAGAATTGTCACTTACATGATGATATCCGTTGTCTCTAAAGGCTACCCATATAAGGGCAATTTGTCCCTTCCATGATAAGAGTCGGTGTCCCTAAAGGCTCAATTGTTGAGAGCAATTGTACATTACTTTATGGGAGCCGTTGCCCCTAAACGCTAGCTTACTTAATGAGAGCAATTCCCCTTAACAAGATGATAGCCGTTGTCCCTAATGCTTCCACACTTGATAAGAGGAATTGTCACTTACATGATGAGATCCGTTGTCTCTAAAGGCTAAATTTATGAGGGGAATTTGTCCCTTACATGATAAGAGCCGTTTTCCCTAAAGGCTCACTTGTTAAGGGCAATTGTACCTTACTTTATGGGAGTCGTTGTCCCTAAACGCTTGCTCACTTGATGAGAGGAATTCCCCTTTACATGATGATAGCCGTTGTCCCTAATGCTTGCACACATCACAAGACCAATTTTTACTTGCATGATGAGATCCGATGTCCCTAAAGGCTAACTTTATGAGGGCAATTTTCCCTTACATGATAAGAGCCGTTGTCCCTAAACGCTCACTTGTTGAGAGCAATTGTACCTAACTTTAGGGGAGCCATTGTCCCTAAATGCTTGCTCACTTGATGAGAGCAATTGCCCTTTACATGATGATAGACGTTGTCCTTAATGCTTCCACACTTGATAAGAGGAATGTTCACTTACATGAAGAGATCCGTTGTCTATAAAGGCTACCTTTATAAGGGTAATTTGTCCCTTACTTGATAAGAGTCGTTGTCCCTAAAGGTTTCTCTTGTTGAGAGCAATTGTACCTTACTTTATGGGAGCCGTTGTCCCTAAACGCTTGCTCACTTGATGAGAGCAATTCCCATTTACATGATGATAGTCGTTGTCCCTAATGCTTGCACACTTGAAAAGAGCAATTGTCACTTGCATGATGAGTTCCGTTATCCCTAAAGGCTAACTATATGAGGGCAATTTGTCCCTTACATGATAAGAGCCGTTGTCCCTAAAGGCTAACTTGTTGAGAGCAACTGTACCTTACTTTATGAGAGCCGTTGTCCGTAAACGCTTGCTCACTTGATGAGAGCAATTTCCCATTACATGATTATAGCCGTTGTCCCTAGGGGTGTAAACGAGCCGAGTCGAGCCGAGTATTGACATGCTCGAGCTCGGCTCGTTTAAAATCGAGTCGAGTCGAGTATTTTTCGAGTCGATCTCGAGTTGTTCACGAGTTGTCTCGGCTCGATTACACCCCTATATATATATATATATATATATATATATATATATATATATATATATATATATATATATATATATATATATATATTGGGGTGTAAATGTGTTATCGAGTCGAGTCGAGTAGCTCGCGAGTTGTCTCGGCTCGTTTAAAATCGAGTCGAATCGAGTATTTTTCGAGTCGATCTCGAGTTGTTCGCGAGTTGTCTCGGCTCGTTTACACCCCTCCCTAATGCTTCCACACATGATAAGAGCAATTGTCAATTACATGATGTGACCCGTTGTCCCTAAAGGATACCTTTATAAGGGCAATTTGTCCCTTCCATGATAAGAGCCGTTGTCCCTAAAGACTCACTTGTTGAGAGCAATTGTACCTTACTTTATGGGAGCTATTGTTCCTAAACGCTTGCTCACTTGATGAGAGCAATTGCCCTGTACATGATGATAGCCGTTGTCCCTAATGCTTGCACACTTGATAAGAGCAATTGTCACTTACATGATGAGACCCGTTGTCCCTAAAGGTTAACATTATGAGGGCAATTTGTCCCTTACTTGATAAGAGCCGTTGTCCCTAAAGGCTTACTTGTTGAGAGCAATTGTACCTTACTTTATGGAAGTCGTTGTCCCTAAACGCTTGCTCATTTGATGAGAGCAATTGGCCTTTACATGATGATAGCCGATGTACCCAATGCTTGCACACTTGATAAGAGCAATTGTCACTTACATGATGAGATCCGTTGTCCTTAAAGACTAACTTTATGAGGGAAATTTTCCCTTACATGATAAGAGCCGTTGTCCCTAAACGCTAACTTGTTGAGAGCAATTATACAGCCGTTGTCCTTAAATGCTTGCTCACTTGATGAGAGTAATTGCCCTTTACATGATGATAGACGTTGTCCCTAATGCTTCCACACTTGATTAGAGGAATTGTCACTTACATGAATAGATCTGTTGACTATAAAGGCTACATTTGTAAGGGCAATATGTCCGTTACATAATAAGAGCCGTTGTCCCTAAAAGTTCACTTGTTGAGAGCAATTGTACCTAACTTTATGGGAGCCGTTTTTCCTAAACGCTTGCTCACTTGATTAGAGAAATTGCCTTTTACATGATGATAGCCGTTGTCCCTAATGCTCGCACACTTGACAATAGCAATTGTCACTTGCATGATGAGATCCGTTGTTCCTAAAGGCTAATTTATGAGGGCAATTTGTCGCTTACATTATAGGAGCCGTTGTCTTTAAAGGCTCACTTGTTGAGAGCAATTGTACCTTACTTTATTTGAGTTGTTGTCCCTAAACACTTGCTCACTTGATGAGTGCAATTTCCCTTTACATGATGATAGATGTGGTTCTTAATGCTTGCACACTTGATAAGACCAATAGTCACTTGCATGATGAGATCCGTTGTCCCTAAAGACTAACTTTATGAGGGCAATTAGTCCCTTAGCCGTTGTCCCTAAAGGCTCACTTGTTGAGAGCAATTGTACCTTACTTTATGGGAGTCGTTGTCCCTAAACGCTTGCTCACTTGATGAGAGCAATTGCCCTGATTGGTGGATTCATCAAAAAACCCTAAGAGTTCTCTTTCTTTGGCAACTTTGGTGAATAACGTATATCTAAATTTTTTTTTAATCTGTTCTTCAAAAATCCTCACTAATCTCTGCTATTCTTTGTTATTATTCCATTAATTCGTAATAGGATTCATTCCTTGATCAGATTCGTGGAACTACAACTGATTTGTGGTGATTTTTGAGAATCTTTTTTTTAGGGTTTTCATAAACCGCCTTTAGGTTTTGTTAATCGATTCTTGGCTCTAGATCTTTAAAGTCGTTTTAATCACTGACTTCTCTATATATAGGATCGATATTCTGTTCTTGGGGTGCCTGGTTTAATCGTTTCTGGGTAAAACTCTTTCTGTTAGGGTTTTATTTTATTTGGGCATACAAGACTTCTGGTTGGTGCTTAATTCTAATCTAAACTCGATTAGGGTTTGGATTCTTTCTGATTGCAAGTCCCGTTCTAGGGTTATTATCTACTAGTGCGTTTGGGTTTTACTGCTGCAAGTCGATTGGGTTCAAGTGGGTTAATAAGAGATGGAATCGGGGTTTTTGAATAATCAGAAGTCTTCTTCAACTACTGGATTGACTGCTAGGATTAAAAACATAGATGGTAAAGTTATTGTTAACGAGGGCGAGCCTTTGAAGTCAATCCTTAAGCGTACAGGTTTGTCGAGTAAAACGGGGAGTTTTAAGCTTCCCAATGAGGTTGGTTCTGGTTCAATAGGATCTGATATTGCGTTAGCTGGAACTAATCAAAAGTGTACGATGGTTGAGGAGGTTATGAACACATATAGCAGCCCTATTGCTGCTTGTGAGAGGTCGTGTGATGATGGGGTCTTGATTGGGAAGCCTGGTCATGATGATACACTCAAAGATCCACCTTCACGATATGATGTTCCAAGTCTTGTTGAAACTGATCTTAGTAAACTTGATTTGGATACTTCGAATATTGAAAACAACTCAAAGGTACAAGATTCTGGTTCAACAAGTGTGTGTACTAATTTGGGTGCTAAAGTCATTATTCCAATTACCGTGGTTGAAGATATGTGTCAAAAATTTTCTAATACGTTATACGGTTATATTATTGGTCAACGGTTAGCGTTTCCTTTGGTGGAAGATTATGTCAAGCATGCTTGGGCTAAGTTTGGTTTCCAACGTGTTATACTACGGGGTAGTTTTTTCTTTTTCCAATTTTCGTCACAAGAAGGATTGCTTAAGGTGCTACAAGGTGGTCCTTGGTTTATTAGATCAACTCCAATCTTCTTAGATAATTGGGTGGCGAATACTAAATTGGAAAAGGAGGTCATTACTAAGGTACCCGTATGGGTGCGTTTTCATAAACTACCTGCTGTTGTGTATTCGGAAACTGGTATTAGGTTGATTGCTGAACAAGTGGGAAGACTCCTGCGATTGGATGAGGGTACTTCTGCTATGTGCATTAACCCTTGGGGTCGTTATTCTTATGCACGATGTCTCATTGAGTTATCCCCTGTTCATGATATCTTGGAATTTGTTGAAGTTGATATTCCGCTGCCTAATGGAAAGGGTCACTATACGGAATACATTGATATTGAGTATGAATGGTGGCCTCCTCGTTGTTCACATTGGAAGATTTTCGGCCATGAGGTGGGGATATGTCAAGTTTTGAAACGAAGAGTTGATTTGGGGCCTGTTGATGAATTTGTTAGTCCTAAGGAGAATGTTCACAATAAGAAGGCTGGGAAAAAGGGTACTAAATCACAAAAAGGGTCTAGGTTCTTCAAGCCTAAGTTGACCTTTATTTACAGGCCTGTTTCTAAGCCGAGTTCTAATCACGCTACAAAGGAGGACAAGCCTAATGAACACCCGCATTCTACTCCTCCTTTAGTTACTAATGATGATTTATCTCAATCTGTTAATGAGTTTGCTTATTTTAAAGATAACATTAATCTTGGTGAACTCAAACGTGATATGGAGAAAGTATGGGAAGTTGAGAAGGTACTTGATCTAGCTTCTAATTCCTCTAACGTGGAGGGTGTTGGGAATGGGTCTAATTTGCAACTTAATAAAGAGGTTTCTAAGAGCCCTACTAATATTGCAAGTTCGGTTGGTGATCCAAGTTCGAGTGGAAGTTTGTGGGAGCAGTTTAATGCTTCTACAAGTAATAATAAATCTCCAGTATCAGGTTCAGAAGACTCGGATGATGAAGTTGATGAAGTTTTGATGCCAGAGGGTGGAGGTTTTCTGGATGATATGGAAGATTACTATGACGGATATGATGATCAGGTGGTACTACCTGACAAACTGCACGCATTTTGTGATCATTTTGATATTCGCTTGAATACTCGTCGTAGGTAGGTTGTTTTTATGGGAAGTTGGAGTATTCTTCATGGAAGTAGGTGGACCGCCATAGTGACTTAGAAGGCTCAAGAACATTTCTTGAGTAGTATTGTAATGTTTTATTTACTTTTGTTATTATTGGTAGGTTCATTTGAGTAAGTTATAAGAATGGTTTGTCATTCTTATATTAGCATCTGTACTTCAATGTTTTTGGCGTAAGATATTTTACCGGGGTGAATTAACCCTTTTACCCAAAAAAATTCGGTGTTTATTCTTCCTTCACGTATTATTCTTGATCTAGAACAGCTTATGAGTGGTTTTTTGTGGGGTAATGGTGACGGGCATAAGGGTAAATCTAAAGTTGCATGGGAGGTTGTTTGTCTTCCTAGGCAGGAAGGTGGTCTTGGGATTCGGAGGTTGGATACTTTTAATAATGCGTTGATCACTACACATATTTGGAGTATTGTAACTGGTAAGGAGTCCCTTTGAGTTAGATGGATTCATGCTTATAAGCTTAGGGGGCGTAATTTTTGGGATACTCCTTGTCGTGGTAATATGACATGGAGTTGGCGTAAAATTCTTCAGCTTAGACCCCTTGTTCGCCATTTTATATGGTATAAATTAGGGGATGGTTCCAAGGTTTCAGCTTGGTTTGATTCATGGTGTTTGCTTAGTCCTATTTCTCGTATTATTTCTCATCATGATATTCACCGGGCTGGTTTTAATTCTAATACTACTGTTCGGGAGATCATTACTTCTAATGGGTGGGCTTGGCCGAATGAATGGATGGTTCGTTACCCTGTTATTAGTTCTCTTTCTATTCCTCAGTTGGTGGATAATTTGGATGATTCGTTATGGTGGCGTTCTAGTGATGGGGTGTTTAGACCGTTTTCGGTTTCTTTGGTTTTGGATTGCATTAGGTCTCGGGGTATTAATGTTGATTGGTATCACCTGGTTTGGTTTTCTCATCCGATTCCGAGACATGCATTTCATTTGTGGTTAGTTATGAAAAGGCGGTTACGGACTCAAGACTTGATTAGGCATCAAGATGCTTATAATGGGGACCCTTTGTTGTGTCCTCTTTGTAAGATGCAACCTGATTCACATGACCATCTTTTCTTTGCGTGTTCGTATTCTATGCAGGTTTGGAGCTCGTTGAAGTTGTATGCTGGTTTTAGCTTGTTGCCTTCGTCGTTGGATGCTATTGTTCATACTCTTATTGTGTCGGCTAAGTCGAGGTCTGTTCGGAGCGTTGTTTCTAAGCTTTTGTTTGCGGCCACGTCGTATTATATATGGCAAGAAAGGAACAGCCGGATTTTCAAGAAGCATGTTAGATCAGAAGCTCAAGTTGTTGATTTAATCAAGACCACTGTTCGGTTGAAGCTTCTCACGTGCAGGTTTAAGAAGACGGCGAACGTGATTGATCTCGTTCGTGTGTGGAAGTTGCCCCCTTCTATTATGCATTCTTGATGTCGTGTTTTTCTATAGAGTTGGGGTCGTTGCTAGTTGATGTGTTCTCTTTGGAAGTTGCTTGGGGCATGGTGGATTGTTCGTTGGAGATTCAAGTGAGAGCTGTACTCTTTTTTCCCTACTCCAAGGTTTTTCCCACGGGTTTTTTCTTGGAGGGGTTTTTAAAGAGGCAGTCTCATTTGATTCATCAATCTCCTTCGAAGCAGCGCGTGGATAAGTGTGGTGATTCATGTTTCATTCGTTGGAAGTTTCCTATTGGAGTTCTAGTTATTGTACGTTTCTAGTTTTGTTCGCTTTGTGGCATGTCACAAGCTTTTAGTTGGTAGTGGTTGTTCAAGCCCTTGCTTGAGGTTAATGTGGTACTTCTGCCACATTCCATTGTACTTATACTGTTTTTTGTGATTAATATATTTTGCCAGGGTGAATCCCTTTTACCCAAAAATATAATGGAACGAATAGGTATTAAAGGTTATTTTAGGGTTGCGACCAGATCTATGGAGATTTCATGAGATATTAGAGAAAATAAGAGCAGCCGCGTCTTCCTAAAATACAAAACACATCTCAGACAACGTATTGCATACCCCATAACGAATTAAAGGGTAGAGAGGACGTGTAGGAGGAGGTTTTTTGGCCGGAATTTAATGGAAGAGGCGGCCGGAAATCTCCATAGGGGAGAGAGGGTTTCTAGGGTTTTTTTTTTTTTTTTTTTTTTTTTTTTTTTTTTTTTTTTTTTTTACTTTTAGCCTATTTGTTTTTAGAGCAATTGCCTTTACATGATGATAGCCGTTGTCCCTAATGCTTCCACACTTGATAGGAGGAATTGTCACTTACATGATGAGATCCGTTGTCTGTAAAGACTAACTTTATAAGGGCAATTTGTCCCTTCCATGTTAAGAGTCGTTGTCCCTAAAGGCTCACTTGTTGAGAGCAATTGTACCTTACTTTATGGGAGCCATTGTCCCTAAACGCTTGCTCACTTGATGAAAACAATTGCCCTTTACATGATGATAGCCGATGTCCCCAATGCTTGCACACTTGATAAGAGCAATTGTCACTTACATGATGAGATCCGTTGTCCCTAAACTCTAACTTTATGAGGGAAATTTTCCCTTATATAATAAGAGCCGTTTTCCCTAAACGCTCACTTGTTGAGAGAAATTGTACCTAACTATGTGGGAGGCGTTGTCCCTAAATGCTTGCTCACTTGATGAGAGCAATTGCCCTTTACATGATGATAGACGTTGTCCCTAATGCTTCCACACTTGATAAGAGGAATTGTCACTTACATGAAGAGATCCTATAGAGGCTACCTTTATAAGGGCAATTTGTCCCTTACATGATAAGAGCCGTTGTCTCTAAAGGTTCACTTGTTGAGAGCAATTGTACCTTACTTTATGGGATCCGTTGTCCCTAAACGCTTGCTCACTTGATGAGAGCAATTCCCTTTACATGATGATAGCCGTTCTCCCTAATGCTATCACACTTGACAAGAGCAATTGTCACTTGCATGATGAGATCCGTTGTCCCTAATGCCTAACTTTATAAGGGCAATTTGTCCCTTACATGATAAGAGCCGTTGTCCCTAAAGGCTCACTTGTTGAGAGCAATTGTACCTTACTTTGTGGGAGCCGTTGTCCCTAAATGCTTGCTCAATTGATGAGAGCAATTGCCCTTTACATGATGATAGCCGTTGTCCCTAATGCTTCCATACTTGATAAGAGGAATTGTCATTTACATGATAAGATCTGTTGTCTCTAAAGGCTACCTTTATAAGGGCAATTTGTCCCTTACATGATAAGAGCCGTTGTCCCTAAAGGCTCACTTGTTGAGAGAGCAATTGTACCTTACTTTATGGGAGTCGTTGTTCCTAAACGCTTGCTCACTTGATGAGAGCAATTGTCCTTTACATGATAATAGCCGTTGTCCCTAATGCTTCCATACTTGATATAAGGAATTGTCACTTACATGATGATATCCATTTTCTCTAAAGGCTTCCTATATAAGGGCAATTTGTCCCTTACATGATAAGGTTAAACCAGCCCGACTAATGTCTCTAGGAGTGAGCATATCACGAATAGGGCTAATATCACACCACATGTCAAACCAAACAGAAGTAGACTTACCATTGTTGATCATATGCCAAATGAACGGACGTACCTTAGGTCTTATAGCAAGCAACTTACGCCAACCCCAACTAACATCACCCAAGCAAGGAACATCCCACAAACTCCTCCCATGAAGTTTGTAAGAATGAATCCATTTAACCCATAAAGACTCTTTATGGGTTAAAATACTCCAAATATGCGTAGTCATAAGAGCAATATTAAAATCAGCCAATCTACGAATACCAAGACCACCTTCACGTTGAGGCTTACAAACAGATTCCCACGCAACTTTAGCCTTACCCCTTTTCATTTCCCCTTGACACCATAAAAAGCCCCTCATGAGCTGCTCCAAATCATGAATAATACGAGCAGGGAGGATGAAAACAGAAGCCCAATAAATATGCATCGAAGACAACACGGACCTGATCAATTGAAGCCTACCCGTAAACGAAAGAAACTTATTAGGCCAATCATTCACACGCCCTTCTAATTTCTTCACAAGAATCTTACAGTCCCTATAAAGAAGCCGAGACGAAATGAGAAGGACACCCAAATATCTAACTGGGAGAGCACCTTCTGCAAATGGCATAGACTGAAGAATCATAGCTTTCAAAGCATTAGGCACATTACAAAAAAAAGCAGTACTCTTGGGAATACTCGAAACAAGCCCCGAAACATTCTTGAAATCCTCCAAAGCTTGCATAATAACATTAACCGAATCATGGTGGCTTCTAGAGAATAAGAAAAGATCATCTGCAAAACAAAGGTTAATAATACGATGCTGCTCACACAAATGACGAAATTGAAACTCCACCGTATTAGCCACCTTTTTCTGCAGAATAAGGGTTAAAACCTCCATAACCAAAGTAAACAAGTAAGGAGATAACGGGTCACCCTGCCGAAGACCCCGCTTACCTTGGAACCAGCCATGAAGATCCCCATTAACACATATGGAATACGATGTAGATGAAACACAAACCATAATCCAATCAACCATTTTGTGATGGAAACCAAAACCAATCAGAATAGACCTAAGAAAAGCCCAATTAACCGTATCATACGCCTTTTGAATATCCACTTTAAAAGCACATCTAGGCGGACCTCTCCCTCTATGATAATTCCGCATAAGCTCTTGGGTAAGCAAAATATTATTAGAAATACGCCGCCCAGGAACAAACGCAGATTAGTTGATACTAACCAAATGACCAAGGCTCTCCTTAACATGGTTCGCAATAATTTTACTAATGCACTTAAACAAAACATTGCAACAAGAAATAGGCCTATAATCAGTAATCTTAGAAGGGGTAGACACTTTAGGAATCAATGATATAATAGTGTGGTTTATTTCCTTAAGAAGCTTTCCATTAGAAAAGAAATCCCGAATACCACACGTGACATCAATACCCACAACATTCCATGCTTTCTTAAAGAAAGCGGCAGTGTACCCATTAGGCCTTGGAGCTTTATCATCCCCCATCGAGAATATAACTTCCCTAATTTCAGAATCCGTAACATCTCTTACCATAAAATTGGCCATTTGAGGATTAAGGACATTAGAAAATAAAGCATGATCAACAAGAGGGGTACAGTCCCCTTCAATACCCAGAAACTGCTCATAATGAGAAACAAAAGCCCCTGCAACTGTACTTCCTTCATACAACACATTAGCCATATCTTGAACCACTTCGATTCGATTACGAGCACATTTACTTTTAACAACATTATAAAAGTAAGCCGTATTAGAATCACCTGCATGAAGCCATTGAACTTTAGATTTTTGCTTTAAAAACCGCTCCTCATCTAATATTGCCTCCTTAAAAGCAAGAAGGTAAAGAGCATGATCTTCCCGAAGGGCTGAATTAACGGGTCTTTATCAATAGCACGTTGGACCTCATCTAACTCCTTACGAAGACTAGTAACCCTCTCATGAAGGTTACCTTGGTTATGCAAAAGCTTACGAAAAGAAGATTTCAGCCCCTTCAAGCATTTAACAACATGATACATACCACACCCATTTACACTAAGATTCCAACCCGAAGTAACAGTATCAATAAAGCCCTCTTTATGGAACAGAAAATTAGAGAACTTAAAAGGTTTAGGTTTGAGTTTAGCCACCTGAGGAATACGAAGGACACAAGGAGAATGATATGAAATACGGCAAGGTTGGAATATAGCAAAAGAACCCGGGAAATCATCACCAAACTTTAAATTACCCATAATTCTATCAATCTTCTTTAACGTTCCATTAGAGCCTCTTGGTTTTTGATTCCATGTAAAATGCAGCCCCATACTATTAACATCCGAAACCTCCATATTCAATACACATTCTTTAAATTCACGCATAGCAATATCAGGAGCATACCCACCACATGAATGATCCTCCAAATTAAGAGTAGCATTAAAGTCTCCCAATAACACCCAAGGCCTACTACGCATGAATCTAGCATGGCTATCAAGGTTACTCCAAAGCGCTCTCCGATTAACATAATAGTTATCTGCATAAATAAAGGAACAAAAAACGGTTTTGTTATCATTACGAAAATTAACCTGAACATGCATAACTTGGTTAGTAGAAGCCATAACCATAACATCAACAATGTCATCATTCCAGCCAAGAATGATCCTACAACCCTTATTACAAAGATTCCCATTTCACGTCCACTTCCAACGACGACACACCTTACGACATGTATCGTACACACCTGAAGCATCTACATGAGACTCCAAAACATCACACACACTAAGGTTATTCTCATTAACAACCTGGCGAACCTCTTTTTGTTTAGGGGAACGGTTCAGACCCCTTATATTCCATGAAGCAATACTAAACATCGGGAAGATTAAGAACAAAAGTGCTTGCCCCCGATTTATCAAACAAATTACCAGATTCATCAAAAACATTAACAACCTCCTCCTCATCCAGCTTCGTATCATCTTGAACAACCTCATCCACCGCCAAAGCATCAAAAGGATTAGATGTGGAAATATTAGCAGTCGGTTTAGATGAGCTTCCCATAGGATTTTGGTAGGATGTTGTTACATTATCATTATGAGATGGATCAATACTCTCATTGGACTTTAAGTTACTACTTGATGAAGAAACTCCCACCTTTTCAGGGGGAGGACCAGAACTAGTACTAGCAACACCTGATGGTGTTTGAGATGAAGTTGCAACAGCTTTCGGTCTGTAGTACATGTTCTTACCCACATGGAACCCTTTAGACACATTACCAACATCATCCATAGCTTTACCCTTTTTCCTATTTTTCTTTTTTCCAGCCTGTTGAAAGCCATCATCATCATTAGATTTCTCCACAACAGGTGTAGGCATAACTTTATTAGGACAACTTTCAGTGGAGTGACCAAATATCAAACATACATCACACCTTGGTGGTTTCCATTCATATTAAACCCAGATTGTTTCAGATGTGAACCCAAGACTATCCATAAGAGGTACACCAACTGTAATTGACTCCTTAAGAGCAGCTTGAGATTCAATCTCAATTAGACACCTAGCAAAGCTGCTTCTCCCCCATGAATCAATACACATCGCACTGGTATAAGAATCAAGCATTATAGGTGTACCTAAATGCGTAGCAATAATACTAATACCATCTTCTGAAAAAACTTGCAATGGAACATCATGAAGTTTAACCCATACGGGAATATGGGTTAATTCCTCTTTCTTTAAACTCGTACTCATAGTCCACTTTTTAAGAATAATAGGGCTGTTCTTAATCATCCATGGACCCCCTTCTAAAATAGCATCCAAACCAGCTTGCGAATCGAATTTAAAAAAGAAGAAACCATGGGAGCAATTGTACCAGACTTTATGGGAGCCGTTGTCCCTAAACGCCTGCTCACTTGATGAGAGCAATTGCCTTTCACATGATGATAGCCGTTGTCCCTAATGCTTGCACACTTGATAAAAGCAATTGTCACTTACATGATGAGACCCGTTGTCCCTAAAGGCTAACTTTATGAGGGCAATTTGTCCCTTACATGATAAGAGCCGTTGTCCCTAAAGACTCACTTGTTGAGAGCAATTGTACCTTACTTTTTGGGAGTCGTTGTCCCTAAACGCTTGCCCACTTGATGAGAGCAATTGTCCTTTACATGATGATAGCTGTTGTCCCTAATGCTTTCACACTTGACAAGAGCAATTGTCACTTGCATGATGAGATCCGTTGTCCCTAAAGGCTAACTTTATGAGGGCAATTTGTCCCTTACATGATAAGAGCCGTTGTCCCTAAAGGCTCACTTGTTGGGAGAAATTGTACCATACTTTATGGGAGCCGTTGTCCCTAAACGCTTGCTCACTTGATGAGAGCAATTTCCCTTTACATGATCATAGCCGTTGTCCCTAATGCTTGCACACTTGATAAGAGCAATTGTCACTTACATGATGAGACCGGTTGTCCCTAAAGGCTAACTTTATAAGTGAAATTTTTCTCTTCCATGATAAGAGCCATTGTCCCTAAAGGCTCACTTGTTGAGAGCAATTGTACCTGACTTTATGGGAGTCGTTGTCCCTAAACGCCTGCTCACTTGATGAGAGCAATTGCCTTTTACATGATGATAGCCGTTGTCCCTAATTCTTGCACACTTGATAAGAGCAATTGTCACTTACATGATGAGACCCGTTGTCCCTAAAGGCTAACTTTATGAGGGAAATTTTTCCCTTACATGATAACAGCCGTTGTCCCTAAAGACTCACTTGTTGAGAGAAATTGTACCTTAATTTATGGAAGCCGTGGTCCCTAAACGCTTGCTCACTTGATGAGAGCAATTGTCCTTTCATGATGATAGCCGTTGTCCCTAATGCTTACACACTTGACAAGAGCAATTGTCACTTGCATGATGAGATCCGTTGACCCTAAAGGCTAACTTTATAAGGGCGATTTATCCCTTACATGATAAGAGCCGTTGTCCCTAAAGGCTCACTTGCCGAGAAAAATTGTACCTTACTTTATGGGAGCCGTTGTCCCTAAACGCTAGCTCACTTGATGAGAGCAATTGCCCTTTAAATGATGATAGCCGTTGTCCCTAATGCTTGCACACATGATAAGATGCGTTGATTCTAGAGGCTAACTTTATGAGGGCAATTTGTCCCTTATATGATAAGAGCCGTTGTCCCAAAAGACTCACTTGTTGATAGCAATTGTACCTTATTTTATGGGAGCCGTTGTCCCTAAACGCTTGCTCACTTGATGAGAGCAATTGTCCTTTACTTGATGATAGCCGTTGTCCCTAATGCTTGCACACTTGACAAGAGCAATTGTCACTTGCATGATGAGATCCGTTGTCCCTAAATGCTAACATTATGAGGGCGATTTGTCCTTTACATGATAAGAGCCGTTGTCCCTAAAGGCTCACTTGTTGAGAGAAATTGTACCTTACTTTATAGGAGCCATTGTCCCTAAATGCTCGCTCACTTGTTGAGTGCAATTGCCCTCTAAATGATGATAGCCATTGTTCCTAATGCTTGCACACTTGATAAGAGCAATTGTCAATTACATGATGAGACCCGTTGTCCTTAAAGGCTAACTTTATGAGGGCAATTTGTCCCTTACATTATAAGAGCCGTTGTCCCTAAAGACTCACTTGTTGAGAGCAATTGTACCTTACTTTATGGGAGCTGTTGTCCCTAAACGCTTGCTCACTTGATGAGAGCAATTGCCCTTTACATGATGATAGCCGTTGTCCCTAATGCTTGCACACTTGATAAGAACAATTGTCACTTACATGATGAGACCCGTTGTCCCTAAAGGTTAACATTATAAGGGCAATTTGTCCCTTCCATGATAAGAGCCGTTGTCCCTAAAGGCTCACTTGTTGGGAGCAATTGTACCTGACTTTATAGGAGCCGTTGTCCCTAAACGCCTGCTCACTTGATGAGAGAAATTGCCTTTTACATGATGATAGCCGTTGTCCCTAATGCTTGCACACTTGATAAGAGCAATTGTCACTTACATGATGAGACCCGTTGTCCCTAAAGGCTAACTTTATGAGGGCAATTTGTCCCTTACATGATAAGAGCCGTTGTCCCTAAAGAATCACTTGTTGAGTGCAATTGTACCTTATTTTATGGGAGCCGTTGTCCCTAAACGCTTGCTCACTTGATGAGAGCAATTGTTCTTTACATGATGATAGCCGTTGTCCCTAATGCTTGCAAACTTGACAAGAGCAATTGTCACTTGCATGATGAGATCCGTTGTCCCTAAAGCCTAACTTTATCGGGGCGATTTGTCCCTTACATGATAAGAGCCGTTGTCCCTAAAGACTCACTTGTTGAGAGCAATTGTACCTTACTTTATGGGAGCCGTTGTCCCTAAACGCTTGCTCACTTGATGAGAGCAATTGCCGTTTACATGATGATAGCCGTTGTCCCTAATGCTTGCACACTTGACAAAAGCAATTGTCTCTTGCTTGATGAGATCCGTTGTCCCTAAAGGCTAACTTTACATGATGATAGCCGTTGTCCCTAATGCTTGCACACTTGACAAAAGCAATTTGTCCCTTACATGATAAGAGCCATTGTCCTTAAAGGCTTACAAGTTGAGTGCAAGTTGAGAGCCGTTGTCCCCAAACGCTCGCTCACTCAAGGTAGATTATCGAAAGGCATACGATACTATAAATTGGGACTTCTTGAAGACAATTCATACTCGGTTTGTTTTCCACAGCTCGATGTTACACTGGATCATGGTATGTCTTACCTCTGCTTCTTTCTCTATTTGTATTAATGGTGAGTTGCATGGCTTTTTTAAAAGTAAAAGAGGCCTTAGGCAGGGTGATCCTATGTCGCCTTATTTGTTCACTATTGTTATGGAAGTTTTCAATTTGATGATTATTAGACAGATTAAGAGAGATAACAGGTTTAGGTATCGTTGGGGGTGTAAGAAGCTTAAGTTGACCCATTTATGCTTTGCATTGATTTGTTGTTGCTCTGTCATGGGGATGAGATTTCTGCTTGCATTCTTAGGAGAGCGTTAGATGAATTCACTATGTGTTTTGGTCTGTTTCCCAGCCTTACTAAGAGTGTTGCGTTTTTTTTGGGTAAAAGGGTTAATTCACCCCGGTAAAATATATTACACCAAAAACATTGAAGTACAAAGGATGAGGGTGACTTCCCTCATCTCAGTCCCTTAGGACACTTACAGACTCTCATATAAGAATGACACGCCATTCTTATAACTTACATAATAAAACTTACCACCTACAATGACTATACAGGTGAACAAAAAATAGGAATTAACACATGATTCAATAATTTAGCACCAAGAACATAGCCATTGTAGAACTTCAATCAACTTCCATGTGATCCAGAAAAGCACCAAACATAGTCTGACATCAACATAGAACGATGAGGTTAAATCTAGAATTCTCCTTGCTATGCCATTTAGTATAGGCGAACTTCCTATGAAATACTTGGGTATTCCTTTGACTGGTAAGAGGATTAGTAATATTGATTGTCGGGTTTTGATTGATAAAGTTAAGAGTAGGATTCATTTGGAGGAACAAAACTTTATCATTTGCGGGTAGACTTCAATTGATTGCTTCAGTTTTGTCTTCGCTTCATGCTTATTGGGCTTCTATGTTTATTCTTCCTGCTTACATATGTGATGGTATTGATAAGGTTCTTAAGAAATTTTTATGGTCTGGTGGGGGTAATGGGATCGGTATTGCTTGTGTTGCCTAGATAGATGTTTGTAAACCAAAAAACCAAGGCGGTCTTGGTCTAAAGCCTCTTAGACTCTCAATAAGGCCTTAATGATCAAGCATCTATGGAATGTCATTAGTAAAAAGGACTCTTTATGGGTTAAATGGGTGCATGCTTACCGGGTAAAGGGTAGAAATATATGGAATGCTGTGAATTTCGTTAATGGTTCATGGAGCTGGAATCAGATTCTTGGCCTTAGAAATAGTATTCGTGATTTTGTTGTGTACAAGCTGATTGTTCTGTTTGGTTTGAAAAGTGGCACACTGATGGTCCATTGTGTAAAATTATTACCCATAGTTTTCTCACTAGGCATGGCTATGATGTTAATGATAAGGTTGCTGATTGGGTGGATGAGTATGGGTGGAAATGGCCTTCTGAGTGGAATGATGGGCTCAGAGAGGTGTTTAGTTTCCTTGTTCCGAATCTGGTTAGTGATTGTAATGATAAGCTTTTATGGGTGAATAAGAGGAATAAGGAGTCTAATTTCAGTGTGAAAGAAGCTTGGAAAGCTTTAAGAGTTAATGGTCCTAAGGTCATTTGGTATAAACAGGTTTTGTTCTCGCAATGTATTCCTAGACAAGCCTTTGTGCTTTGGTTGGCTATGCGGGGCAGACTCAAGACTAAGGATAGAATTTCTAAGTGGTTCAACATTTCTTCTAACTTGTGCCCTTTATGCAATAATGTTGACGAAACCCTTAGTCATCTGTTTTTTAGTCGTAGTTTTGCTAGAATTATTTGGGATAATCTTAGGACCTTGTGTAAGCTTGAGTATCTGTCTTGTGTGTGGGCTGAGATTATATCGGGTCTTTCAATTAGAACTGCTAACAACTCATTATGGAGTAATATTCAGCGCCTGGTGTTTGGAGCAATGGTTTATTTTATTTGGTAAGAGCGAAACCTTAGAATTTTCCAAAATGATTTTAGAACTGAGGAAACTATCTTTTTTTGGGTAAAGGGGTTTACCCCGGTAAATATATATAACCAAAAAAACGTTAAGTACAAATGGAATGTGGCTGATGTACCAGATTAACTTCAAGCAAACGCTTGAAAAACTAGTGCTTATGACAGGCCATAAGCACAACAAACCTAGTTATACATCACAAGCAACTAACTAGGAATAAAACCAAGAAGAATCTTGAAACCAGTGGACTTCCCGCTTCCAACCAGCAACAGCAAAGAACAAAAAAGCCAAACTCCATGAATGGCACCACCTTGAAAAGCAACATTTCTTTGCAGCAACAAATGACCAAGTGTACATCAAAACATATTCGTTACATACTATTCTCATCACTTCCAGGTGTGTTAACTCCTGTGAGAGGTGAATCATTGAAAATAATGGATTTGATGTCTCTTTACCAATAGCCATCACTACTGGAGTAGCCAAATGTTTAAGTTCGAAAACTATGGTACACTTGATAACCATCTGATTTATTAGCAAATCAGTAACTATAAACGGATTTGGGTTGTCTTTACCTGTAGCCGTTTGCTCAGGACTAGCCAAATGTTTAAGTTCGAAAACAATGGTACACTTGATAACCATCTGATTTATTAGCAAATCAGTAACTATAAACGGATTTGAGTTGTCTTTACCTGTAGCCGTTTGCTCAGGACTAGCCAATTCTTTAGGTGAAAAAATCACCTTTGGTGAACTGAGAACCAAATATGGAATTCCACTGCCTTTACCACAATCCGTATACTTGTGGGCTGGCCAATTCTTTGGAATCTAATAAGGAAAAATCCATGGTGAATTGATGACCATATAACCCACTGCAATTAAGCATGCATAAGACAAGAGGTTGGTATCTTCCATTTATCCAGCAGTAGACGAGACCGAGTGGTTAGCTTCTTAAATTTGAAGGTAACCAACTTCAACCGAACGGTGTTGACATTACTTGAACCACTTCAGCAACGGTAGACTTCTTCCTCTTGAAGAGCCTAGAATTGCGTTCCATCCAAATGAAGTATGTAGAAGCAGCAAGTAACCGAGAGATAATGCTAGGAACTGACCGGCCCTTAGATATAGGGATGAGGGTCGCAACAACATCATCTAAAATAGGAGGGGCGCCATCCATTCCACAAAGCAACCGAATATCCGACCAAACCTGCCTAGAGAATTGGCACTCTAAAACAAATGGGGTGAGAATCCGGAACCATGTCACAAAGCGGGCAGCGAAGAAGGGTCAAATCAATATTGGGACCAACATCCCATTCCCGCATCCTATCTTGAGTCTTCAGTTTCTGCTTAATAATGAGCCAAAGATGTATAGAATGCTGTGGGATACAATGAGAGAACCAAGGAATAACCGGATCAAGCCTAGAATGGAGAGAATCCCAAGCACACGCAACCGAAAAGGGCTTAAGGTTGCCATTCAGATAACGCCATAATAGCCCATCATCAATATTAGCTATTAAATTAGGAACCGGGATATTAACTAAATCCGGAAATTTAGTATTCCAATCAGCAGGCCATCTCCAAGAACCATGATCAATCATGTCCCAAACTAAATCCGATAAGTTAAAACCAGCCCGAACAATGTCTCTAGTAGTGAGCATATTACGAATAGGGCTTTGATCACACCACATATCAAACCAAACAGAGGTACTCTTACCATTATTAATCTTATGCCAAATGAACGGACGTACCTTGTTTCTAATCTCAAGAAGCTTGCGCCATCCCCAACTAACATCACCCAAGCAAGGAACATCCCAAAAGTTTCTACCCCGAAGTTTGTAAGAATGAACCCATTTAACCCATAAAGACTCTTTATGCGTCAAAATGCTCCAGATGTGTGTAGTCATAAGAGCAATATTAAAATCAGCCAAGTTACGAATACCAAGACCACCTTCTTGCCGAGGTTTACAAACAGCCTCCCACGCCACTTTGGCCTTACCCCGTTTCATTTCTCCTTGACACCATAAGAAGGCCCTCATGAGCTGCTCCAAATCATGAATAATACGAGTTGGGAGAATGAAAACGGAAGCCCAATATAAGTGCATCAAAGAGAGAACAGATCTAACCAATTGAAGTCTTCCCGCAAGAGATAGAAATTTATTACGCCAATCATTAACACGGCTCTCCAATTTCTCCACAAGGACCTTACAATCCCTATAAAGGAGACGAGATGAGATAAGAGGAACCCCAAGGTACCTAACAGGGAGAGAACCTTCTGCAAATGGCATTGACTGAAGAATAATAGCTTTCAAAGCATTAGGGACATTACAAAAGAAAGCTGTACTCTTAGGAATACTCGGGACAAGTCCCGAAACATTCTTGAAATCCTCTAAACCTTGCATAATAACATTAACCGAATCAGGATGGCCTCTAGAAAACAAGAAAAGATCATCCGCAAAACATAGGTTAATCATTCTCTGCTGCTCACACAAATGATGGAATTGGAAGTCCAGCGAATTAGAGACCTTTTTTTGCAAAATGAGGGTTAAAACCTCCATAACCAATGTAAACAAATAAGGGGATAACGGGTCACCCTGCCTGAGACCTCGCTTACCTTGAAATCAGCCATGAAGGTCCCCATTAACACAAATAGAATATGATGTAGTAGTGACACATACCATACTCCATTCGACCATTTTGTAATGAAAACCAAATCCAATCAGAACAGACCGAAGAAAAGCCCAATCAATCGTATCATACGCCTTTTGGATATCTACTTTGAAGGCACATCTAGGAGGGCCTCTCCCTCTATGATAATTACGCATAAGCTCTTGGGTAAGTAAAATATTATCAGAAATACGATGCCCAGGAACAAACGCTGATTGGTTGATACTAACCAAACGACCAAGACCCTCTTTAACCCGATTGGCAATAATTTTACTAATGCACTTATATAGAACATTACAGCACGAGATAGGTCTGTAGTCATTAATCTTAGAAGGGTTAGATACTTTAGGAATTAAAGATATAATCGTGTGGTTGATTTCCTTTAGGAGCTTACCATTGGTGAAGAAATCACGAATAGCACTCTTAATATCAGCTCCAATCACATCCCAAGATTTCTTAAAGAAAGCAGCCGTGTACCCAACCGGACCAGGGGCCTTATCATCACCCATCGAGAACACCGCTTCCCTAATTTCCGAATCCGTAACATTTCTAACCATAGAAGCAGCCAATTGAGGATTAAGGACATTAGAAAATAGATCATGATCTTCAAGACGGCTACATTCCCCTTCAATACCAAGAAACTTCTCATAATGCTCAACAAAAGCCCCTGCAACCGCATTACCTTCATGCAAGACATTATTAGAATCTCGAACCAATTCAATTCGATTCCGGGCACATTTGGTCTTGACAATGTTGTGAAAGTAAGCCGTATTAGAATCACCAGCATGAAGCCATTGCACTTTAGATTTTTGCTTTAAAAACCGCTCCTCATCAAGAATGGCCTCCTTAAATGCAGTAAGATAATGTGCATGCTCATCACGGAGAGTTATATTGAACGGATCCTTATCAATTGCACTTTGGACCTCATCTAACTCTTTGCGAAGGCTAATAACCCGATTATGCAGATTTCCTTGATTGTGTAAAAGCTTGCGAAACAGGGTTTTCAGCCCCTTTAAGCATTTAACCACATGATACATAGCACAACCATTAACACTAAGATTCCATCCCGTAGTCACCGTATCAATAAAGCCTTCTTTATGCACCAGGAAATTCGAGAACTTAAAAGGCTTAGGTTTAAGCTTGGCCACCTGTGGAATACGAAGGACACATGGAGAATGATCCGAGATACGATAGGGCTGGAAGATAGCAACCGAACTCGGAAAAGTATCACAGAATTGAAGATTACCCATAATCCTATCAATTTTCTTCAAAGTTCCATTAGAGCCTTTAGGCTTTTGATTCCATGTAAAATGCAGCCCGGTGCTATTAATATCCGTAACCTCCATGCTCATAACACAATCTTTGAATTCACGCATTGCAATATTAGGAGTGTAGCCACCACAAGAGTGATCTTCTAGGTTAAGAGCTGCATTGAAATCACCTAACAAGACCCATGGCCTATTACGCATAAAAGCAGCATGACACACTAGATTGCTCCAAAGTGCTCGACGATTCACATAATAGTTATCAGCATACACAAAAGAACAAAAGAGAGTTTTGCTATCCGCCCGAATATTTATTTGAACATGCATAACTTGGTTAGTTTGAGCTAACACCATCACATCAACAATGTCGTCATTCCAACCAAGAATAATCCGGGATCCCTTATCACATAGATTACCATCAGAAGTCCAGTTCCACCTACGACAAACTTTACGACACGTGTCATAGACAACCGAAGCATCCACATGAGATTCCAAAATAGCACATACACTAAGGTTATTTTCATTCATAACCTGTCTAACCTCTTTTTGTTTAGGGGAGTGGCTCAAACCCCTAATATTCCATGAGGCGACACTAAACATCAGGAACATTGAGAGCGGGAGTGCTTGCCCCCGATTTATCAAACAAATTTCCTGACTCATCAAAAACATTAACAACCTCATCTTCATCATCCATCTCTCTATTTCCATCACCATCATCATCAATTGGTAAAGAGTCAAACGGATTAGAAGTAGTCACACTAGCAGCCACATTAGGAGGAATACCTTTAGGTGGTTGATGGCTGTTGTTATTAGTAGTATTACGGGTAGATGTGCTACTAACTTTAGGATCAGAATTAACACTTGAGTTAGAAGCACCTACCGGTTTATGAGAAGAACCAGCACTAGTACTTGCTTCCCCTTGTGTAGGTGTGCTAGTAGACGGTGTAGTAGTGGCTTTAGGTCTGTATTGCATGTTTTTGCCAACCGGAACACCATGATAAACATTTCCAGCATTGTTATCCTTAGCAACCTTTTTGTTTTTACCCTTTTTACCCACTTGTTGAAACCCATCATTAGATTTCTCTACAACCGGAGTAGTCACGACTTTCTTAGGACAAGTATCACTAGAGTGGCCAAAAATCAAACACACATCGCACCTTGGCGGTTTCCATTCATATTCCACCCGAATTGTTTCCGAGGAGAAACCAAGCTCATCAATATACGGGACCCCTACAATTATGTATTCCTTAAGGGCAACCTTAGAGTCAATTTCAATTAAACACCGAGCAAAGCTACTCCTTCCCCAAGAATCAATACACATAGAGCTAGTGTAGGAATCGAGCATGATAGGCTTACCAATATGTGTAGCAATGATGCTAATCCCATCTTCGTTAAAGACCTGCAGCGGGACATCATGGAGTTTAACCCATACCGGAATACGAGTCAGCTCCTCCTTTGTTAAACTAGTGCTCATGGTCCATTTTTTAAGGATAATAGGGCTGTTCTTAATCATCCACGGTCCGCCTTCAAGAACAGCGTCTAAACCGACTTGAGTATCAAACTTAAAGAAAAAGAAGCCATTAGCATTCATCATAACACGTTTCAACCCATACTTAGCCCAATTTTTGCGAACAAAGTATTCAACCACCGGGAACGCAATACGCTTACCGATAAAGTACCCGTAGAGAGTGTGTTCAAATTTAGCACTAACCGATTCAACAACTTTACGAGGGATAGACACATCCACTCCCGTAAACACATTATCAGTCTTAAGTGTACGAAAGTTAGATTTACCTTTAGTATTATCATTTTGCACTCCACTTGTCACACCAGCATACGATTTAGAGCTTGCATTAACATCAACTGATTGTACCATAGGACTAGGACCTGTTTGATTTACCTTAGTGGTGGACGTAGCATGTGGATCATGAATATCACTTGTTGGCACATTAGAAACATGAAATCGTCCAGCCTTCATGGATACACTAATTCCATCACCTTTAGGCAGATTTGGATCACAACTTGTAGAAGTCATGCTATTCGTACTAGAAGAGCTCATATAGGTGCTGGTTACAAAAGTACTACTAGGGCTCATCGTTGAACCAGAATTCAACTCCCCATGACTAGTAGTACTATTCTCACTAGTAGAGCTCATGTTGGTGCTGGTTATATAAGTACTACTAGGGTTCATCGTTGAACCAGAATTCAACTCCCCATGACTAGTAGTATTAGGCTCAGAATCAAGACTAGTAACTTTAGCAGCCCAAAAACCCTCTTCCGTATGCACCTTACTAGAGTTCATCATTTGATCAGCTTCCAATGCATGTTGTATCGAACCACTAGCAGCCATAACCTGATTATCATTCTGATTTTCTCCACTAGAAACCGTAACACCTAGTTTAGGTTTTTTCGAAATCCCCTTAATTGGTTGTCGTGGCTTAGTAGCCTCTGAAGTAGCAGCAGCTCGTTCATTCTTATTCCATCTAGCCATGCGAGTGCCCAACCCATCAACATCAACCTTATTCAAATTAACTTTCTCCATACCAATGCAATTCAATAAAACAAAACGAAAAAAAACTAGGAAAGAAACCCTAAAACAGCGATTAAAACAAACCACTAGAAACACCAAAGATCCACGTCAATCTTAATCCGAATGCCTCAACAATGTTAAGGCTGCATTATATATCATAAAACCAAAGAACCCTAATCGACCATCATCATAAATCGTACCAGAATAAACCAGCAGCAAGAAGAATAGGAAGCAGCGATTAGAAGCAAATAAACCTTAATCGACCTTTACAATATTAAAACAGCAACAAAAAGGATCGATTAGATATATATCCCAACCGACCTAGTAGCAGATCGACTAGGATTATGAAACAAACCGACTTAATAATAAACCACAAGAACAATTACACAAAACCTAAAAAACGAAACCCTAATTCTTACAAGTCTGAATCCAAATAAAAATAATGCTATAGGACTAAATTAATCTAGTTAACCGTCCAAAGCACAATCGTTATAAAGATTAGAACAAGAAGAAGATTAGAGATCAGATTTAGGGGAGGGGTATTGTGGAATCGCCATTTTCACCTGTATACGGTGATATTTGGAACTCCATTGGTTGGTCGATGAGATCCGTTGTCTATAAAGGCTACCTTTAAAAGGGCAATTTGTCCCTTCCATGATAAGAGCCGTTGTCCCTAAAGGTTCACTTGTTGAGAGCAATTGTACCTTAAATTATGGGAGCCGTTGTCCCTAAACGCTTGCTCACTTGATGAGAGCAATTCCCTTTTATATGATGATAGTCGTTTTCCCTAATGCTTGCACACTTGACAAGAGCAATTGCCACTTGCATGATGAGATCCGTTGTCCCTAAAGGCTAACTTTATGAGGGCAATTTGCCCCTTACATGATAAGAGCCGTTGTCCCTAAAGGCTCACTTGTTGAGAGCAATTGTACCGTACTTTATGGGAGCCGTTGTCCCTAAATGCTTGCTCACTTGATAATAGCAATTTCCCTTTACATGATTATAGCCGTTGTCCCTAATGCTTCCACACTTGATAAGAACAATTGTCACTCAAATGATCTGATCTGTTGTCTCTAAAGGCTACCTTTATAATGGCAATTTGTCCCTTCCATGATAAGAGCCGTTGTCCCTAAAGGCTTTCTTGTTGAGAGCAATTGTACCTTACTTTATGGGAGCCGTTGTCCCTAAACGCTTGCTCACTTGATGAGAGCAATTGCCCTGTACATGACAATAGCCGTTGTCCCTAATGGTTACACACTTGATAAGAGCAATTGTCACTTACATAATGAGATCCGTTGTCCCTAAAGGCTAACTTTATGAGGGCGATTTATCCCTTACATGATAAGAGCCGTTGTCCCTAAAGGCTTACATGTTGAGATCAATTGTACCCTACTTTATGCGATCCATTGTCACTAAAGGCTTGCTCACTTGTTGAGTGCAATTGCCCTCTACATGATGATAGCCGTCGTCCCTAATGCTTGCACACTTGATAAGAGCAATTGTCACTTGCATGACGAGATCCGTTGTTCCTAAAGGCTAACGTTATGAGTGCAATTTGTCCCTTACATGATGAGAGTCATTATCCCTAAAGGCTCACTTGTTGAGAGCAATTGTACCTTACTTTATGGGAGCCGTTGTCCCTAAACGCTTGCTCACTTGATGAGTGCAATTTCCGTTTACATGATGATAGTTGTTGTCCCTAATGCTTGCACACATGATAAGAGACATTGTCACTTGTGTGACGAGATTTGTTGTCCCTAAAGGCTAACTTTGTAAGGGCAATTTGTCCCTTAAATGATAAGATCCGTTGTCCCTAAAGGCTCACTTGTTGAGAGCAATTGTACCTTACTTTATGGGAGCCGTTGTCCCTACATGCTTGCTCACTTGATGAGAGCAATTGCCCTTTACATGATGGTAGCCGTTGTCGCTAATGCTTCCACACTTGATGAGATCCGTTGTCTTTAATGGCTAACTTTATAAGGTCAATTTTTCCCTTCCATGATAAGAGCCGTTGTCCCTAAAGGCTCACTTGTTGAGAGCAATTGTACCTTACTTTATGGGAGCCGTTGTCCCGAAACGCTTGCTCACTTGATGAGAGCAAATTGCCCTTTACATGATGATAGTCGTTTTCCCTAATGCTTGCACACTTGATAAGAGCAATTGTCACTTACATGATGAGATCCGTTGTCCCTAAAGGCCAACTTTATGAGGGCGATTTGTCCCTTACATGATAAGAGCCGTTGTCCCTAAAGGCTCACTTGTTGAGAACAATTGTACCTTACCTTATGGGAGCCGTTGTCCCTAAACGCTTGCTTACTTGATAAGTGCAATTTCCCTTTACATGATTATAGCCGTTGTTCCTAATGCTTCCACACTTGATAAGAGGACTTGTCATTTACATGATGAGATCCATTGTCTCTAAAGGCTAACTTTATAAGGGAAATTTGTCCCTTCCATGTTAAGAGCCGTTGTCCCTAAAGGCTCACTTGTTGAGAGCAATTGTACCTTACTTTATGTGAGCCGTTGTCCCTAAATGCTTGCTCACTTGATAAGAGCAATTGCCCTGTACATGATGATAGCCGTTGTCCCTAATGGTTACACACTTGATAAGAGCAATTGTCACTTACATAATGAGATCCGTTGTCCCTAAAGGCTAACTTTATGAGGGCGATTTATCCCTTACATGATAAAACCGTTGTCCCTAAAGGATTACATGTTGAGAGCAATTGTACCTTACTTTATGGGAGCCATTGTCACTAAAGGCTTGCTCACTTGTTGAGTGTAATTGCCCTCTACATGATGATAGCCGTTGTCCCTAATGCTTGCACACTTGATAAGAGCAATTGTCGCTTGCATGACGAGATCCGTTGTTCCTAAAGGCTAACGTTATGAGGGCAATTTGTCCCTTACAGGATAAGAGTCATTGTCCCTAAAGGCTCACTTGTTGAGAGCAATTGTACCTTACTTTATGGGAGCCATTGTCCCTATACGCTTGCTCACTTGATGAGAGCAATTGCCCTTTACATGATGGTAGCCGTTGTCGCTAATGCTTCCACACTTGATAAGAGGAATTGTCACTTACATGATGAGATCTGTTGTCTTTAATGGCTAACTTTGTAAGGTCAATTTTTCCTTTCCATGATAAGAGCCGTTGTCCCTAAAGGCTCACTTGTTGAGAGCAATTGTACCTTACTTTATGGGAGCCGTTGTCCCGAAACGCTTGCTCACTTGATGAGAGCAAATTGCCATTTACATGATGATAGTCGTTTTCCCTAATGCTTGCGCACTTGATATGAGCAATTGTCACTTACACGATGGGATCCGTTGTCCCTAAAGGACAACTTTATGAGGGCGATTTGTCCCTTACATGATAAGAGCCGTTGTCCCTAAAGGCTCACTTGTTGAGAGCAATTGTACCTTACCTTATGGGAGCCGTTGTCCCTAAACGCTTGCTTACTTGATAAGAGCAATTTCCCTTTACATGATTATAGCCGTTGTTCCTAATGCTTCCACACTTGATAAGAGGACTTGTCATTTACATGATGAGATCCATTGTCTCTGAAGGCTAACTTTATAAGGGAAATTTGTCCTTTCCATGTAAAGAGTCGTTGTCCCTAAAGGCTCACTTGTTATGAGCAATTGTACCTTACTTTATGGGAGTCGGTGTCCCTAAACGCATGCTCACTTGATGAGAGCAATTGCCCTTTACATGATGATAGCCGATGTCCCCAATGCTCGCACACTTGATAAGAGCAATTGTCACTTACATGATTAGATCCGTTGTCCTTAAAGGCCAACTTTATGAGGGCAATTTTCCCGTACCTGATAAGAGCCGTTGTCCCTAAACGCTAACTTGTTGAGAGCAATTAGACAACCGTTATCTTTAAATGCTTGCTCACTTGATGAGAGCAATTGCCCTTTACATGATGATAGACGTTGGCCCTAATGGTTCCATACTTGATAAGAGGAATTGTCATTTACATGATGAAGTCCGTTGTCTTTAAAGGCTTATAAGGGCAATATGTCCCTTCCATGTTAAGAACCGTTGTCTTTAAAGGCTCACTTGTTGAGAGCAATTGTACCTTACTTTATTGGAGTCGTTGTCGCTAAACGCTTGCTCACTTGATGAGAGCAATTGCCCTTTACATGATGATAGCCGATGTCCCCAACGCTTGCTCACTTGATAAGAGCAATTGTCACTTACATCATGAGATCCGTTGACCTTAAATGCTAACTTTATGAGGGCAATTTTCCCCTACATGATAAGAGCCGTTGTCCCTAAACGCTCACTTGTTGAGAGCAATGGTACAACTTTTGTCCTTAAAGGCTTGCTCACTTGATAAGAGCAATTGCCCTTTACATGATGATAGACGTTGTCCCTAATGCTTCCACACTGGATTAGAGGAATTGTCACTTACATGAAGAGATCCGTTTACTATAAAGGCTACCTTTATAAGGGCAATTTGTCCCTTACATGATAAGAGCCGTTGTCCCTAAAGGTTCACTTGTAGAGAGCAATTGTACCTTACTTTATGGGAGCCGTTGTCCCTAAACGCTTGCTCACTTAATGAGAGCAATTGCCCTTTACATGATGATAGCCGTTGTCCCTAATGCTTGCACACTTGACAAGAGCAATTGTCACTTGCATGATGAGATCCGTTGTCCCTAAAGGCTTATTTATGAGGGCAATTTGTCCCTTACATGATAGGAGCCGTTGTCCCTAAAGGCTCACTTGTTGAGAGTAATTGTACCTTACTTTATGGTAGCCGTTGTCCCTAAACGCTTGCTCACTTGATGAGAGCAATTGCCCTTTACATGATGATAGTCATTGTCCCTAATGCCTGCACACTTGACAAGAGCAATTGTCACTTGCACGATGAGATCCGGTGTCCCTAAAGGCTAACTTTATGAGGGCAATTTGTCCCTTACATGATAATAGCCTTTATCCCTAAAGGCTCACTTGTTGAGAGCATTTGTACCATACTTTATTTGAGCCGTTGTCCCTACACACTTGCTCACTTGATTAGTGCAATTTCCCTTTACATGATGATAGTTGTTGCCCCTAATGCTGGCACACTTGATATGCCCAACAGTCACTTGCATGATGAGATCCGCTGTCCCTAAAGACTAACTTTATGAGGGCAATTTGTCCCTTACATGATAAGAGCCGTTGTCCCTACAGGCTCACTTGTTGAGAGCAATTGTACCGTACTTTATGGGAGCCGTTGTCCCAAAATGCTTGCTCACTTGATGAGAGCAATTGCCCTTTACATGATGATAGACGTTGTCCCTAATGCTTCCACACTTGGTAAGAGGACTTGTCATTTAGATGATGAGATCCATTGTCTCTAATGGCTAACTTTATAAGGGAAATTTGTCCCTTCCATGTTAAGAGCCGTTGTCCCAAAAGGCTCACTTGTTGAGAGCAATTGTACCTTACTTTATGGGAGTCGTTGTCCCTAAACGCTTGCTCACTTGATGAGAGCAATTGCCTTTTACATGATGATAGCCGATGTCCCCAATGCTTGCACACTTGATAAGAGCAATTGTCACTTACATGATGAGATCCGTTGTCCTTAAACGCTTACTTTATGAGGGCAATTTTCCCTTACATGATAAGAGCTGTTGTCCCTAAACGCTCACTTGATGAGAACAATTACCCTTTACATGATGATAGACGTTGTCCCTAATGCTCATCAAGTGAGCAAGCATTTAGGGACAACGGCTCCCATAAAGTAAGGTACAATTGCTCTCAATAAGTGAGCCTTTAGGGACAACGGCTCTTATCATATAAGGGACAAATTGCCCTCATAAATTTAGCCTTTAGGGACAACGGATCTCATCATGCAAGTGGCAATTGCTCTTGTCAAGTGTGGAAGCATTAGGGACAACGACTATCATCATGTAAAAGGGAATTGCTCTCATCAAGTGAGCAAGCGTTTAGGGACAACGGCTCCCATAAAGTAAGGTACAGTTGCTCTCAACAAGTGAACCTTTTGGGACAACGGCTCTTATCATGGAAGGGACAAATTGCCCTTTTAAAGGTAGCCTTTATACACAACGGATCTCCTCATGTAAGTGACAATTCCTCATATCAAGTGTGGAAGAGCAATTTCCCTTTACATGATTATAGCCGTTGTCCCTAATGCTTCCACACTTGATTAGAGCAATTGTCACTTAAATGATGTGATCCGTTGTCTCTAAAGGCTACCTTTATAAGGGCAATTTGTCCCTTCCATGATAAGAGCCATTGTCCCTAAAGGCTCACTTCTTGAGAGCAATTGTACCTTACTTTATGGGAGCCGTTGTCCCTAAACGCTTGCTCACTTGATGAGAGCAATTCCCTTTTACATGATGATAGTCGTTGTCCCTAATGCTTCCACACTTGACAAGAGCAATTGCCACTTGCATGATGAGATCCGTTGTCCCTAAAGGCTAACTTTATGATGGCAATTTGTCCCTTATATGATAAGAGCCGTTGTCCCTAAAGGCTCACTTATTGAGAGCAATTGTACCTTACTTTATGGGAGCCGTTGTCCCTAAACGCTTGCTCACTTGATTTGATCAATTGCCCTTTACATGATGATAGCCGTTGTCCCTAATGCTTACACACTTGATAAAAGCAATTGTCACTTACATGATGAGATCCGTTCTCCCTAAAGGCTAACTTTATGAGGGCGATTTGTCCCTTACATGATAAGAGCCGTTGTCCCTAAAGGCTTACATGTTGAGAGCAATTGTACCTTACTTTTTGGGAGCCATTGTCACTAAAGGCTTGCTCACTTGTTGAGTGCAATTGCCCTCTACAA
The DNA here is from genome assembly GCA_030686995.1 of Artemisia argyi. Lineage (NCBI taxonomy): Eukaryota > Viridiplantae > Streptophyta > Magnoliopsida > Asterales > Asteraceae > Artemisia > Artemisia argyi. The sequence continues at coordinate 112,620,221 of CM060688.1, read as the reverse complement.
GATGATAGCCGTTGTCCCTAATGCTTGCACACTTGATAAGAGCAATTGTCACTTGCATGACGAGATCCGTTGTTCCTAAAGGCTAACGTTATGAGGGCAATTTGTCCCTTACATGATAAGAGCCGTTGTCCCTAAAGGCTCACTTGTTGAGAGCAATTGTACCTTACTTTATGGGAGCCGTTGTCCCTACACGCTTGCTCACTTGATGAGAGCAATTGCCCTTTACATGATGGTAGCCGTTGTCGCTAATGCTTCCACACTTGATAAGAGGAATTGTCACTTACATGATGAGATCCGTTGTCTCTAATGGCTAACTTTATAAGGTCAATTTTTCCCTTCCATGATAAGAGCCGTTGTCCCTAAAGGCTCACTTGTTGTAACAATTGTACCTTACTTTATGGGAGCCGTTGTCCCTAAACGCTTGCTCACTTGATGAGAGAAATTGCGCTTTACATGATGATAGTTGTTTTCCCTAATGCTTGCACACTTGATAAGAGCAATTGTCACTTACATGATGAGATTTGTTGTCCTTAAAGGCCAACTTTATGAGGGCAATTTTCCCTTACATGATAAGAGCCGTTGTCCCTAAACGCTAACTTGTTGAGAGCAATTGTACAGCTGTTGTCCTTAATGCTTGCTCACTTGATGGGAGCAATTGCCCTTTACAAGATGATAGACGTTGTCCCTAAAGGTTCCACACTTGATAAGAGGAATTGTCATTTACATGATGAAGTTCGTTGTCTCTAAAGGCTGACTTTATAAGGGGAATTTGTCCTTTCCATGTTAAGAACCGTTGTCCTTAAAGGCTCACTTGTTGAGAACAATTGTAGCTTACTTTACGGGAGTCGTTGTCCCTAAACGCTTGCTCACTTGATGAGAGCAATTGCCCTTTACATGATGATAGCCGATATCCCCAATGCTTGCACACTTGATAAGAGCAATTGTCACTTACATCATGAGATCCGTTGACCTTAAATGCTAAATTTATGAGGGCAATTTTCCCCTACATGATAAGAGCCGTTGTCCCTAAACGCTCACTTGTTGAGAGCAATGGTACAACTGTTGTCCTTAAATGCTTTTTTGGGTAAAGGGGAATAATCCTGTACCCCGGTAAATTGCATTAATCAAAAATCGTTTAAGTACAATGGATATGGGTGAAGTCCCATATCTAAGCCCGTTACATAGGCATAAACATTTCTTTGTAACAAGAAAAAGACCACTACCACATAAACAAAACAAGACTACAATAAAACCAACTACTACCTAGTCCGACCTTGGAGCTTGAAATCTTCATAATATGCAGCCAAGTGTCTTGGTATTTCGTGTAGCTGATCCGTAAAGTCATCATACTCATAGTACTCTTCCTGGTCCTGACCACCACCCGTTGATGATAATGTACCCATAGGCATATCAAATAAATTCACAGACTCATCATACGGATTAAGAACCTCATCCACCTCACTGTCAGAATCAATTACTTTGCCAACCTTAGAGAAAGGGTTACTTCTTTTAGCAGCAGAATTAACAAAGGATAAGGAGGAACTAGACGGGCCAACCTCCTTACCCTTATCCATAAGTAAACTTCCAGGCGGCTCATGTAATGAAATAACATTAATGGAGGAGACATAAGTAGTATCCGCCATTACACTTCCATCATTAACATCCTTAGGCACATCATCCTTAGGAATATCAATCACTTTCTCAGCCTCCATACGTTCATCAATATAACTCCTCAAGTCAGCCAAGTTAATATCATCTTTGAAGTACTTTCCATCAGTATTAGAGCTGTTGGAAACATCATTAGGCACCTTTGGAGTAGCATGTGGCTGTTCAACATCAATTGGCTTATCACAAACCAACTTCTCTCCCTCCTTAGAGATAAGAGGGGAAGGATCCTTCGGTATGGACATAGTAGCCTGGTTGTTATTACTAGGTTTAGAAACGGGTCGATATATCAATTTAGGCTTACCAGAAACCCGCACCTTGTTAACACCCTTAGATTTACTCTTTGCAGCCCCACCACCATCATCCACACGTAATGTCCGTTTAACTTCCTTCTCCTTCCTATGGCACTCCTTATCCACATGGTCAAAAATTTTACATATAGAACATCGAAGCGGTTTATATTCAAATTCAATATCAATTCTTACCATACGATGCTCATTTGTCTTTGGTATAGGAATTGCCACAACAAGAGAGTCCACATAATCATTATCAGCTAAAATCTCAACTAAAACTCTAGCATACGAATTCATACCCCACGACTTGAGGCACATATTACTTTTGTGCTCATCAAACATAATGATTCATCCTAGTTTAGCCGTGATCAGATTCAGCCCCACCTTAGAATATGCCACCAACGGCACATTATACAATTTAACCCAAACATGAACCTTCTTAATGTCTTCTTTAATCAATTCTGCATTAGGGTTCCAAATATGAAGAATTAGTGGGATTGACCTAATTCGCCAAGTACCTTGCATGAGAACATTATCCATGCCTTCCTTACTTGAGAACTGAAACATAAAAAACCCTTGATGTATCATGACATGCATTAATCTGAATTTCTTCCAAACATTATGCACGAAATTTTGGACTACAGGAAACGCAGGTCTTTGTCCAACAAAATAGCCATAAAGTGTATTATCAAATCGTGAACAGATCGTTTCCACTTCTTCCTGCGGTATAACGACATCAGCCAAAGCTAGATCAACCTTAGCCTGATTATTAACCACCGTATCATCCCTCGTAGTACCAGCCGCAACATGGCTAATCTCATCATTCAAAACAGAAGTGGGAGTAGAACACCCCACCTCACAACCGTCCTTATTGGTCTCCTTGGTTATATCTACGACATTAGCAGCAGCATCATCAACGAAACCAATAGATGATTCTTTATATTTTATACAACGATATGGCATCATAGGTTTACCATTTTTCCCCAAAATTTTATCATCAGTTTTCTTAATCCTTTTAGCCAAATCGCTTAAAACCAAACTGCCATCATTCATCAACATCGAACTAACATGACCATCTTTCTTTGAGTTCTTGCTCGATTTGTTGAGAAAACCTTTTTCCATCTCTCTCATATATCCTTGTTCCATCTCTCTCGTTAAACCCACTTCCAATAAAAATCCAAATCTGAACCACGTAACAACCACAATCCCTAAAAACTTAGGGTTTCGTTCTACTTAGTTGAAAATAACCAAACCCTAAAAAAGGATTAGGTATTGCGTTATGCACAGAATCAAAGAGCTTGATCACACTAAATAACGAAACCCAAGAATAGATCTCGTATAGCATAAAACACTTTAACCAATTATAATTAAACAATGCGCACCAAGTAAAAAAGATCGATCCTTATATATGTAGTAAAGAAACCGACTATCAATCAAAGGATAATAAGGAACGATAAAACAACCAGCCAATACCAATTGCAATCTAAATATAAGCAAAAAGTCAAGTGCGATATAGAATAAAAAACACCACCGACCCACGATTCACAATAATATCAGAAAAATAACGTGTGTGAATTTAGGGACCAAAAAGCAATTCAAAAGAAACCCTCAAAAACGTCCTTAAATGCTTGCTCACTTGATAAGAGCAATTGCCCTTTACATGATGATGTCACATACATGAAGAGATCCGTTGACTATAAAGGTAACTTTATAAGGGCAATTTGTCCCTTACATGATAAGAGCCGTTGTCCCTTAAGGCTCACTTGTTGAGAGCAATTGTACCTTACTTTATGGGAGCCGTCGTCCCTAAATGCTTGCTCACTTGATGAGAGCAAGGAGGCAAAAAACCCTAAAAATACTCTCTCTAGGCGATTTTTATCCCCTTGCTGCCAAATCGATTTAATCATCAATATCTGCCCAAATCTTGTGATTTGTTCAACGATTTGTTTAAGCTAATTGATTTATTCATTAGTTTGATCAATATTGGTGCCGAATTCATCTTGATTCTGATTTTGGTGTTACATCTTGAAGGGTATTAAAAATCGTTTCTGCTGGAAACCCTAATCTTCCAATCGACTTCCATCCTTATTATCCCTTCCTTATCCATTCTTGCTGCGATCTAATATATATTAGGGTTAAAACTCTTTGTTTGTCTCTAGTTATCTTGGATCGTGGATCAATTCAGTACCAAAGGGATTGTTCGGGTGTTCATGCGATTAGGGTTTTATTTAAACCGATTTCATTCAAAATTGATCCTTATCTTGTTGTAAATCTGTTAAGTCGATCCTGAATCCTCTTAACCCTTTATAAGGACGATTGAGAATTTATTCTAGTCGGTTTGTTTTTATTATAATTGTCGGTTTCAATATCCTCTAAATCAGGTCGATTTAGGGTATTGAAAACTCTGATTTGCTTTCATCATTCCAATATTCTTTATTTGAAGTCGACTTGGTCGATTTTATTATTCTTGGATTGATTTGCTGCTGCTGCTACGCAAGGGTCTCATTCCAATTGCCTCCTTTTCTAGGATTGCAATTTCTGTTAATGGCGTATTAAGGGGCTTAACTCAACAGATTACTCGGTAAGGGTTTTGTGTTCATTCTCAAGTGCATGTACCTAAATTAGGGTTTGGAATTGTAAGTGCATCCTTTGTTTTGGTGTTGTGGGTCATTTGTGGTACAAGTGCTAAGCATTAGCTGCTGTTGGTTCTTTGTGATACACGTGGGTTATAGAGAGATATGGAAACTGGTCGGTTGAATGGTAATGAGCCTCCTAAGGCTGTTTATAAGCCTCCTAAGGCTACGGGGCTGGCAACTAGGATTGGGAATATTGATGGCAAGCTTCTTAATAATTCTAGTATGCCATTGAAGTCTTTGTTGAAAAGTGCAGGTTTGGAAGGAAAAACGGGGAGTTTTGTTCTACCTAAAGATCATGGTCCCATTGTTGTTTCTCCTAATGTTGATTTACAACTAAAGGTATGTTTGGATAGTCCTAATCCGGGTGTTCCTGAGTCTACTAATACTGTAGCACCTGATTTGTTGGGGGTTACAATGGTTAGTTCGGTAAAGGAAAAGGGAGAAAGGCTAGCTGATGGGAGTAGTGTTGGAGGTTCTTGTGGGCCTAATGTAACTAGTGATTCAAAATCTGGTGGAGTTGATGAAGCTACTAGGTCGGGTTCAAGAGTTGTTATTCCTTTGGCTGTTGTGGATGATATGTGTACTAAACTTACTAATTCATTGTACGGTTATTTCATCGGTCAAAGAATTGCATTTCCTATTGTGGAAGATTATGTCAAGCATGCTTGGGGTAGATTCGGCTTTGAACATGTTATACTGCGGAATGGTTTCTTTATTTTCAAGTTCTCGTCACTCGAAGGTATGAATAAAGTTCTTACTGGTGGTCCTTGGTTTATTAGATCAATGCCTTTATTCTTACATGTTTGGGTGCCTAATATGAGGCTTGAGAAGGAGAAGATTACTAAGGTACCGGTTTGGGTACGCATACATGATATACCATCCGTCGTATACTCTAAAGCTGGTATAAGTTTGATTGCAAAACAGTTGGGCCGGATCATTCGGTTTGATGCAGGTACTAATGATATGTGTAAGAACCCTTGGGGACGTTATTCATATGCTCGGGTACTTATTGAGTTATCGGCTGATTTAGATGTTTTGGAATCAATTGAGGTTGAAATTCCTTTACCTAAGGGTAAGGGTCATTACATGGAAGTTCTTGAAGTTGAGTATGAATGGTGGCCATCTTGGTGTTCTAAGTGTGTTTGTTTCAATCATGATGATCATGTATGTCCTCTTAGGCGTAAGCGGGTTACTAAGGATTCGACTCAACAAGATAATGAGGTAAAGGGTAAGGTTCACTCTACAAAGGCTGGTCATACTTATGATATGGGTAAGAAAGGAGTTATGGAGGCTTCTACGAAGCCAAATCTTATTTACCAACCTGTTTCTAAACCGGCTACCAAGAAGAAGAATCGGAAAGTACAAAATAAGGAGGGGGCTGTTCCTAAGTCTTCTAATGTTGATTCTAATTCGAGTGGTACATCTAATGGTGCTTTGAAGTGTGATTTAGGGGCTGCTGCAGTTGTGGAGGGTGGACGTTCACAATTTGAGCAACCGGTATATGTGGATACAGATGGTTTACGGGAACATGGTTCCCTTAATGATGGTGCTTCTACTAGTGTGGCCTATTCTGAATTTCATTCGTCTAGCTCGTTTACTACACCTGATGTAGTGCAGAGTCCTATGAAAAGGGTTACATTTGCTGAAGAAGTTGAAGTTGAGCTACTTGAAGATGAAGTCTATGAGAACTATGAAGACATTGCATATTATTCCAAATCCAAGAACGGTTCTCCAAGAGATTTCCAGGTGCAAGGACGCAAGAAGAAATAGTTTCTATTTGATTTTTGTGTTTTTGCTGGTTAGTTGCTTTGTTTAGCATGTTGGTTTGGTTAGCTGCACATGTTGTGCATATTAGTTTTACTGCTTAGCAGTTGTGTTTATCAAGCGCCTGTGCTTGAGGTTAATGTGGTACTTTAGCCACATTCCATTGTACTTCAATGTTTTTTGGATAATATATTTGCCAGGTCGTAGACCTTTTACCCACTTGATGAGAGCAATTTCCCTTTACATGATTATAGCCGTTGTCCCTAATGCTTCCACACTTGATAAGAGCAATTGTCACTTAAATGATGTGATCCGTTGTCTCTAAAGGCTACCTTTATAATGGCAATTTGTCCCTTCCATGATAAGAGCCGTTGTCCCTAAAGGCTCACTTGTTGAGAGCAATTGTACCTTACTTTATGGGAGCCGTTGTCCCTAAACGCTTGCTCACTTAATGAGAGCAATTGCCCTGTACATGATGATAGCCGTTGTCCCTAATGGTTACACACTTGATAAGAGCAATTGTCAATTACATAATGAGATCCGTTGTCCCTAAAGGCTAACTTTATGAGGGCGATTTATCCCTTACATGATAAGACCGTTGTCCCTAAAGGCTTACATGTTGAGAGCAACTGTACCTTACTTTATGGGAGCCATTGTCACTAAAGGCTTGCTCACTTGTTGAGTGCAATTGCCCTCTACATGATGATAGCCGTTGTCCTAATGCTTGCACACTTGATAAGAGCAATTGTCACTTGCATGACGAGATCCGTTGTTCCTAAAGGCTAACGTTTTGAGGGCAATTTGTCCCTTACATGATAAGAGTCATTGTCCCTAAAGGCTCACTTGTTGAGAGCAATTGTACCTTACTTTATGGGAGCCGTTGTCCCTACACGCTTGCTCACTTGATGAGAGCAATTGCCCTTTACATGATGGTAGCCGTTGTCGCTAATGCTTCCACACTTGATAAGTGGAATTGTCACTTACATGATGAGATCCGTTGTCTTTAATGGCTAACTTTATAAGGTCAATTTTTCCCTTCCATGATAAGAGCCGTTGTCCTTAAAGGCTCACTTGTTGAGAGCAATTGTACCTTACTTTATGGGAGCCGTTGTCCCGAAACGCTTGCTCACTTGATGAGAGCAAATTGGCCTTTACATGATGATAGTCGTATTCCCTAATGCTTGCACACTTGATAAGAGCAATTGTCACTTACATGATGGGATCCGTTGTCCCTAAAGGCCAACTTTATGAGGGCGATTTGTCCCTTACATGATAAGAGCCGTTGTCCCTAAAGGCTCACTTGTTGAGAGCAATTGTACCTTACCTTATGGGAGCCGTTGTCCCTAAACGCTTGCTTACTTGATAAGGGCAATTTCCCTTTACATGATTATAGCCGTTGTTCCTAATGCTTCCACACTTGATAAGAGGACTTGTCATTTACATGATGAGATCCATTGTCTCTGAAGGCTAACTTTATAAGGGAAATTTGTCCCTTCCATGTAAAGAGCCGTTGTCCCTAAAGGCTCACTTGTTGTGAGCAATTGTACCTTACTTTATGGGAGTCAGTGTCCCTAAACGCTTGCTCACTTGATGAGAGCAATTGCCCTTTACATGATGATAGCCGATGTCCCCAATGCTCGCACACTTGATAAGAGCAATTGTCACTTACATGATAAGATCCGTTGTCCTTAAAGGCCAACTTTATGAGGGCAATTTTCCCGTACCTGATAAGAGCTGTTGTCCCTAAACGCTAACTTGTTGAGAGCAATTATACAACCGTTGTCCTTAAATGCTTACTCACTTGATGAGAGCAATTGCCCTTTACATGATGATAGACGTTGGCCCTAATGGTTCCACACTTGATAAGAGGAATTGTCATTTACATGATGAAGTCTGTTGTCTTTAAAGGCTAACTTGTTGAGGGCAATTGTACCTTACTTTATTGGAGTCGTTGTCGCTAAACGCTTGCTCACTTGATGAGAGCAATTGCCCTTTACATGATGATAGCCGATGTCCCCAATGCTTGCACACTTGATAAGAGCAATTCTCACTTACATCATGAGATCCGTTGACCTTAAATTCTAACTTTATGAGGGCAATTTACCCCTACATGATAAGAGCCGTTGTCCTCAAACGCTCACTTGTTGAGAGCAATGGTACAGCTTTTGTCCTTAAAGGCTTGCTCACTTGATAAGAGCAATTGCCCTTTACATGATGATAGACGTTGTCCCTAATGCTTCCACACTTGATTAGAGGAATTGTCACTTACATGAAGAGATCCGTTGACTATAAAGGCTACCTTTATAAGGGCAATTTGTCCCTTACATGATAAGAGCCGTTGTCCCTAAAGTTCACTTGTTGAGAGCAATTGTACCTTACTTTATGGGAGCCGTTGTCCCTAAACGCTTGCTCACTTGATGAGAGCAATTGCCCTTTACATGATGATAGCCGTTGTCCCTAATGCTTGCACACTTGACAAGAGCAATTGTCACTTGCATGATGAGATCCGTTGTCCCTAAAGGCTTATTTATGAGGGCAATTTGTCCCTTACATGATAGGAGCCGTTGTCCCTAAAGGCTCACTTGTTGAGAGCAATTGTACCTTACTTTGTGGTAGCCGTTGTCCCTAAACGCTTGTTCACTTGATGAGAGCAATTGCCCTTTACATGATGATAGTCGTTGTCCCTAATGCTTGCACACTTGACAAGAGCAATTGTTGCACGATGAGATCCGGTGTCCCTAAAGGCTAACTTTATGAGGGCAATTTGTCCCTTACATGACAATAGCCTTTATCCCTAAAGGCTCACTTGTTGAGAGCATTTATACCACACTTTATTTTAGCCGTTGTCCCTACACACTTGCTCACTTGATTAGTGCAATTTCCCTTTACATGAGGATAGTTGTTGCCCCTAATGCTGGCACACTTGATATGACCAACAGTCACTTGCATGATGAGATCTGCTGTCCCTAAAGACTAACTTTATGAGGGCAATTTGTCCCTTACATGATAAGAGCCGTTGTCCCTAAAGGCTCACTTGTTGAGAGCAATTGTACCTTACTTTATGGGAGCCGTTGTCCCAAAATGCTTGCTCACTTGATGAGAGCAATTGCCCTTTACATGATGATAGACGTTGTCCCTAATGCTTCCACACTTGATAAGAGGACTTGTCATTTACATGATGAGATCCATTGTCTGTAATGGCTAACTTTATAAGGGTTTGTCCCTTCTATGTTAAGAGCCGTTGCCCCAAAAGGCTCACTTGTTGAGAGCAATTGTACCTTACTTTATGGGAGTCGTTGTCCCTAAACGCTTGCTCACTTGATGAGAGCAATTGCCTTTTACATAATGATAGCCGATGTCCCCAATGCTTGCACACTTGATAAGAGCAATTGTCACTTACGTGATGAGATCCGTTGTCCTTAAAGGCTAACTATATGAGGGCAATTTTCCCTTACATGATAAGAGCTGTTGTCCCTAAACGCTCACTTGTTGAGAGCAATTGCACCTAACTTTATGGGAGCCATTGTCCCTAATTTCTTGCTCACTTGATGAGAACAATTACCCTTTACATGATGATAGACGTTGTCCCTAATGCTCATCAAGTGAGCAAGCATTTAGGGACAACGGCTCCCATAAAGTAAGGTACAATTGCTCTCAATAAGTGAGCCTTTAGGGACAACGGCTTTTATCATGTAAGGGACAAATTGCCCTCATAAAGTTAGCCTTTAGGGACAACGGATCTCATCATGCAAGTGGCAATTGCTCTTGTCAAGTGTGGAAGCATTAGGGACAACGACTATCATCATGTAAAAGGGAATTGCTCTCATCAAGTGAGCAAGCGTTTAGGGACAACGGCTCCCATAAAGTAAGGTACAGTTGCTCTCAACAAGTGAACCTTTTGGGACAACGGCTCTTATCATGGAAGGGACAAATTGCCCTTTTAAAGGTAGCCTTTATAGACAACGGATCTCCTCATGTAAGTGACAATTCCTCATATCAAGTGTGGAAGAGCAATTTCCCTTTACATGATTATAGTCGCTGTCCCTAATGCTTCCACACTTGATTAGAGCAATTGTCACTTTAATGATGTGATCCGTTGTCTCTAAAGGCTACCTTTATAAGGGCAATTTGTCCCTTCCATGATAAGAGCCGTTGTCCCTAAAGGCTCACTTCTTGAGAGCAATTGTACCTTACTTTATGGGAGCCGTTGTCCCTAAACGCTTGCTCACTTGATTAGATCAATTGCCCTTTACATGATGATAGCCGTTGTCCCTAATGCTTACACACTTGATAAGAGCAATTGTCACTTACATGATGAGATCCGTTGTCCCTAAAGGCTAACTTTATGACGGCGATTTGTCCCTTACATGATAAGAGCCGTTGTCCCTAAAGGCTTACATGTTGAGAGCAATTGTACCTTACTTTATGGGAGCCATTGTCACTAAAAGCTTGCTCACTTGTTGAGTGCAATTGCCCTCTACAAGATGATAGCCGTTGTCCCTAATGCTTGCACACTTGATAAGTGCAATGGTCACTTGCATGACGAGATCCGTTGTTCCTAAAGGCAAACGTTATGAGGGATATTTATCCCTTACATGATAAGAGCCGTTGTCCCTAAAGGCTCACTTGTTGAGAGCAATTGTACCTTACTTTATGGGAGCCGTTGTCCCTACACGCTTGCTCACTTGATGAGAGCAATTGCCCTTTACATGATGGTAGCCGTTGTCGCTAATGCTTCCACACTTGATAAGAGGAATTGTCACTTACATGATGAGATCCGTTGTCTCTAATGGCTAACTTTATAAGGTCAATTTTACCCTTCCATGATAAGAGCCGTTGTCCCTAAAGGCTCACTTGTTGAGACAAATGTACCTTACTTTATGGGAGCCGTTGTCCCTAAACGCTTGCTCACTTGATGAGAGCAAATTGCGCTTTACATGATGATAGTTGTTTTCCCTAATGCTTGCACACTTGATAAGAGCAATTGTCATTTACATGATGAGATCCGTTGTCCCTTAAGGCCAACTTTGTGAGGGCGATTTGTCCCTTACAAGATAAGAGCCGTTGTCCCTAAAGGCTCACTTGTTGAGAGCAATTGTACCTTACCTTATGGGAGCCGTTGTCCTTAAACGCTTGCTTACTTGATGAGAGCAATTTCCCTTTACATGATTATAGCAGTTGTCCCTGATGCTTCCACACTCGATAAGAGGACTTGTCATTTACATGATGAGATCCATTGTCTCTAAAGGCTAACTTTATAAGGGAAATTTGTCCCTTCCATGTTAAGAGCCGTTGTCCCTAAAGGCTCAGTTGTTGTGAGCAATTGTTCCTTACTTTATGGGAGTCGTTATCCCTAAATGCTTGCTCACTTGATGAGAGCAATTGCCCTTTACATGATGATAGCCGATGTCCCCAATGCTTGCAGACTTGATAAGAGAAATTGTCACTTACATGATGAGATCCGTTGTCCTTAAAGGCCAACTTTATGAGGGCAATTTTCCCTTACATGATAAGAGCCGTTGTCCCTAAACGCTAACTTGCTGAGAGCAATTGTACAGCCGTTGTCCTTAAATGCTTGCTCACTTGATGAGAGCAATTGCCCTTTACATGATGATAGACATTGTCCCTAAAGGTTCCACACTTGATAAGAGGAATTGTCATTTACATGATGAAGTTCGTCGTCTCTAAAGGACTTTATAAGGGGAATTTGTCCTTTCCATGTTAAGAACCGTTGTCCTTAAAGGCTCACTTGTTGAGAGCAATTGTAGCTTACTTTACGGGAGTCGTTGTCCCTAAACGCTTGCTCACTTGATGAGAGCAATTGCCCTTTACATGATGATAGCCGATATCCCCAATGCTTGCACACTTGATAAGAGCAATTGTCACTTACATCATGAGATCCGTTGACCTTAAATGCTAACTTTATGAGGGCAATTTTCCCCTACATGATAAGAGCCGTTGTCCCTAAACGCTCACTTGTTGAGAGCAATGGTACAACTGTTGTCCTTAAATGCTTTTTTGGGTAAAGGGGAATAATCCTGTACCCCGGTAAATTGCATTAATCAAAAATTATTTAAGTACAATGGATATGGGTGAAGTCCCATATCTAAGCCCGTTACATAGGCATAAACATTTCTTTGTAACAAGAAAAAGACCACTACCACATAAACAAAACAAGACTACAATAAAACCAACTACTACCTAGTCCGACCTTGGAGCTTGAAATCTTCATAATATGCAGCCAAGTGTCTTGGTATTTCGTGTAGCTGATCCGTAAAGTAATCATACTCATAGTACTCTTCCTGGTCCTGACCACCACCCGTTGATGATAATGTACCCATAGGCATATCAAATAAATTCACAGACTCATCATACGTATTAAGAACCTCATCCACCTTACTGTCAGAATCAATTACTTCGCCAACCTTAGAGAAAGGGTTACTTCTTTTAGCAGCAGAATTAACAAAGGATAAGGAGGAACTAGACGGACCAGCCTCCTTACCCTTATCCATAAGTAAACTTCCAGGCGGCTCATGTAATGAAATAACATTAATGGAGGAGACATAAGTAGTATCCGCCATTACACTTCCATCATTAACATCCTTAGGCACAGCATCCTTAGGAATATCAATCACTTTCTCAGCCTCCATACGTTCATCAATATAACTCCTCAAGTCAGCCAAGTTAATATCATCTTTGAAGTACTTTCCATCAGTATTAGAGCTGTTGGAAACATCATTAGGCACCTTTGGAGTAGCATGTGGCTGTTCAACATCAATTGGCTTATCACAAACCAACTTCTCTCCCTCCTTAGAGATAAGAGGGGAAGGATCCTTCGGTATGGACGTAGTAGTCTGGTTGTTATTACTAGGTTTAGAAACGGGTCGATATATCAATTTAGGCTTACCAGAAACCCGCACCTTGTTAACACCCTTAGATTTACTCTTTGCAGCCCCACCACCATCATCCACACGTAATGTCCGTTTAACTTCCTTCTCCTTCCTATGGCACTCCTTATCCACATGGTGAAAAATTTTACATATAGAACATCGAGGCGGTTTATATTCAAATTCAATATCAATTCTTACCATACGATGCTCATTTGTCTTTGGTATAGGAATTGCCACAACAAGAGAGTCCACATAATCATTATCAGCTAAAATCTCAACTAAAACTCTAGCATACGAATTCATACCCCACGACTTGAGGCACATATTACTTGTGTGCTCATCAAACATAATGATTCATCCTAGTAAAACCCTAAAAGTTTCTCTCTCGCTGGCGACAAATAGTAAATCAGCGATTACACCATCTATACGATTCAATTACATATTATCTTTAATCCTTTAATTGTTTAATCTTCATCACTTTCGTGGGTCGGTTAGAGTTAATTGGTGGCTTCTATAATCGTGGGTCGGTGGCTCTCAATATTATTTATTCTTCAATCGCTGATTTACATCTATTTGTTTGTCGTCTTTATTGGTATATCATATACGTTCATCATCTATTGTTTATTCCTTGAAACGTGTTGATTGGCTGCATGTGACTCTTTGCACACCGATTCTATTCTTTTCAATTTATATATTCATAGTGGGTCGGTTTGTAATTCCTTTATATTGCATGCAATTCTTTGTCATTGCTACGCATTGATTATCATTCACAAACGAGTCCATATTTGGGTTTCGTTTTTTCTTCTATTGCGTACTGTTTTGGATGCTGGTGCTGAACGACAAATCTAAACTCTTTGTACTGGGAATTAATACAATACTCTTTTAGGGTTTGCTTAATTCTTCTCGTTTGGAAGTATACCCTATTCTAGGGTTTGTTTTGCCGAGGTACTGTTTGGTTGTTATTAGGGCTGTGGGTATAAGAGAGAGATGGAACAAGGTTTTCTCAACAAGTCAAGCAAGAACTCAATGAAAGATGGTCATGCTAGTTCGATGTTGAAGAATGATGGCAGTTCAGTTTTAAACGATTTGGCTAAAAGGATTAAGAAAACGGATGGTAAAACTTTGGTGAAAGATGGTAAACCTATGATGCCATATCGTTGTATAAAAAATAAGGAATCCTCTATTGGTTTCGTTGAAGATGCTGCTGCTAAGATCATTGATTTAACCAACGAAACCAAGAAGGACGGTTGTGAGGTGGGGTGTTCTACTCCCTCTTCTGTTTTGGTTGATGAGATTAGCCATGTTGCTGCTGGTACTACGAAGGATTATACGGTGGTTAATAATCATGCTAAGGTTGATCTATCTTTGGCTGATGTCGTTATACCGCAGGAAGAAGTGGATACGATTTGTTCACGATTTAATAACACACTTTATGGCTATTTTGTTGGACAAAGACCTGCGTTTCCTGTAGTCCAAAATTTCGTGCGTAATGTGTGGAAGAAATTCGGGTTAATGCATGTCATGTTACATCAAGGGTTTTTTATGTTTCAGTTCTCAAGTAAGGAAGGTATGGATAATGTTCTCATGCAAGGTACTTGGCGAATTAGGTCAATCCCACTAATTCTTCATATTTGGAATCCTAATTCAGAATTGATTAAAGAAGACATTAAGAAGGTTCATGTTTGGGTTAAATTGTATAATGTGCCGGTGGTGGCATATTCTAAGGTGGGGCTGAATCTGATCATGGCTAAACTAGGACGGATCATTTTGTTTGATGAGCACACAAGCAATATGTGCCTCAAGTCGTGGGGTATGAATTCGTATGCTAGAGTTTTAGTTGAGATTTCAGCTGATAATGATTATGTGGACTCTCTTGTTGTGGCAATTCCTACACTAAAGACAAATGAGCATCGTATGGTAAGAATTGATATTGAATTTGAATATAAACCGCCTCGATGTTCTATATGTAAAATTTTTGACCATGTTGAGAAGGAGTGCCATAGGAAAGAGAAGGAAGTTAAAAGGACATTACGTGTGGATGATGGTGGTGGGGCTGCAAAGAGTAAATCTAAGGGTGTTAACAAGGTGCGGGTTTCTGGTAAGCCTAAATTGATATATCGACCCATTTCTAAACCTAGTTATAACAACCAGGCTACTACGTCCATACCGAAGGATCCTTCTCCTCTTGTATCTAAGGAGGGAGTGAAGGTGGTTTGTGATAAGCCTATTGATGTTGAACAACCACATGCTACTCCAATGGTGCCTAATGATGTTTCCAACAGTTCTACTACTGATGGAAAGTACTTCAAAGATGATATTAACTTGGCAGAATTGAAGAGTTTTATTGATGAACGCATGGAGGCTGAGAAAGTGATTGATGTTCCTAAGGATGATTTGCCTAAGGATGTTAATGATGGAAGTGTAATGGCGGATACTACTTATGTCTCCTCCATTAATGATATTTCATTACATGAGCCGCTTGGAAGTTTAATTATGGATAAGGGTAAGGAGGCTGGTCCGTCTAGTTCTTCTTTATCCCTTGTTAATTCTGCTACTAAACGAAGTAACCCTTTCTCTAAGGTTGGCGATGTAATTGATTCTGACAGTGAGGTGGATGAGGTTCTTAATCCGTATGATGAGTCTGTGAATTTATTTGATATGCCTATGGGTACATTATCATCAACGGGTGGTGGTCAGGACCAGGAAGATTATTATGAATATGATGACTTTACCGATCAGCTACACGAATTACCAAGACACTTGGCTGCATACTATGAAGATTTCAAGCTCCAAGGTCGGACTAGGTAGTAGTTGGTTTTATTGTAGTCTTGTTTTGTTTCTGTGGTAGTGGTCTTTTTCTTGTAACAAAGAAATGTTTATGCCTATGTAACGGGCTTAGATATGGGACTTCACCCATATCCATTGTACTTAAATGATTTTTGGTTTATGCAATTTACCGGGGTACAGGATTATTCCCCTTTACCCAAAAAAATGATTCATCCTAGTTTAGCCGTGATCAGATTCAGCCCCACCTTAGAATATGCCACCAACGGCACATTATACAATTTAACCCAAACATGAACCTTCTTAATGTCTTCTTTAATCAATTCTGCATTAGGGTTCCAAATATGAAGAATTAGTGGGATTGACCTAATTCGCCAAGTACCTTGCATGAGAACATTATCCAGAAGTTGAGTGATATATTAGTGCTGGTATGATCGCACCCTCTGGAGAAAATGGCGACTTCCTTCTTCCATCTCAATTCTGGTCGATTTCCTAATCACTCTTGATTCCTATGCTTAATAACATCTTTACTATTGTGGAATAATTTGAGAATTATATCCCTCTAGTCAATTTTTTATTTTGCTGCTGTTTTAAGGTGTTAGGGTTTCGATTGTGTTATTATAAGGAATTCGTTATTTTCTTGTTTGTTTGGTTATTATCCTGATTGCTATTATCTTATTGCCTAGTCGATCTTCTGGTTGTTATCTCTTTAGTCGATTTAGGGTTTCTTATCCTAATCGAGTTATATTCCTAGGTCGGTTAGGTTTTACCATATTTAAAATCGACTTTCTCTTTATTCATTCCTATGCAGCTATGAAAGTCGATTAGGTTTTTCATCATGTAAGTCGGTTAGGGTTTCAGTTGTTTGTAATCCTTACGTGGGATTCTTGGTTCTTTTTTCTAGTTATCATATTGAAGTCAGCTTTTTAGGGTTTTTGCTGTTCGATTATTAATTAGGGTTTGTTATTGCTGCTGTATTCATCTCCTTGTAATTCGTGGGTTAGTCTTCATTATGGAGCCTAAGAAGCCTTTGAAGTCTATTCTCAAGAAACCAATGAGGACTGTTGTGGGTAAGGGATCTTCTTCGTTTCCTGAGCTAACAAAATCTGTTGGTGTGAATGATTTGACGAAAGGCACGACTTCTACGGTTGTTGCTAAAGATAAAACTGATTTAACGGAAACGGTTCCCATTGTTAGTGCTGGTACAATTGAAACAAGTGTGGAAAGTGGTCATTCGTGTTCGAATATGGGTAACTCCTATGATGGTAATGAGAGCAGCTCCCAAGAGGGAGCTTCATCAGTTGGACAAAAAGGGGAGGTGGAAAAGGGTTCGTTAATGAGTGGTATAGCTGCTAAGGTGACAAATGTTGATGGAAGGTCTACATTGGAGTTGGCTGGTCATGGTGATTCTCAAGTGCCTCTACAACAGCCTTTGCATGCAACAGTCATGACGGGTCATATTCAAGATGAAGGTAAGACTTCTAGTGTTTCTACTTCTAAACAGCAACCGAATGTTAATGGGGGGTATGGTAGTGGTAAGGATGTTGGTAAGTCTTCCAATGAGGTTTGTTCACAAAATAAGCCAAAGCTCTCATACGCCTCTATGTTTAAAACTAAAAATGCGTTTAAATCAGTTAACATTTGTGAGTTGCGTAATGAAGAACGTGTGGAGGGTGCGCATGTTGCAATACCTATGAAAGAAATTGAAGATGTTTCAGCGAGGTTTGCTAATACATTATATGGGTATTTTATTGGGAAACGGTTTGCTTTCCCTATTGTGGAGAACTATGTGAAGAATACTTGGGCTAAGTTTGGTTTGGAGCGTGTTATGCTAAATAATGGATTCTTTCTTTTTCAATTCGCCACTAAGGAGGGTATGGACCAAGTATTAGAGACGGGACCATGGTTGATTCGTTCTATTCCAATATTTTTGAACATATGGACGCCTAATACTACACTTGCTAAGGAAGAGATAACTTCAGCCCCCGTATGGTTGAAGTTACACAATGTCCCTATTGTTGCATATACGGAGGTTGGTTTGAGTTTAATTACGACACAAATTGGTAAGCCGATCATGTTGGATTCTTATACGAGTACTATGTGTGTTAAGTCGTGGGGACAGAACTCTTATGCTCGTGCCCTTGTGGAAGTGTCCTCTCTTAACACGCTGATGGATCATGTGGTTGTGGCCATTCCATTTTCTAATGGATCCGGTCATTCGTTGGTTCGCATTGACATTGAATATGAATGGAAGCCTCCTTGTTGTTCGGTGTGTAAGATTTTTGATCATAATGACGTGGCATGTCCCAAAAATGTTAAACAAACTAAGGTTTAGCCTAATGTTGATGAGGAGGGTTTTGTGGCTGCTTCGAAGCGTAAGGGTAAGGGTAAGGCACCAATGCAAGACAAGGTGCTTGATGGAGTTCGCTTTACCAAACCTAAGGTCCAATTTAACTATCGTTGGCAGCCGGTGTCGAAACCTAAAGGTGGATCTGATGGAGCGTCTTCGTCCAAGGGTAATGGTACTAGTAATGAATCAAATGCTCCTAAGGAGCTTGGTGACAAAAGTGCATCATCTCATATGACTTATGGTACGGATAAGGAAACAATAAGGCCCAATGTGGATGCTGGTCTTGATACGTTGGAAAATCAGCCTCCAAGTAATGTTCATGTCCACTCGAAGTACATTCATGATGACCTTAGTGATATTGCCACAAAGAACCCTTTTAGAGCGCTTGGTGATGGTGTTATATTAGGGCTTGAGGAGGACTTTTTGCAAGCAGACCAAGGGGTTCACGTAGTGGATAGTGAGAGTGATAATGAGGTTGATGAGCATATTGAATTTGGAAAACCAAATACGGACACTAGTGATTTCAAGGAAGCAAGCACTTCCTCTGTTGAAGTTCCTCATGTATAGTATCGCTTCATGGAATATACGGGGAATGAACCAATCCCCTAAACAAAATGAGGTTCGACAGGTTATTGGTGAGAATCAACTTTCTATTTGTGCTATTTTGGAATCGCATGTTTCTAATTCTCGTCTTCAGGAGTTATGCATGAAGGTTTTTAGAGGTTGGGATTGGACGTCTAATGGTAGTTTATGTAGTAGGGGGTCTCGTATTGTCTTGGGATGGAATATGGATTTGGTGGATTTAAATGTGGTTGCTATGACCGATGAGGTGATCCATACTTTCATTCGGTTCAAGGCTGATAAAAAAGAGTTGTTTTGTTCTTTTGTTTATGCTCATAATAGATATACTCATAGGAGACCTCTTTGGGATAATCTTGGGTTACATAACCAGCTGGTCCATAATCGTCCTTGGTGTGTGCTTGGGGACTTCAATTCTGTTCTTAATTTAGAAGATAAGATTGAAGGTTCCTCGGTTATTGATATTGCTATGCGGGAATTTAAAGAATGTGTTGATGCTAATGAGTTAGTGGATATTAATCGTTCGGGGTTGCAATTTACGTGGACTCAGAAACCGAGAGGTTTAGATGGTACCTTGAGGAAGATTGATCGTATAATGGCTAACCTTGGGTTTCTAGATTCTTTTGCTGGTGCTCATGCTATTTTTCAACCGTACCGGATCTCGGATCATTCCCCGGCAATTCTTCATATTCCTACGATGTGTAAGTTTAAACCTAGACCTTTTAAATTCTCTAACATTTTGGTGCAGAATACTCGATTTAAACAGCAAGTTAAAGAGTGTTGGAGCACGTCGGTGAGTGGGTTTCATATGTTTAAAGTGGTTAGTAAATTGAAGGCGCTCAAAAAGCCTTTTCGAAGAATGCTCTTTCGAGAAGGTAATATTCATGAGAATGTTTCTAAACTTCGCCATGAGTTAGATACGGTTCAGCGTGCCCTTGATTTGGATCCTTTTAATGTGGATTTGCGTGAGGAGGAAGCATGCTATCTTAATGCGTTCAATGAAGCTATTCTGAAGGAAGAATGTTTTCTCAAGCAAAAGGCTAAGGTTGAATGGCTTCGGGTTGGTGACTCGAATTCTGCATATTTCCATAAGGTTGTTAAAAGTAGGAAAGCTAGAAATCGGATTGATTCTATTTGTGATGGTAATGGTGTGCAATTGGTGGAGGATCAGATCCCTAATGCTTTTGTGTCTTTCTTCACGGGTTTTCTTGGTCAAGAGGGGACGTGTTTGCCTTTGGATGATTCTGATTTGTTTACTTCGATTCTTGATCCTAATGTGGCGTTACATATGGTGCGTGAGGTTACGACACGTGAGGTTAAAGATGCTATGTTTTCGATGGGTGATGATAAGGCTCCGGGTCCAGATGGTTATTCGGCTGCTTTCTTTAAGGGTGCTTGGGATATTATTTCGGATGATGTTACCAAAGCGGTTCAAGAATTTTTTGTGAATGGTAAGTTGCTTAAAGAGATTAATCATACTACTATTGCCCTTTTGCCTAAGGTCAATGCTCTTCAAGTGTATAAGTAAGATCATTGCTAATCGTATTAAGGATAGTCTTCCCGGTTTGGTTAGCCCGAATCAATCTGCGTTTGTTCCTGGTAGACGGATTGCGGATAACATTTTGCTTACTCAGGAGCTTATGCATAATTATCATCTTAATCGTGGTCCGCCTCGATGTGCTTTTAAGGTTGATATTCAGAAGGCCTACGATACGGTGAATTGGGATTTTTTGAGGGGTATTCTGGTTCGGTTTGGTTTTCATTCGCGTATGGTTCATTGGATCATGGAATGCGTGACTACTACTTCGTTTTCAATCAGTGTGAATGGTATTCTGCATGGTTATTTTAAGGGTAAGCGTGGGTTACGTCAAGGGGATCCTTTATCGCCGTATCTTTTTACGCTTGTTATGGAGGTGCTTACTCTTATCTTGAGGCGTCGGGTTAGGGATTCTAAGATGTTCACTTTTCATCACAAATGTTCTCATCTTAATATCATTAATCTTTGCTTTGCTGATGATTTGTTTTTGTTTGCTCATGGTGATGCTCAATCGGCCGGTATTATTATGGATTCTTTGGAAGAGTTTAAGGAGGTTTCGGGCTTGTCTCCTAGCTTGCCCAAGAGCACCGCTTATTTTTGTAATGTTCTTAATCATGTTAAGCTTGCTATTTTACAGATTCTTCCTTTTGTTGAGGGGACTTTGCCTGTGAAGTATCTAGGAGTGCCATTGGTTACAACTAGATTGATTTTTAGAGATTGTAGAGAATTGGTGGAGAAGCTGGCCAACCGTATTAATGATTGGAGGAATAAATCCCTCTCGTTTGCTGGTCGTCTTCAGCTTATTCAGTCAGTTCTTTCTTCTATGCACATATATTGGGCGTCGGTTTTTGTTCTTCCTGCTAGAATTGTGTCTGATCTTGAGCAACTTATGCGGGGTTTTCTTTGGAAAGGTTATTCTAAAGTTGCTTGGGAGGTTGTGTGCTTACCTAAAGAGGAGGGTGGGCTTGGGATTCGTAGGCTTGAATTTTTTAACACGGCTCTTATTGCTGCTCATATTTGGCGTTTATTCAATTCTATGGATTCTTTGTGGGTTAAATGGATTCATACATACAGGTTGCGTGGGCGTAATTTTGGGATGTTCCAAGTCGTGGTAATATGTCATGGAGTTGGAGGAAGATCCTTCAGATTAGGCCTCTTGTCAGGCAATTTGTTTGGTATAACATTGGTAATGGTATGAAGGCTTCTGCTTGGTTTGATAAGTGGTGTTCGGTTGGTCCTCTCTCTCTTATAGTGTCTTCAAGGGATATATATCGGGCTGGTTTTACTTCTAATTCCTTGGTTCGGGACATTATTTTGGAGGATTCTTGGGCATGGCCGAATGTGTGGGGAACTAAGTATCCTATGATTACATCTATTCCGGTTCCTTCCCTTAATGCTAGTGTGGATGATCGGTTAGTTTGGAAGACGGGGGATGGTCATGCGAAGTCTTTCTCTGTTTCGACAGTTTGGGAGTGTATTCGCCCGCGTGGACAAGTTGTTGATTGGTTTCATCTTGTTTGGTTCTCGCACCGTATCCCGAGGCATGCTTTTCATTTATGGCTTGTGATGAGAAGGAGACTTCGTACTCAGAATAGAATTCGCCCTAATGATCCCTCTATTGGCACTCTTTTGTGCCCTTTGTGTAATACTCAACCGGATTCTCATGATCATCTTTTCTTTGAGTGTTTGTATTCTTCTCAGGTTTGGGATTCGTTGAAGGTGTTTGCTGGTCTTACGGATATTCCTTCTTCTTTAGAGAATGTGGTTCATCATTTGGCTCCTATGGCTTCCTCTCGTTCTGTAAGGAGTGTTGTTTCTAAACTTTTACTTGCGGCTACGTCTTATTTCATTTGGCAAGAAAGAAACAATAGAATTTTCAAGCAGCAACGTCGGTCTGAAAGTCAAGTTATTGATGTGATTAAAGCAACGGTGCGTTTGAAGCTTCTTACATGTAGATTCAAGAGGAGAGCAAATGTGCTTAGCTTTTTGCGTGTGTGGCGTGTGCCTTCTTCTCTTATGCATTCTTGATGGCTTGTTCTATTCTTGATGCTGGTTTCGTTTCTTGGGAGCGTGAGGCTGGTCGTTTGCCTCTGGTTATGTCCTAGGTGGTTG
Source organism: Artemisia argyi (assembly GCA_030686995.1). NCBI lineage: Eukaryota > Viridiplantae > Streptophyta > Magnoliopsida > Asterales > Asteraceae > Artemisia > Artemisia argyi. The sequence continues at coordinate 112,597,611 of CM060688.1, read as the reverse complement.
TTGGGCTTTGTTGGAGATTCGGGTGAGTGCTGTGCTCTTTTTCCCTACTCCAAGGTTTTCCCAAGGGGTTTTTACTTGGAAAGGGTTTTTAAGGAGGCAGGCTCACTTGATTCATCATTCTCCTTCGAAGAGTTGGGCGGATTTGTGTGGTGATTCGTGTGTCATTAGGTGGTTATTTCCAGTAGGAGTTTTGGTTTTTGTATGTATTGTTAGTTTAAACGCTTAGTGGCCTGTCACAAGTGTTTTGTTGGATGTTCAAGCGATGCTTGAGGTTAATGTGGTACTTCAGCCACATTCCATTGTACTTAAACGTTTTTTTGGTGTAATATAATTTACCGGGAGGAATACCCTTTACCCAAAAAAAAAAAAAAAAAAAAAAAGAACATTATCCATGCCTTCCTTACTTGAGAACTGAAACATAAAAAACCCTTGATGTATCATGACATGCATTAACCCGAATTTCTTCCAAACATTATGCACGAAATTTTGGACTACAGGAAACGCAAGTCTTTGTCCAACAAAATAGCCATAAAGTGTATTATTAAATCGTGAACAGATCGTTTCCACTTCTTCCTGCGGTATAACGACATCAGCCAAAGCTAGATCAACCTTAGCCTGATTATTAACCACCGTATCATCCCTCGTAGTACCAGCCGCAACATGGCTAATCTCATCATTCAAAATAGAAGTGGGAGTAGAACACCCCACCTCACAACCGTCCTTATTGGTCTCCTTGGTTATATCTACGACATTAGCAGCAGCATCATCAACGAAACCAATAGATGATTCTTTATATTTTATACAACGATATGGCATCATAGGTTTACCATTTTTCCCCAAAATTTTATCATCAGTTTTCTTAATCCTTTTAGCCAAATCGCTTAAAACCAAACTGCCATCATTCATCAACATCGAACTAACATGACCATCTTTCTTTAAGTTCTTGCTCGATTTGTTGAGAAAACCTTTTTCCATTTCTCTCATATATCCTTGTTCCATCTCTCTCGTTAAACCCACTAAAAATCCAAATCTGAACCACGTAACAACCACAATCCCTAAAAACTTAGGGTTTCGTTCTACTTAGTTGAAAATAACCAAACCCTAAAAAAGGATTAGGTATTGCGTTATGCACAGAATCAAAGAGCTTGATCACACTAAATAACGAAACCCAAGAATAGATCTCGTATAGCATAAAACACTTTAACCAATTATGATTAAACAATGCGCACCAAGTAAAAAAGATCGATCCTTATATATGTAGTAAAGAAACCGACTATCAATCAAAGGATAATAAGGAACGATAAAACAACCAGCCAATACCAATCGCAATCTAAATATAAGCAAAAAGTCAAGTGCGATATAGAATAAAAAACACCACCGACCCACGATTCACAATAATATCAGAAAAACAACGTGTGTGAATTTAGGGACCAAAAAGCAATTCAAAAGAAACCCTCAAAAACGTCCTTAAATGCTTGCTCACTTGATAAGAGCAATTGCCCTTTACATGATGATAGACATTGTCCCTAATGCTTCCACACTTGATTAGAGGAATTGTCACATACATGAAGAGATCCGTTGACTATAAAGGTAACTTTATAAGGGCAATTTGTCCCTTACATGATAAGAGCCGATGTCCCTAAAGGTTCACATGGTGAGAGCAATTGTACCTTACTTTATGGGAGCCGTTGTCCCTAAATGCTTGCTCACTTGATGAGAGCAATTGCCCTTTACATGATGATAGCCGTTGTCCCTAATGCTTTCACACTTGACACGAGCAATTGTCACTTGCATGATGAGATCCATTGTCCCTAAAGGCTAATTTATGAGGGCAATTTGTCCCTTACATGATAAGAGCCGTTGTCCCTAAAGGTTCACTTGTTGAGTGCAATTGTACCTTACTTTATGGGAGCCGTTGTCCCTAAACGCTTGCTCACTAGATGAGAGCAATTCCCTTTTACATGATGATAGTCGTTGTCCCTAATGCTTGCACACTTGACAAGAGCAATTGCCACTTGCATAATGAGATCCGGTGTCCCTAAAGGCTAACTTTATGAGGGCAATTTGTCCCTTACATGATAAGAGCCGTTGACCCTAAAGGCTCTCTTGTTGAGAGCAATTGTACCTTACTTTATGGGAGCCGTCGTCCCTAAATGCTTGCTCACTTGATGAGAGCAATTTCCCTTTACACGATTATAGCCGTTGTCCCTAATGCTTCCACACTTGATAAGAGCAATTGTCACTTAAATGATGTGATCCATTGTCTCTAAAGGCTACCTTTATAAGGGCAATTTGTCCCTTCCATGATAAGAGCCGTTGTCCCTAAAGGCTCACTTCTTGAGAGCAATTGTACCTTACTTTCTGGGAGCCGTTGTCCCTAAATGCTTGCTCACTTGATGAGAGCAATTGCCCTTTACATGATGATAGCCGTTGTCCCTAATGCTTACACACTTGATAAGAGCAATTGTCACTTACATGATGAGATCCGTTGTCCCTAAAGGTTAACTTTATGAGGGCGATTTGTCCCTTACATGATAAGAGCCTTTGTCTCTAAAGGCTTACATGTTGAGAGCAATTGTACCTTACTTTATGGGTGCCATTGTCACTAAAGGCTTGCTCACTTGTTGAGTGCAATTGCCCTCTACATGATAATAGGCGTTCTCCCTAATGCTTGCACACTTGATAAGAGCAATTGTCACTTGCATGATGAGATCGGTTGTTCCTAACGGCTAACTTTATGAGGGCAATTTCTCCCTTACATGATAAGAGCCGTTGTCCCTAAAGGCTCACTTGTTGAGAGCAATTGTACCTTACTTTATGGGAGCCGTTGTCCCTACACGCAGGCCCACTTGATGAGAGCAATTGCCCTTTACATGATGGTAGTCGTTGTCGCTAATGCTTCCACACTCGATAAGAGGAATTGTCACTTACATGATGAGATCCGTTGTCCCTAATGGCTAACTTTATAAGGACAATTTGTCCCTTCCGTGATAAGAGCCATTGTCCTTAAAGACTCACTTGTTGAGAGCAATTGTACATTACTTTATGGGAGCCGTCGTCCCTAAATGCTTGCTCACTTGATGAGAGCAAATTGCCCTTTACATGATGATAGTCGTTTTCCCTAATGCTTGCACACTTGACAAGAGCAATTGTCACTTACATGATGAGATCCGTTGTCCCTAAAGGCCAACTTTATGAGGGCGATTTGTCTCTTGCATGATAAGAGCCGTTGTCCCTAAAGGCTCACTTGTTGAGAGCAATTGTACCTTACCTTATGGGAGCCGTTGTCCCTAAACGCTTGCTTACTTGATGAGAGTAATTTCCTTTTACATGATTATAGCCGTTGTCCCTAATGCTTCCACACTTGATAAGAGGACTTGTCATTTACATGATGAGATCCATTGTCTCTAAAGGCTAACTTTATAAGGGAAATTCGTCCCTTCTAAGTTAAGAGTCGTTCTCCCTAAAGGCTCACTTGTTGTGAGCAATTGTACCTTACTTTATGGGAGTCGTTGTCCCTAAACGCTTGCTCACTTGATAAGAGCGATTGCCCTTTACATGATGATAGCCGATGTCCCCAATGCTTGCACACTTGATAAGAGCAATTGTCACTTACATGATGAGATTCGTTGTCCTTAAAGGCCAACTTTATGAGGGCAATTTTCCCTTACATAGAGCCGTTGTCCCTAAACGCTAACTTGTTGAGAGCAATTGTGCAGCCGTTGTCTTTAAATGCTTGCTAACTTGATGAGAGCAATTGCCCTTTACATGATGATAGACGTTGTCCCTAATGGTTCCACACTTGATAAGAGGAATTGTCATTTACATGATGAAGTCCGTTGTCTCTAAAGGGTAACTTTATAAGGGCAATTTGTCCCTTCCATGTTAAGAACCGTTGTCCTTAAAGGCTCACTTGTTGAGAGCAATTGTACCTTACTTTACGGGAGTCGTTGTCCCTAAACGCTTGCTCACTTGATGAGAGCAATTGCCCTTTACATGATGATAGCCGATGTCCCTAATGCTTGCACACTTGATAAGAGCAATTGTCACTTACATCATGAGATCCGTTGACCTTAAATGCTAACTTTATGAGGGCAAATTTCCCCTACATGATAAGAGCCGTTGTCCCTAAATGCTTGCTCACTTGATAAGAGCAATTGCCCTTTACATGATGATAGACGTTGTCCCTATCTCTGATTGGTGAGGTTTTGGTTCTTAACTAATTATTGAATATTGCAATCGTGGTCCTTTGGAAGATATTGCAATCGTGGGTCGGTGTTAGTATTTCCTAGATTCGTTTTTTTTGTTTGTTTTAAGGCGACAAAGGGATTTCCAATTAATACTTTAATCTGTCGTTTATTGCATGGTTATTATCCCTTTATTGAGATTCTATCATTAATTTATGTACGATTCATCATGAGTGTCGGTTAGGATGATTGTTGGGTTTCGCTGCTTTTTTGTTTTTGGGTTGTCGATGCTTGGTTGTGGATTTTTCTAGGGTTTTTGTTCCGTTCGTTCTTTAAGGTTTTTTTGGGTTTCGTTTCTGTTGGTTCTTTTTAATTCAATTTGTGTTGGTTATGGATTCGTCTAAATTACAAACTAAATCAACGATCTCTCCTAATTCGAACCTGATATCTAATGATCCTATATTAAAGTCCATCTTGAAGAATAAGGGTGCTGCTATTGTTAATAAGTCGTATATTTCTCCTGTGGAGGTATCTTCATCTGATGGGCAAAGTGAGGGTTTAGAGGAAGATTTGTCGCTAAGTGGTATTGCTTCTAAGCTTAAGAGTGTTGATGGTCTGATTCTAAGTAAAGATGGTAAGGTTTTGAAACCTTATCGTGTGGTAAAGTTCGCTGATCAAGAGGATATGTTGGACACGAGTAAGAATATGGATGATGTGATTGATCATAGTACTTTGGTTGGGAATAAGAAGGGTGCTAGTGATAAGACAAAGGATGCCATGGGTGATGCTAATCAACTCTCTAGTGCACATGCTACGAATGTAACTCAAGGTACTGGTATGAAGGATTCTAGTCAACAAGGGAAGTCTACTGTTGAGAGTGCTAATTGTGGTGATCATGGTAAACCTTCTAGTGCTGCTGGTTCACAAACAGCTCCTAAACTCTCTTATGCTTCTATGTTTACTACTAAGAACTCGTTCAAATCTGTTAACTTGTGAATTAAGTAATGAGGAACGTGTGGAAGGAGCTCATGTCACAATTCCTTTAAAAGAAATTAATGATGTTTCGGCCAGATTTGCTAACACTATCTACGGGTATTTTATTGGGAAACGTCTTGCATTCCCTATTGTGGAGAATTATGTTAAGAATACATGGGCTAAATTTGGATTGGAACGTGTCATGTTAAATAATGGTTTCTTTTTATTTCAATTTTCTACTAAGGATGGAATGGATAAAGTGTTAGAGGCTGGTCCGTGGTTGATTCGTTCTATTCCTATCTTTTTGAACATTTGGACGCCTAATACTAAGCTTGCAAAGGAAGAGGTAATTTCAGCCCCCTTATGGGTGAAGTTACATAATGTGCCAATTGTTGCTTATACGGAGGTTGGATTAAGCTTGATTACAACTCAAATTGGTAAACCTATCATGTTGGATTCGTACACGAGTACTATGTGTGTTAAATCTTGGGGTCAGAATTCATATGCTCGTGCTCTTATTGAAGTGTCTTCTATTAACAAGTTAATGGATCATGTGGTTGTGGCAATTCCGTTGGTTTAGGTCATTCCTTGGAACGTATTGATATTGAATATGAATGGCAGCCCCCACGATGTGGTTTGTGCAAAATTTTTGATCATGATGATGCTGCATGTCCCAAGAAGGTTAAACAATCTAGTGTAAAGTCTAATGTTGATGAGGAAGGCTTTGTTGAAGCTACTAAGCGTAAGGGTAAGGGTAAAGTGCCAACTCATGAGAAGGTTATTGATGGAGTTCGTTTTGCAAAACCTAAGGTTACATTTAATTATCGTTGGCAGCCGGTTTCGAAAACTAAAGGGGGGTCTGATGGAGCATCGTCTTCTAAGGGTAATAGTACTAACAAGGAACCTACTGTTCCTATGGATGGTGTGGAGAATGGTGCTTCATCTTCAAAGGCTCATGGTACAATTAATGTATCAAGTGACAAGAATGTGGAAGCTGGTCTTAATTCATTGGATAATCAGGTTAATAGTGATGTTCCAGCCCCTTCTAAGTATATTCATGATGATTTAAGTGATATTGTCACTAAGAATTCTTTTGGAGCGCTTAGTGATGATGTGACCAGTTCTGAATTTGGGTTTGAGGAGGATTTATCTCATGAGAATAAAGAGGTTCATGAAGTGGATAGTGATACGGATAATGAGGTTGATGAGTATATTGAATGTGGTAAACGAAACACGGTCACGAGTAATCAAAAGGAAGCAAGCACTTCCTCTGTTGATGTTCCTCATGTATAGTATCGCTTCTTGGAATATTAGGGGAATGAACCAATCCCCTAAACAAAATGAGGTTCGTCAGGTTATTTGTGAAAATCAACTTTCTATTTGTGCTATTTTGGAATCGCATGTCTCTAATTCTCGTCTTCAGGAGTTAGGCATGAGGGTGTTTGAAGGTTGGGATTGGACTTCTAATGGTAATTTGAGTAGTAGTGGTTCTCGTATAATTTTGGGATGGAATGTGGATGCGGTTGATTTGAATGTGGTTGCTATGTCTGATCAGGTGATCCATACTTTCATTCGATTTAAGGCTGATAAAAAGGAGTTGTTTTGTTCTTTCGTTTATGCTCACAACAAGTATATTCATCGGAGACCCCTATGGGATAATCTTGGATTACATAAACAGCTGGTTCGTAATCGCCCTTGGTGTGTTCTTGGGGATTTCAATTCAGCTCTTAACTTAGAAGATAAGGTCGAGGGTTCTTCGGTTATTGATATTGCGATGCGGGAATTTAAGGAGTGTGTGGATGCGAATGAGTTGGTTGATATAAACCGCTCGGGGCTGCAATTTACTTGGACTCAAAAGCGAGAGGTGTGGATGGTACTTTGAGGAAGATTGATCGCATAATGGCTAACCTTGGGTTTTTGGATTCGTTTGCTGGTGCTCATGCTATCTTTCAGCCGTACCGTGTTTCTGATCACTCCCCGGCTATTATTCATATTCCTACCATATGTAAGTTTAAACCTAGGCCTTTTAAATTCTCTAATATTCTTGTTCAGAATTCTAGGTTTAAACAGCAAGTTCAAGAGTGTTGGGGTACATCGGTCAGTGGTTTTCATATGTTTAAAGTGGTTAGTAAATTGAAGGCGCTTAAAAAGCCTTTTCGGAATATGCTTTTCCGAGAAGGGAATATTCATGAGAAAGTTACTAAGCTTCATCATGAATTGGATGAGGTTCAACGTGCCCTTGATTTGGATCCTTTTAATGTTGATTTGCAGGAGGAGGAAGCATGCTATCTTAATGCTTTCAATGATGCTGTTTTGAAGGAAGAATGTTTTCTCAAGCAAAAGGCTAAGGTTGAATGGCTTCGGGTTGGTGACTCGAATTCTGCATATTTTCATAAGGTTGTAAAGACTAGGAAAGCTAGGAGTCGGATTGATTCTATTTGTGATGGTAATGGTGTGCATTTGGTGGAGGATCAGATTCCTAATGCTTTTGTATCTTATTTTACATCATTGCTTGGTCAAGAGGGGCTTACTTTACCATTGGATGATTCTGCTCTTTTCACATCGACTCTTGATCCTAATGTGGCGCTTGATATGGTTCGCGATGTTACGTCTCGTGAGGTGAAAGATGCTATATTTTCTATGGGAGATGATAAGGCGTCGGGTCCATATGGTTATTCGGCTGCATTTTTTAAGGGTGCTTGGGATATTATTTCGCATGATGTTACTAAGGCGGTTCAGGAATTTTTTGTTAATGGTAAATTGTTGAAAGAGATTAATCATACTACCATTGCTCTTTTGCCTAAGATCAATTCTCCCACTCGGATAACTGATTTTAGGCCTATTTCGTGTTGCAATGTGATTTTCAAGTGTATTAGTAAGATTATTGCCAACCGGATTAAGGAGAGCCTTAGCACTTTGGTTAGTCCGAATCAGTCTGCGTTTATTCCTGGTAGATGGATTGCCGATAACATTCTGCTTACTCAGGAGCTTATGCATAATTATCACCTTAATCATGGTCCATCTAGATGTGCTTTTAAGGTGGATATTCAGAAGGCGTACGACACGGTTAATTGGCAGTTTTTGAGGTGTATTCTGGTTCGTTTTGGTTTTCATCCACGTATGGTTCACTGGATTATGGAGTGTGTTTCTACTACTTCGTTTCTATTAGTGTGAATGGCATTTTGCATGGTTATTTTAAGGGTAAGCGTGGTCTTAGGCAAGGGGATCCGTTATCACCTTATCTTTTCACGCTTGTTATGGAGGTGCTTACCCTTATTTTGAGGCGTCGCGTTCGAGATTCTGATTTGTTCACTTTCCATCACAAATGCTCGCAACTTAATTTAATTAATCTTTGTTTTGCTGATGATTTGTTCTTGTTTGCTCATGGTGATGCGCTTTCGGCAGGTGTTATTATGGACTCCTTAGAGGAGTTCAATGATATTTCGGGCTTGTCCTAGCTTACCCAAGAGTACTGCTTATTTCTGTAATGTTCTTAATCATGTTAAGCTAGCTACTTTGCAGATTCTTCCATTTGTTGAAGGGACCTTGCCTGTGAAGTATCTTGAGGTGCCGTTGGTTACTACCAGATTGATACTTCGAGATTGTAAGGTATTGGTGGAGAAGCTTTCTAATCGCATTAATGATTGGAGGAATAAATTCCTCTCCTTTGCTGGTCAGCTTCAGCTTATTCAATCTGTTCTGTCTTCTATGCACATTTATTGGGCCTCGGTTTTTATTCTCCCTGCTCGTATTGTGTATGATCTTGAGCAGCTTATGCGGGGTTTCCTTTGGAAAGGTAAGTCTAAAGTCGCTTGGGAGGTTGTGTGCTTACCTAAACAGGAGGGAGGGCTTGGGATTCGTAGACTTGAATCTTTTAATACGGCTCTAACTGCTGCTCATATTTGGCATTTGTTCAATTCTATGGATTCTTTATGGGTGAAATGGATTCATACATATAGGTTGCGTGGTCGTAACTTTTGGGATGTTCCATGTCGTGGTAATCTTTCTTGGAGTTGGCGGAATATACTTCAGATTAGGCCTCTTGTTAGGCAATTTTTTTGGTATAATATTGGGAATGGTTTGAAGGCTTCTGCTTGGTTTGATAAGTGGTGTTCGGTTGGTCCTCTTTCTCTTATTGTGTCCTCGAGGGATATTTATCGGGCTGGTTTTTCTTCGAATTCTTTGGTTCGGGACATTATTTTAGAGGATTCTTGGGCTTGGCCGAATAGGTGGGGAGATCGGTATCCAATGCTTACATCAATTTCAGTTCCTACCTTATATGATAATATTGATGATCGTTTAGTTTGGAAGACGGGTGATGGTCATGTTAAGTCTTTCTCTGTCTCTTCTGTTTGGGAGTGTATTAGGCCACAAGGACAGGTTGTTGATTGGTTTCATCTTGTTTGGTTCTCGCATCGTATTCCGAGGCATGCTTTTCATTTGTGGCTGGTTTTGAGAAGGAGGCTTAGTACTCAGGATATGCTTCGTTCTAATGATCCCACGCGAGACGGACTTGTGTGCCCTTTATGCAAAACTCAACCAGATTCTCATAATCATCTTTTCTTTGAGTGTTTGTTTTCTTTTCAAGTTTGGGACTCTTTGAAGGTGTTTGCTTGTCTTACGGATATCCCTTCTACTTTAGAGAATGTGGTGTATCACTTGATTCCTATCTCTACATCTCGGTCTGTGAGAAGCGTTGTTTCAAAGCTGTTGTTTGCGGCGACTTCTTATTTTATTTGGCAGGAAAGAAACAACAGGATCTTTAAGCAGCAACGTCGGTCTGAAAGCCAATTGATTGATGTCATTAAATCAACGGTGCGTTTGAAGCTTCTTACTTGTTGTTTCAAAAGGAAGGTGAATGTGCTTGACCTATTGCGTGTTTGGCGGCTCCCTATGACTCTTATGCATTCTTAATGGCGAGTTCAATTCTTGATGATGCTTTCGTGGTTTAGGTGCGTGAGGCTGTTCCTGAGTCCTTGGTTGTTGCTTTTGGCGGTAGTTAGAGTTCGTCGGAGATTCGGGTGAGTGATGTACTCTTTTTCCCAACTCCAAGGTTTTCCCTCTGGTTTTTACTTGGAAAGGGTTTTTAAGGAGGCAGGCTCATCTAGTTCATCAATCTCCCTCGAAGAGACGGGCGGATATATGTGGTCTTTCTTGTGTCATTAGATGGTTATTTCCGGTTGGTGTATTGGTTAATGTAATTATTTATTGTTTTAACGCTTAGTGGCCTGTCACAAGCGTTTTAGTTGGATGTTCAAGCGTTGCTTGAGGTTAATGTGGTACTTTAGCCACATTCCATTATAATTAAATGATTTTTTGGTGTAATATATTTTACCGGGTGGAATGCCCTTTACCCTTGACGTTGTCCCTAATGCTTCCACACTTGATTAGAGGAATTGTCACTTACATGAAGAGATCCGTTGACTATAAAGGCTACCTTTATAAGGGCAATTTGTACCTTACATGATAAGAGCCGTTGTCCCTAAAGGTTCACTTGTTGAGAGCAATTGTACCTTACTTTATGGGAGCCGTTGTCCCTAAACGCTTGCTCACTTGATAAGAGCAATTGCCCTTTACATGATGATAGCCGTTGTCCCTAATGCTTGCACACTTGACAAGAGCAATTGTCACTTGCATGATGAGATCCGTTGTCCCTAAAGGGTAATTTATAAGGGCAATTTGTCCCTTACATGATAGGAGCCGTTGTCCCTAAAGGCTCACTTGTTGAGAGCAATTGTACCTTACTTTATGGTAGCCGTTGTCCCTAAATGCTTACTCACTTGATGAGAGCAATTGCCCTTTACATGATGCTAGTCGTTGTCCCTAATGCTTGCACACTTGCCAAGAGCAATTGTCACTTGCACGATGAGAGCCGGTGTCCCTAAAGGCTAACTTTACGAGGGCAATTTGTCCCTTACATGATAATAGCCTTTATCCCTAAAGGTTCAGGGGCAAGTGGGTAAGGGAAAGGGAAACGTAAAGGGAAAGGAATGCAAAGGAATGAGTGGGGTGGGTAATCAATACCTTACCCCCCCCCCCCAATTTACTCTATAATGGCTGATTACCCACTACGGGGTAATCAATACCTTACCCCTCCTTAACCAAGCACCATCATTTGAAGAATGTGGGCCCTTTTCAATTCCTTACCTATTCCCCACCCACCTTTACCCCCCACCAAGCACCCCCTCACTTGTTGAGAGCATTTGTAACTTACTTTATTTGAGCCGTTGTCCCTAAACACTTGCTCACTTGATGAGTGCAATTTCCCTTTACATGATGATAGTTGTTGCCCCTAATGCTTGCACACTTGATAAGACCAACAGTCACTTCCATGATGAGATCCGCTGTCCCTAAAGACTAACTTTATAAGGGCAATTTGTCCCTTGCATGATAAGAGCCGTTGTCCCTAAAGGCTCACTTGCTGAGAGCAATTGTACCTTACTTTATGGGAGTCGTTGTCCCTAAACGCTTGCTTACTTGATGAGAGCAATTGCCCTCTACATGATGATAGCCGATGTCCCCAATGCTTGCACACTTGATAAGAGCAATTGTCACTTACATGATGAGATCCGTTGTCCTTAAAGGCCAACTTTATGAGGGTAGTTTTCCCCTACATGATAAGAGCCGTTGTCCCTAAATGCTAACTTGTTGAGAGCAATTGTACAGCCGTTGTCCTTAAATGGTTGCTCACTTGATGAGAGCAATTGCCCTTTACATGATGATAGATGTTGTCCCTAATACTTCCACACTTGATTAGAGGAATTGTCACTTACATGAAGAGATCCATTGACTATAAAGGCTACCTTTATAAGGGCAATTTGCCCCTTACATGATAAGAGGCGTTGTCCCAAAAAGGTTCACTTGTTGAGAGCAATTGTACCTTACTTTATGGGAGTCGTTATCCCTAAACGCTTGCTCACTTGATGAGAGCAATTGCCCTTTACATGATGATATCCGTTGTCCTTAATGCTTGCACAGTTGACAAGAGCAATTGTCACTTGCATGATGAGATCCGTTGTCCCTAAAGGCTAATTTATGAGAGCAATTTTTCCCTTACATGATAGGAGCTGTTGTCCCTAAAGGCTCACTTGTTGAGAGCAATTGTACCTTACTTTACGGGAGCCATTGTCCCTAAATGCTTACTCACTTGATGAACACAATTGCCCTCTACATGATGATAGCCGATGTCCCCAATGCTTGCACGCTTGACACGTTGTCCCTAAAGGCTAACTTTATGAGGGCAATTTTCCCTTATGTAATAAGAGCCGTTGTCCCTAAACGCTCACTTGTTGAGAGAAATTGTACCTAACTTTATGGGAGCCGTTGTCCCAAAATGCTTGCTCACTTGATGAGAGCACTTGCCATTTACATGATGATAGACGTTGTCCCTAATGGTTCCACACTTGATAAGAGGAATTGTCAATTACATGGTAAGATCCGTTGTCTCTAAAGGCTAATTTATAAGGGCAATTTGTCCCTTACATGATAGGAGCCGTTGTCCCTAAAGGCTCACTTGTTGAGAGCAATTGTACCATACTTTATAGTAGCCGTTGTCCCTAAACGCTTGCTCACTTGATGAGAGCAATTGCCCTTTACATGATGATTGTCGTTATCCCTAATGCTTGCACACTTGACTAGAGCAATTGTCACTTGCACGATGAGATCAGGTGTCCCTAAAGGCTAACTTTATGAGGGCAATTTGTCCCTTACATGATAATAGCCTTTATCCCTAAAGGCTCACTTGTTGAGAGCATTTGTACCCTACTTTATTTGAGCGGTTATCCCTAAACACTTGCTCACATGATGAGTGCGATTTCCCTTTACTTGATGATAGCTGTTGCCCCTAATACTTGCACACTTGATAAGACCAATAGTCACTTGCCTGATGAGATCCGCTGTCCCTAAAGACTAACTTTATGAGGGCAATTTGTCCCTTACATGATAAGAGCCGTTGTCCCTAAAGGCTCACTTGTTGAGAGCAAGTGTACCTTACTTTATGGGAGCCGTTGTCCCTAAACGCTTGCGCACTTGATGAGAGCAATTGCCCTTTACATGATGATAGCCGTTGTCCCTAATGCTTACACACTTGATAAGAGGAATTGTCAGTTACATGATGTGATCCGTTGTCTGTAAAGGCTAACTTTATAAGGGCAATTTGTCCCTTCCATGTTAAGAGCCGTTGTCCCTAAAGGCTCACTTGTTGAGAGCAATTGTACCTTACTTTATGGGAGCCATTGTCCCTAAATGCTTGATCACTTGATGAAAACAATTGCCCTTTACATGATGATAGCCGAAGTCCCCAATGCTTGCACACTTGATAAGTGCAATTGTCACTTACACGATGAGATCCATTGTCCCTAAAAGCTAACTTTATGAGGGCAATTTTCCCTGATATAATAAGAGCCATAGTCCCTAAACGCTCACTTGTTGAGAGAAATTGTACCTAACTTTATGGGAACCGTTGTCCCTAAATGCTTGCTCACTTGATGAGAGCAATTGCCCTTTACATGATGATAGACGTTGTCCCTAGTGCTTCCACACTTGATATGATGAATTGTCACTTACATGAATAGATCCGTTGCCTATAAAGGTTACCATTATAAGGGCAATTTGTCCCTTACATGATAAGAGCTGTTGTCCCTAAATGTTCATTTGTTGAGAGCAATTGTACCTTACTTTATGGGAGCCGTTGTTCCTAAATGCTTGCTCACTTGTTGAGTGCAGTTGCCCTCTACATGATCATAGCCGTTGTCCATAATGCTTGCACGCTTGATAAGAGCAATTGTCACTTGCATGACGTGATCCGTTGTTCCTAAAGGCTTACATTATGAGGGCAATTTATCCCTTACATGATAAGAGCCGTAGTCCATAAAGGCTCACTTGTTGAGAGCAATTGTACCTTACTTTATGGGAGTCGTTGTCCCTAAACGCTAGCTCACTTGATGAGAGCAATTACCCTTTACATAATGGTAGCCGTTGTCGCTAATGCTTCCACACTTGATAAGAGGAATTGTCACTTACATGATGAGATCCGTTGGCTCTAAAGGCTAACTTTATAAGGTCAATTTTCCCTTCCATGATAAGAGCTGTTGTCCCTAAAGGCTCACTTGTTGAGAGCAATTTTACCTTACTTTATGAGAGCCGTTGTCCCTAAACGCTTGCTCACTTCATGAGAGCAAATTTCCCTTTACATGATGATAGCCGTTTTCCCTAATGCTTGCACACTTTATAAGAGCAATTGTCACTTACATGATGAGATCCGTTGTCCCTAAAGGCCAACTTTATGAGCGTGATTTGTCCCTTACATGATAACAGCCGTTGTCCCTAAAGGCTCACTTGTTGAGAGCAATTGTACCTTACCTTGTGGGAGCCGTTGTCCCTAAACGCTTGCTTACTTGATGAAAGCAATTTCCCTTTACATGATTATAGCCGTTTTCCCTAATGCTTCCACACTTGATAAGAGGAATTGTCATTCAAATGATGAGATCCCTTGTCTTTAAAGGCTAACTTTATAAGGGAAATTTGTCCCTTCCATGTTAAGAGCCGTCGTCCCTAAAGGCTCACTTACTTTATGGGAGTCGTTGTCCCTAAACGCTTGCTCACTTGATGAGAGCAATTGCCCTTTACATGATGATAGCCGATGTCCCCAATGCTTGCACACTTGATAAGAGCAATTGTCACTTACATGATGAGATCCATTGTCCTTAAAGGCCAACTTTATGAGGGCAATTTTCCCTTACATGATAAGAGCCGTTGTCCCTAAAGGCTAACTTGTTGAGAGCAATTGTATAACCGTTGTCCTTAAATCCTTGCTCACTTGATGAGAGCAATTGCCCTTTACATGATGATAGACGTTGTCCTTAATACTTCCACACCTGATTAGAGGAATTGTCACTTACATGAAGAGATCCGTTGACTATAAAGGCTACCTTTATAAGGGCAATTTGTCCCTTACATGATAAGAGACGTTGTCCCTAAACGGTTCACTTGTTGAGAGCAATTGTACCATACTTTATGGGAGCCGTTGTCCCTAAACGCTTGCCCACTTGATGAGAGCAATTGCCCTTTACATGATGATATCCGTTGTCCTTAATGCTTGCACACTTGACAAGAGCTATTGTCACTTGCATGATGAGATCCGTTGTCCCTAAAGGCTAATTTATGAGAGCAATTTGTCCCTTACATGATAGGAGCCGTTGTCCCTAATGGCTCACTTGTTGAGAGCAATTGTACCTTACTTTACGGGAGCCATTGTCCATAAACGCTTGCTCACTTGATGAACACAATTTCCCTTTACATGATGATAGCCGATGTCCCCAATGCTTGCACACTTGATAAGAGCAATTGTCACTTACGTGATGAGATCCGTTGTCCCTAAAGGCTAAATTTATGAGGGAAATTTTCCCTTATATAATAAGAGCCGTTGTCCCTAAACGCTCACTTGTTGAGAGAAATTGTACCTAACTTTATGGGAACCGTTGTCCCTAAATGCTTGCTCACTTGATGAGAGCAATTGCCCTTTACATGATGATAGACGTTGTCCCTAGTGCTTCCACACTTGATATGATGAATTGTCACTTACATGAATAGATCCGTTGCCTATAAAGGTTACCATTATAAGGGCAATTTGTCCCTTACATGATAAGAGCTGTTGTCCCTAAATGTTCATTTGTTGAGAGCAATTGTACCTTACTTTATGGGAGCCGTTGTTCCTAAATGCTTGCTCACTTGTTGAGTGCAGTTGCCCTCTACATGATCATAGCCGTTGTCCATAATGCTTGCACGCTTGATAAGAGCAATTGTCACTTGCATGACGTGATCCGTTGTTCCTAAAGGCTTACATTATGAGGGCAATTTATCCCTTACATGATAAGAGCCGTAGTCCATAAAGGCTCACTTGTTGAGAGCAATTGTACCTTACTTTATGGGAGTCGTTGTCCCTAAACGCTAGCTCACTTGATGAGAGCAATTGCCCTTTACATAATGGTAGCCGTTGTCGCTAATGCTTCCACACTTGATAAGAGGAATTGTCACTTACATGATGAGATCCGTTGGCTCTAAAGGCTAACTTTATAAGGTCAATTTTCCCTTCCATGATAAGAGCTGTTGTCCCTAAAGGCTCACTTGTTGAGAGCAATTTTACCTTACTTTATGAGAGCCGTTGTCCCTAAACGCTTGCTCACTTCATGAGAGCAAATTTCCCTTTACATGATGATAGCCGTTTTCCCTAATGCTTGCACACTTTATAAGAGCAATTGTCACTTACATGATGAGATCCGTTGTCCCTAAAGGCCAACTTTATGAGCGTGATTTGTCCCTTACATGATAACAGCCGTTGTCCCTAAAGGCTCACTTGTTGAGAGCAATTGTACCTTACCTTGTGGGAGCCGTTGTCCCTAAACGCTTGCTTACTTGATGAAAGCAATTTCCCTTTACATGATTATAGCCGTTTTCCCTAATGCTTCCACACTTGATAAGAGGAATTGTCATTCAAATGATGAGATCCCTTGTCTTTAAAGGCTAACTTTATAAGGGAAATTTGTCCCTTCCATGTTAAGAGCCGTCGTCCCTAAAGGCTCACTTACTTTATGGGAGTCGTTGTCCCTAAACGCTTGCTCACTTGATGAGAGCAATTGCCCTTTACATGATGATAGCCGATGTCCCCAATGCTTGCACACTTGATAAGAGCAATTGTCACTTACATGATGAGATCCATTGTCCTTAAAGGCCAACTTTATGAGGGCAATTTTCCCTTACATGATAAGAGCCGTTGTCCCTAAAGGCTAACTTGTTGAGAGCAATTGTATAACCGTTGTCCTTAAATCCTTGCTCACTTGATGAGAGCAATTGCCCTTTACATGATGATAGACGTTGTCCTTAATACTTCCACACCTGATTAGAGGAATTGTCACTTACATGAAGAGATCCGTTGACTATAAAGGCTACCTTTATAAGGGCAATTTGTCCCTTACATGATAAGAGACGTTGTCCCTAAACGGTTCACTTGTTGAGAGCAATTGTACCATACTTTATGGGAGCCGTTGTCCCTAAACGCTTGCCCACTTGATGAGAGCAATTGCCCTTTACATGATGATATCCGTTGTCCTTAATGCTTGCACACTTGACAAGAGCTATTGTCACTTGCATGATGAGATCCGTTGTCCCTAAAGGCTAATTTATGAGAGCAATTTGTCCCTTACATGATAGGAGCCGTTGTCCCTAATGGCTCACTTGTTGAGAGCAATTGTACCTTACTTTACGGGAGCCATTGTCCTTAAACGCTTGCTCACTTGATGAACACAATTTCCCTTTACATGATGATAGCCGATGTCCCCAATGCTTGCACACTTGATAAGAGCAATTGACACTTACGTGATGAGATCCGTTGTCCCTAAAGGCTAAATTTATGAGGGAAATTTTCCCTTATATAATAAGAGCCGTTGTCCCTAAACGCTCACTTGTTGAGAGAAATTGTACCTAACTTTATGGGAGCCGTTGTCCCAAAATGCTTGCTCACTTGATGAGAGCACCTGCCCTTTACATGAGATAGACGTTGTCCCTAATGGTTCCACACTTGATAAGAGGAATTGTCATTTACGTGATAAGATCCGTTGTCTCTAAAGGCTAACTTTATATGGGCAATTTGTCCCTTCCATGTTAAGAGCCGTTGTCCTTAAAGGCTCACTTGTTGAGAGCAATTGTACCTTACTTTACAGGAGTCGTTGTCCCTAAATGCTTGCTCACTTGATGAGAGCAATTGCCCTTTACATGATGATAGCCGATGTCCCCAATGCTTGCACACTTGATAAGAGCAATTGTCACTTACATGATGAGATCCATTGTCCTTAAATGCTAACTTTATGAGGGCAATTTTCCCCTACATGATAAGAGCCGTTGTCCCTAAACGCTCACTTGTTGAGAGCAATGGTACAACTGTTGTCTTTAAATGCTTGCTCACATGATAAGAGCAATTGCCCTTTACATGATGATAGACGTTGTCCCTAATTCTTCAACACTTGATTAGAGGAATTGTCACTTACATGAAGAGATCCGTTGACTATAAAGGCTACCTTGATAAGGTCAATTCGTCCCTTACATGATAAGAGCCGTTGTCCCTAAAGGTTCACTTGTTGAGAGCAATTGTACCTTACTTTATGGGAGCCGTTGTCCCTAAACGCTTGCTCACTTGATGAGAGCAATTGCCCTTTACACGATGATAGCCGTTGTCCCTAATGCTTTTTTTTGGGTAAAGGGGATTACCCCGGCAAATATATATAACCAAAAAAAGTTAAGTATAATGTGGCTGAAATGTCACATTAACCTCAAGCAACCACTAGAAAAACTAATGCTTATGACAGGCCATAAGCACAACAACCCTAGCTATACATCACAAGCAACTAACTAGGAATAAAACCAAGAAGAATCTTGAATCCAGAGAGCGTCCCGCTTCCAACCAGCAACATCAAAGAACCAAACAGCCAAACTCCATGAATGGCACCACCTTGAATAGCACCATTTCTTTGCCGCAACAAATGACCAAGAGTACATCAAAACATATTCGTTACAAACTATCCTCATCACTTCCAGGTGTGTAAACTCCTGTGATAGGTGAATCATTGAAAATAATGGATTTGATGTCTCTTTACCAATAGCCATCACTACTGGAGTAGCCAAATGTTTAAGTTCGAGAACTATGGTACACTTGATAACCATCTGATTTATTAGCAAATTAGAAACTATAAACGGATTTGAGTTGTCTTTACCTGTAGCCGTTTGCTCAGGACTAGCCAAATGTTTAGGCTCGAAAACTATGGTACACTTGATAACCATCTGATTTATTAGCAAATCAGAAACTATAAACGGATTTGATATGTCTTTACCTGTAGCCGTTTGCTCAGGAC
Organism: Artemisia argyi; assembly: GCA_030686995.1. NCBI lineage: Eukaryota > Viridiplantae > Streptophyta > Magnoliopsida > Asterales > Asteraceae > Artemisia > Artemisia argyi. The sequence goes on along the minus strand of CM060688.1, from coordinate 112,578,548 downwards.
TAGCCAATTCTTTAGGAGAAAAATCACCTTTGGTGAACTGAGAACCAAATATGGTATTCCACTGCCTTTACCACAATCCATATACTTGTGGCTAGCCAATTCTTTGGAATCCAATAAGGAAAAATCCATGGTGAATTGATGACCATACACCCCTCAGCAATTAAGTATGAATGGAAAACCTTGGAGTAAGGAACAAAGAGAACATCTCTCACTTGGATCTCCAAAGAACAATCCACAATGCCCCAAGCAACTTCCAAAGAGACCGTATCAACCGGCATATGCCACAACTCCATAGAAGAAATCGACATCATGTATGCATAAGAGAAGGGGGCAACTTCCACACACGAATGAGATCAATCACATTCGCCGTCTTCTTAAACCTGCATGTGAGAAGCTTCAACCGAACCGTGGACTTGATTAAATCAACAACTTGAGCTTCTGATCTAATTTGCTTCTTAGAAAGCCGGCTGTTTCTTTCTTGCCATATAAAGTATGTCGTGGCAGTAAGCAAGAGCTTAGAAACAACACTCCGAACAGACCTTGACTTTGCCGACACAAGAAGGGCACTAACAATAGCATCCAACGAAGAAGGCAAGGAGCTAAAAGCGTCTTACAAAGAGGACACAACAACGGATCATCGTCTGAAGTATCTTGACGCCTTAACATATCTTGAGTCCGTAACCGCCTCTTTATAACTAACCACAAGTGAAAGGCATGCCTCGGAATCCGATGAGAAAACCACACCAGGTGATACCAATCAACATTAATATCACGCGGCCTAATGTACTCCCAAACCAAAGAAACAGAAAATGGACGAAACACCCCATCATTAGAACGCCACCCTAAAGAATCAGCCATGTGATCGACCAATTGAGGAACTGATATAGAACCAAGAGCGGGGTAACGAACCTTCCAATCAATAGGCCAAGCCCACCCATTAGAAGTAATGATCTCCCGAACAGTAGTATTAGAATTAAAACCAGCCCGGTGAATATCACGAGGAGAAACAATACGAGATATAGGACTTAGCAAACACCAAGAATCAAACCATGCTGAAGCCTTAGAGCCATCCCCTAATTTATACCATATAAATTTTCGAACAAGGGATCTAAGCTGAAGGATTTTACGCCAACTCCATGTCATATTACCACGACATGGGATATCCCAGAAATTACGCCCCCTAAGCTTATGAGAATGAATCCATCTAACCCATAGAGACTCCTTACCAGTAACAATACTCCAAATATGGGTAGTGATCAGCGCACTATTAAACGTATCCAACCTCCTAATCCCAAGCCCACCTTCCTGCCTAGGAAGACAAACCACCTCCCATGCAACTTTAGATTTAGCCTTTTGCCCCTCACCCTTACCCCACAAAAAACCCCTCATAAGCTGCTCAAGATCATGGATAATACGGGAAGGAAGGATAAAAACCGAAGCCCAGTAAATATGCATAGAGGATAGCAGAGACTGAATAAGTTGAAGCCTACCAGCAAAAGAGAGGGATTTATTCTTCCAATCATTAATAGATTAGACAACCTCTCAACCAACTCCTTACAGTCTCTAAAGATCAGCCTAGTAGTAACCAAAGGAACGCCCAAATACTTAACTGGAAGACTACCCTCAACAAACGGAATCACCTATAAAATGGCAAGCTTGACATGGTTACGAACATTACAAAAATAAGTCGTGCTCTTAGGCAAACTCGGGGTTAGACCAGAAACTTGCTTAAACTCGTCCAAAGCCTCTATAATAACTCTAGCCGATTCAACGTCACCATGAGCAAAGAGAAATAGATCATCAGCAAAGCAAAGATTAATGATATTAAGGTTAGAGCAATGACGATGAAATGTAAATAGCTCAGAATTGCGAACCCGCTTCCGTAAAATACGAGTAAGAACCTCCATGACAAGGGTAAATAGATAAGGCAACAACGGATCACCTTGCCGAAGACCCCTCTTTCCCTTAAAATAACCATGCAGATTACCGTTAACACTAACAGAGAAAGAAGTCGATGTCACACATTCCATAATCCAACCAATCATACGGTTGTGGAAACCAAAACCAATCAGAATTTGCCGCAAAAAGTTCCAATCAACCGTATCATAAGCCTTCTGAATATCCACTTTAAAAGCACATCTCGCCGGACCCCGATCAACATGATAATTATGCATAAGCTCCTGAGTGAGTAAAATATTATCCGAAATCCTCCTACCCGGAACAAAAGCTGATTGGTTCAAGCTGACTAAGGATGTTAAACTATTCTTGATGCGGTTAGCAATAATCTTGCTAATACATTTAAATAATACATTGCAGCAAGAAATGGGCCTAAAGTCATTAATCCGAGTTGGAGAAGTAACCTTAGGAAGAAGAGCAATAATAGTATGGTTCATTTCCTTCAAAAGCTTACCATTAGTAAAGAATTCCTGAATCGCGTTAGTAACATCCGAAGACACAATATCCCAAGCTCCTTTAAAGAAAGCCGCCGTATACCCATCCGGACCAGGAGATTTGTCATCCCCCATAGAAAATAAAGCATCCTTAACTTCTTGCATAGAAACATCCCAAACCATCTCCTCAGCAACTATCGGATCAAGAGTAGACATAAATAGATCATGGTTATCAAACGGAACCGTATACCCCTCTTGACCAAGGAAAGAAGCATAATGACTAACGAAAGCATTAGGGACCTTCTCTCCATCAAACCGAACCCCATCACTATTGCTGATCACATCAATTTGACTTCTCGCTTTTCGGCTCTTTACCACCTTATGAAAATAAGCTGAGTTAGAATCCCCAACTCGGAGCCATTCAACCTTTGCTTTTTGCTTAAGAAACTGCTCCTTTAACAAAATAGCATCATTATACGCATTAAGATAGCATGCCTCCTCTTCCCGAATAGAAATATTAAATGGATCTACATCAAGAGCACGTTGAACAATATCTAACTCATGACGAAGTCTGATGACCTTCTCATGGACATTCCCTTCATTAAAAAGCATCTTACGAAGCGGCTTCTTCAACGACTTAAGTTTACTCACAACTTGGTACATGTAATAACCACTTGTAGACACATTCCAACACTCCTTAACTTGCAATTTAAACCGAGGATTCTAAACCAGGACATTATAAAACATAAACGGTCTCGGTTTAAACTTATGGAATGTAGGAATAGTAAGAATAGCCGAGGAGTGGTCAGAAATACGGTAAGGCTGAAATATAGCATGAACACCAACAAAACCATCTGTGCATTCAAGATTAGCCATAATACGATCAATCTTTTTTAGAGTACCATCCTCCCCTCTTGGTTTTTGACTCCAAGTGAATTGCAAACCAGAACGATTAACATCAAAAACCTCAATCTTTTTTTTTGGTAAAGGGGTTAACCCCGGTAAATATATAACCAAAAAATCGTTAAGTACAAATGGAATGTGGCTGAAGTACCACATTAACCTCAAGCAAAAGCTTGATAAACAAGAGTTTATGACAGGCCATAAACATCACAAACCTAGCTATATTACAAAGCACCTAACTAGCAATATCAAAAACCTCAATCTCATCAACACACTCCTTGAACTCCCTCATAGCAATATCAATAATAGAAGAACCCTCCACTTTATCTTCTAAATTCAGCGCCGAATTAAAGTCACCAAGAAGGCACCATGGACGGTTACGAACATAGTGCTTATGCACAATCAGATTGTGCCAAAGAGGACGTCTATGAGTATAACGGTTATGAGCATAAATAAATGAACAAAACAACTCTTTCTTATCCATTTTAAACCGAATACACGTGTGAATAACTTGATCTTCCATAGCCACTATGGTTAAGTCGACATCCTCCTGATTCCACCCTAAAACAATACGAGACCCTTTTGAACACAAATGTCCATTAGAGGTCCAATCCCAATTCCGAAACACCTTCTTACAAAGCCCCTCCAACCGAGAACTAGCTACATGAAATTCAAGAATGGCACAAACAGACAGTTTATTCTCACTAATAATTTGTCGAACCTCATTTTGTTTAGGGGATTGTTTCATTCCCCTTATATTCCAAGAAGCTATGCTATACATGAGGACCATCAGCAGAGGAAGTGCTTGCTTCCTTTTGTTCATCAGTAGTACTCCTCTTCTTGTCATACATAAGCATATATTCATCAATCTCTTCACCATCACTATCCAAAACGGTCGAACTATTACCAACATTTTCCCCGCTTCCGAGCACATCATCACTAAGAGCTCCAAAAGAATTGTTAGTGGGTAAATCACTTAGATCATCATGAATAAACGTTTTAGGGGCATGACCATCACTCTTAGCTTGTATATCCGATGGATTTTGACCAGCTTTCATATTGGGAACCCTAAACTCCTTATTCATGACATGAGCCTTTGAAGATGAAGCACCATTGTCCCCAACCTCCTTTGGACCAGTAGTATCCTTATTAGTACCATTACCCTTAGAAGAAGAAGCTCCATCAGTCCCCTTTTTAGTATTCGAAACCGGCTGCCAACGATAGTTAAATGTGACCCTTGGTTTTGCAAAGCGAACGCCATCAATAACCTTCTCATGAGTTGGCACCTTACCCTTACCCTTACGCTTAGTTGCTTCAACAAATCCCTCCTCATCCACATTAGACTTCACACTGGCTTGTTTAACATTCTTAGGGCATGCAGCATCATTATGGTCAAAAATTTTGCAACAAGCACAACGAGGAGGTTTCCATTCATATTCAATATCCATGCGCACCAACGAGTGACCTGAACCATTAGGATACGGAATCGCCACAACCACATGATCCATTAACTCGTTAAGAGAAGACACCTCAACAAGAGCACGAGCATACGAATTCCGTCCCCGAGACTTCTCACACATGGAACTAGTATAAGAATCCAACATGATAGGTTTACCAATTTGAGTCGTAATCAAACTTAATCCAACCTCCGTATAAGTAACAATAGGCACATTATATAATTTCAGCCATACGGGAGCTGAAGTTACCTCTTCCTTAGCAAGCGTAGTATTAGGAGTCCAAATGTTCAAAAAGATAGGAATTGAACGAATCAACCACGGACCAGATTCTAACACTTGATCCATACCATCCTTAGTAGAGAATTGAAATAAAAAGAACCCATTATTCAACATAACACGTTCTAAACCATACTTAGCCCATGTATTCTTAACATAATTCTCCACAATGGGGAATGCAAGCCGTTTGCCAATAAAATAGCCATAAAGGCTGTTAGCAAACCGAGCCGAAACATCTTCAATCTCTTTTAGAGGAATTGTGACATGAGCACCTTCCACACGCTCATCATTACGAAGCTCACATATGTTAACAGATTTGAAAGCATTCTTAGTCTTAAACATCGAAGCATATGAAAGTTTAGGAGCTAATTGTGATCCAACCCCACTAGAAGACTTACCTTCATTTTGAATATTACCCTTCACAACAGTTGCATGCAAAGGCTGTTGTGGATATGAATTAAGAGGCACTTGAGAGTCATGATTTGAAGTAATTCCATTACCAGCCAAATCCTCCTTATGTTGCTTCTTTGACAAATCCTCCTCTTGATCAGCAAATGTAGTCATACCATCAACGTTTGTAACCTTAGCAGCTAAACTACTCATTAACGAACCCTCTTCATCATCTTCTTGTTGCCCAGCTGATGAAACTACCTCTTGGGAGCTGATCAAATTTCCATCATTGGATTTTCCCACATTCGAACAAGAATTATCACTTTCCACACGTTTTTCAATTGTAACAGAACTAGCATTAGTAACTTGTATAGGAACCGTCTCCTTTAAATCAGTTTTGTCATTAGCACCAACCATAGAAGTCGTGCCTTTAGTCAAATCATTAACACCAACAGATTTACTCACTTCAGGAAATGAAGAAGATCCCTTACCAGAAACATTACGCATTGGTTTCTTAAGAATAGACTTCAAGACCGGAGCATTATGAAGTAAATTTGTTCCAGCTTTTTCCCTATTATTGGAACCCTTATCATCTCCTTGTTTGTGGCTGATTGAAGGCTTCTTAGGCATATTAGAATCCATAATGAAGAATACACCAGTGAGGAACAAGAAGAAGTAATAAGCAGCAAATTGAACAAGAACCCTAAATAAATAACGAACAGCAAAAAACCCTAAAAAACTGACTTCAAGAATCGACAAACAATAATAATAGAACAAAACACCCCAGGTCAGGATTATATACACAATCCTAACCGGCTATCATTTAATTCAATCCCTAACCGACTTCCATCTTGAATTCAACATGAAAAAAGGAAATCAGTTGCAAACCACCCAACCGACCTTCAATATTGATAATAGGACCAATAAAAGGAAGGAACAATTGAAAACACTTAAACCCTAATCGACCTTCAATAAAAATCACAGCAGCAATAAAAGGAAGGATAGATTGAAACACTTAAACCCTAACCGACTTTAATAATAATTCAAAACAAAAACGATTAACAAACAACCCAAAAAAAACGAAATCCTAATTCAACCAGGTCTGATCCAAATAAAAATAATGCTATAGGACTGAATTAATCTAGTTAACCGTCCAAAGAACGATCGTTATAAGGATTAAAACAAGATTAAGAATAGAGATCAGTTTTGGATGGAAAAGGTTGCTGGGAATCGCCATAGTAAGCCAGAGAGAGAGTTTTTCTACTTGTCCCTAATGCTTGCACACTTGACAAGAGAAATTGTCACTTGCATGATGAGATCCGTTGTCCCTAAAGGCTAATTTATGAGGGCAATTTGTCCCCAACATGATAGGAGCCGTTGTCCCTAAAGGCTCACTTGTTGTGAGCAATTGTACCTTACTTTATGGTTGCCGTTGTCCCTAAACGCTTGCTCACTTGATGAGAGCAATTGCCCTTTACATGATGATAGTCGTTGTCCCTAATGCTTGCACACTTGACAAGAGCAATTGTCACTTGCATGATGAGATCCGTTGTCCCTAAGGGCTAACTTTATGAGGGCAATTTGTCCCTTACATGATAATAGCCTTTATCCCTAAACGCTCACTTGTTGAAAGCATTTGTACCTTACTTTATTTGAGTCGTTGTCCCTAAACACTCGCTCACTTGATGAGTGCAATTTCCCTTTACATGATGATAGCTGTAACCCTAATGCTTGCACACTTGATAAGACCAATAGTCACTTGCATGATGAGATCCGCTGTCCCTAAAGACTAACTTTATGAGGGCAATTTGTCCCTTACATGATAAGAGCCGTTGTCCCTAAAGGCTCACTTGTTGAGAGCAATTGTACCTTACTTGATGGTATTATCCTGGATTAAGTGGCGGTTATGATGTTCTTTCCTTTCCGTGATTTGTATTTGTGTATACGAAACCCTAACTTCTTAGGGTTATTATTATTATCGCGTTTTGGAGGCGATCTGAGCTTAATTCTTAAAGTGATACCTTAATTACTAGGGTGTCATGGTTATTTAGTCGTATGGTACTGATTGATGGATGTCCCTTGAATGCTATATATGTTTCGTTGCTGTGTAAGTTCACCCTCGTTAGGGTTTTTCCTGGTGCATGTCAAACCTGTTAGGGTTTGTTTTATGGATCATATGATGATGGAAGGTTTCTATGGGAATTGTAAGTGGGTTTTAGAAAGAGTAGAATATGTTGTTGATCGATCTGGTTGTTTGGGTTTCGCTTGTTACTGATACGGTTCTGATTATACCCCAGCAGATCTGTGTGGCTGTTTCTTGTGTTTGTTAGGGTTTTTACCCTAGGTTTGGTTCTATTGGATCGACTGTATAACGTTATGCAACTGCTGCTGCTATGGAGGTTGTGATGTCAGTTAGGGTTTCATTAACCCTATGTGTTGCCTCGTTAGACATGTATTGTTCGACCCTGGTTTTATGATCTATGATTCGATGGCAATGCTAGAAGTTAGTAGTTACTCGTCCATTGCTGGTTGGATATTCATGTATATTTATGTTATTATGTATACCATGGGATAATGGATTGAAGTTGCTACTATGGATTGCTGTACCTTTTAATGAAAGTTTTGTTTGGGACAGATTTATGGTATAGATGGAAGTTAAGTTTTTGGGGATCTTGTTCAAAACCCTTTCACACGATCATAGATCAGTGGCATTCTCATTCATTTTGGGGCACATGATTGTCTATGTCCGTTACTGGTCATCAAGCTAGGTTCTCAAGATTGATGATCCATGAGTCGGAAAGTTGCAGGATTCTTCATGGAAGTAGGTGGGCCGCTATAGTGATTTAGAAGGCTCAAGTACATTTCTTGAGTAGTATTGTAATGTTGTCATTATTGGTAGGTTCATTTTTGTAAGTTATAAGAATGGTGTGACATTCTTATATTAAAGTCTGTAAGTGTCCTATGGGACTGAGATGAGGGATATCACCCTCATCCTTTGTACCTCAACGTTTTTTGGAGTAATGAATTTTACCAGGGTGAATTTACTCTTTTACCCAAAAAAAAAAGAGTAATTGCCCTTTACATGATGACACCTGTTGTCCCTAATGCTTCTATACTTGATATGAGGAATTGTCACTTACATGATGATATCCGTTGTCTCTAAAGGCTACCTTTATAAGGGCAATATGTCCCTTCTATGATAAGAGTCGTTGTCCCTAAAGGCTCAATTGTTGAGAGCAATTGTACCTTACTTTATGCGAGCCGTTGCCCCTAAACGCTAGCTTACATAATGAGAGCAATTCCCCTTTACATGATGATAGCCGTTGTCCCTAATGCTTCCACACTTATTAAGAGGATTGTCACTTACATGATGAGATCCGTTGTCTCTAAAGGATAACTTTATGAGGGGAATTTGACCATTACATGATAAGAGCCGTTGTCCCTAAAGGCTCGCTTGTTAAAAGCAATTGTACCTTACTTTATGGGAGCCGTTGTCCCTAAACGCTTGCTCACTTGACGAGAGCAATTCTCCTTTACATGATGATAGCCGTTGTCCCTAATGCTTGCACACTTCACAAGAGCAATTGTCACTTGCATGTTGAGATCCGTTTCCCTAAAGGCTAACTTTATGAGGGCAATTTGTCCCATACATGATAAGAGCCGTTGTCCCTTAAGGCTCACTTGTTGAGAGCAATTGTACCTAACTTTATGGGAGCCATTGTCCCTAAATGCTTGCTCACTTGATGAGAGCAATTGCCCTTTACATGATAATAGCCGTTGTCCCTAATGCTTCCACACTTGATAATAGAAATTGTCATTTACATGATGAGATCCGTTGTCTCTCAAGGCTGCCTTTATAAGGGCAATTTGTCCGTTACATGATAAGAGCCGTTGTCCCTAAAGGCTCACTTGTTGAGAGAGAAATTGTACCCTACTTTATGGGAGCCATTGTCCCTAAACGCTCACTTATTGAGAGCAATTGTACCTAACTTTATGGGAGCCATTGTCCGTAAATGCTTGCTCACTTGATGAGAGCAATTACCCTTTACATGATGATAGACGTTGTCCCTAATGCTTCCACACTAGATAAGAGGAATTGTCACATACATGATGAGATCAGTTGTCTATAAAGGCTACCTTTATAAGGGCAATTTGTCCCTTACATGATAAGAGCCGTTGTCCCTAAAGGCTCACTTGTTGCGAGCAATTGTACCTTACTTTATGGGAGCCGTTGTCCCTAAATGCTTGCTCACTTGATGAGAGCAATTGCCCATTACATGATAATAGTCGTTTTCCCTAATGCTTCCACACTTGATAAGAGGAATTGTCACTTACATGATGAGATCCGTTGTCTCTAAAGGCTACCTTTATAAGGGCAATTTGTCCCTTACATGATAAGAGCCGTTGTCCCTAAGGGCTCACTTGTTGAGAGAGCAATTGTACCTTACTTTATAGGAGTCGTTGTCCCTAAACGCTTGCTCACTTGATGAGAGCAATTGCCCTTTACAATATGATAGCCGTTGTCCCTAATGCTTCCAGACTTAATATGAGGAATTTTTTTTTGGGTAAAAGGGATTCACCCTGGCAAAATATATTAATCACAAAAACAGTATAAGAACAATGGAATGTGGCAGAAGTACCACATTAACCTCAAGCAACCGCTTGAACAACCACTACCAACTAAACGCTTGTGACATGCCACAAAGCGAAAAAACTAGAAACATACAATAACTAGAACTCCAATAGGAAACCTCCAACGAATGAAACATGAATCACCACATTTATCCCCACACTGCTTCGAAGGAGATTGATGAATCAAATGAGACTGCCTCCATAAAAACCTCTCCAAGAAAAAACCCATGGGAAAAACCTTGGAGTAGGGAAAAAAGAGTACAGCTCTCACTTGAATCTCCAACGAAAAATCCAACATGCCCCAAGCAACTTCCAAAGAGATCACATCAACAAGCAATGACCCAAACTCAATAGATACACACGACATCAATGATGCATAAGAGAAGGGGGCAACTTCCACACACGAACGATATCAACCACGTTCACCGTCTTCTTAAACCTACACGTGAGAAGCTTCAACCGAACCGTGGACTTGATTAAATCAACCACTTGAGCTTCTTATCTAAAAAGCTTCTTGAAAATCCGGCTGTTCCTTTCTTGCCATATAAAATAAGACGTGGCAGCAAATAAAAGCTTAGAAACAACGCTCCGAACAGACCTTGATTTAGCCGACACAATAAGAGAGTGAACAATATCATCCAACGACGAAGGCAACGAGCTAAAACCAGCATACAACTTCAACGAGCTCCAGACCTGCATAGAATACGAACACGTAAAGAAAAGATGGTCATGAGAATCAGGTTGCATCTTACAAAGAGGACACAACAGTGGGTCCGCATTATAAGCCTCATGATGCCTAATCAAATCTTGAGTCCGTAACCGCCTTTTCATAACTAACCACAAATGAAATGCATGTCTCGGAATCCGATGAGAAAACCAAACCAGGTGATACCAATCAACATTAATATCCCGAGACCTAATGCAATCCCAAGCCAAATACACCGAAAACGGTCTAAACACCCCATCACTAGAACGCCACCATAACGAATCATCCATATTATCCACCAACTGAGGAACAGAAAGAGAACCAATAACGAGGTAACGAACCATCCAATCATTCGGCCAAGCCCACCCAGAGGACGTAATGATATCCCGAACAGTAGTATTAGTATTAAAACCAGCTCGGTGAATATCACGATTAGAAATAATACGAGAAATAGGACTAAGCAAACACCATGAATCAAACCATGCTGAAACCTTGGAACCATCACCTAATTTATACCATATAAAACGGCAAACAAGGGGTCTAAGCTGAAGAATTTTATGCCAACTCCATGTCATATTACCACGACAAGGAATATCCCAAAAATTACGCCCCCTAAGCTTATAAGCATGAATCCATCTAACCCAAAGGGACTCCTTACCAGTTACAATACTCCAAATATGTGTAGAAATCAAAGCATTATTAAAAGTATCCAACCTCCGAATCCCAAGCCCACCTTCTTGTTTAGGAAGACAAACAACCTCCCATGCAACTTTAGATTTACCCTTATGCCCGTCACCCTTACCCCATAAAAAACCCCTCATAAGCTGTTCTAGATCAAGAATAATGCGAGAAGGAAGGATAAACACCGAAGCCCAATAAATATGCATAGAAGACAGCACAGACTGAATAAGTTGAAGCCTACCGGCAAAAGATAGAGATTTATTCTTCCTATCCTTAATACGATTAGACAACTTCTCAACCAACTCCTTGCAATCTCTAAAAATCAGCCTAGTAGTAACCAAAGGAACGCCCAAATACTTAACAGGAAGTCTCCCTTCAACAAACGGAATCACCTGTAAAATAGCAAGCTTTACATGGTTACGAACATTACAAAAATATGCAGTGCTCTTAGGCAAACTTGGAGTAAGGCCAGAAACATGTTTAAACTCGTCCAACGCCTCCATAATAACTCTCGCCGATTCACCATCACCATGAGCAAAAAGAAAAAGATCATCAGCAAAGCACAAATTAATGATATCAAGGTTAGAGCAATGATGATGAAATGTAAATAGCTCTGAATTGCGAACCCGCTTCCTTAAGATAAGAGTAAGAACCTCCATAACAAGAGTAAATAGATAAGAATATGAGGAATTGTCACTTACATGATGAAATATGTTGTCTCTACAGGCTACCTTTATAAGGGCAATTTGTCCCTTCCATGATAAGAGTCCTTGTCCCTAAAGGCTCACTTGTTGAGAGCAATTGTACCTTACTTTATGGGAGCCGTTGTCCCTAAACGGTAGCTTTCTTAATGAGAGCAATTGCCCTTTACATGATGATAGCCACTGTCCCTAATGTTTGCACACTTGATAGAAGCAATTGTCACTTACATGATGAGATCCATTGTCCCTAAAGGCATACTTTATGAGAGGGATTTGTCCCTTACATGATAAGAGCTGTTGTCCTTAAACGCTCACTTGTTGAGAGCAATTGTACCTAACTGTATGGGAGCCGTTGTGCCTAAATGCTTGCTCACTTGATGAGAGCAATTGCCCTTTACATGATGATAGACGTTGTCCCTAACGCTTCCACACTTGATAAGAGGAATTGTAACTTACATGAAGAGATCCGTTGTCTATAAAGGCTACCTTTATAAGGGCAATTTGTCCCTTACATGATAAGAGCCATTGTCCTTAAAGGTTCACTAGTTGAGAGCAATTGTGGCTTACTTTATGGGAGTCGTTGTCCCTAAATGCTTGCTCACTTGATGAGAGCAATTCCCCTTTGCAAGATGATAGCCGTTGTCCTTAATGCTTGCACACTTGACAAGAACAACTGTCACTTGCATGATGAGATCCGTTGTCCCTAAAGGCTAACTTTATGAGGGGGATTTCTCCCTTACATGATAAGAGCTATTGTCCCTAGACGCTCATTTGTTGAGAGATATTGTACCTAACTTTATGGGAGCCATTGTCCCTAAATGCTTGCTCGCTTGATGAGAGCAATTGCCCTTTGCATGATGATAGACGTTGTCACTAATGCTACAACACTTGATATGAGGAATTATCACTTACATGAAGAGATCCGTTGTCTATAAAGGCTACCTTTATAAGGGCAATTTGTCCCTTACATGGTAAGAGCCGTTGTCCCTAAAGGTTCGCTTGTTGAGAGCAATTGTACCTTACTTTATGGGAGCCGTTGTCCCTAAACGCTTGCTCACTTGACGAGAGCAATTCTCCTTTACATGATGATAGCCGTTGTCCCTAATGCTTGCACACTTCACAAGAGCAATTGTCACTTGCATGATGAGATCTGTTTCCCTAAAGGCTAACTTTATGAGGGCAATTTGTCCCTTACATGATAAGATCCGTTGTCCCTTAAGGCTCACTTGTTGAGAGCAATTGTACCTAACTTTATGGGAGCCATTGTCCCTAAATGCTTGGTCACTTGATGAGAGCAATTTCCCTTTACATGATAATAGCCGTTGTCCCTAATGCTTCCACACTTAATAATAGAAATTGTCAATTACATAATGAGATCCGTTGTCTCTCAAGGCAGCCTTTATAAGGGCAATTTGTCCGTTACATGATAAGAGCCGTTGTCCCTAAAGGCTCGCTTGTTGAGAGAGAAATTGTACCCTACTTTATGGGAGTCGTTGTGCCTAAACGCTCACTTATTGAGAGCAATTGAACCTAACTTTATGGGAGCCATTGTCCCTAAATGCTTGCTCACTTGATGAGAGTAATTACCCTTTACATGATGATAGACGTTGTCCCTAATGCTTCCACACTAGATAAGAGGAATTGTCACATACATGATGAGATCAGTTGTCTATAAAGGCTACCTTTATAAGGGCAATTTGTCCCTTACATGATAAGAGCCGTTGTCCCTGAAGGCTCACTTGTTGAGAGCAATTGTACCTTACTTTATGGGAGCCGTTGTCCCTAAATGCTTGCTCACTTAATGAGAGCAATTGCCCATTAGATGATAATAGTCGTTTTCCCTAATGCTTCCACACTTGATAAGAGGAATTGTCACTTACATGATGAGATCCGTTGTCTCTAAAGGCTACCTTTATAAGGGCAATATGTCCCTTACATGATAAGAGTCGTTGTCCCTAAGGACTCACTTGTTGAGAGAGCAATTGTACCTTACTTTATAGGAGTCGTTGTCCCTAAACGCTTGCTCACTTGATGAGAGCAAATGCCCATTACAAGATGATAGCCGCTGTCCCTAATGCTTCCAGACTTAATATGAGGAATTGTCACTTACATGATGAGATCTGTTGTCTCTAAAGGCTACCTTTATAAGGGCAATTTGTCCCTTCCATGATAAGAGTCGTTGTCCCTAAAGGCTCACTTGTTGAGAGCAATTGTACCTTAATTTATGGGAGCCGTTGTCACTAAACGGTTGCTTTCTTAATGAGAGCAATTTCCCTTTACATGATGATAGCCATTGTCCCTAATGCTTGCACACTTGATATGAGCAATTTTCACTTACATGATGAGATCCATTGTCCCTAAAGGCTTACTTTATGAGAGGGATTTGTCCCTTACATGATAAGAGCTGTTGTCCTTAAACGCTCACTTGTTGAGAGCAATTGTACCTAACTGTATGGGAGCCGTTGTGCCAAAATGCTTGCTTACTTGATGAGAGCAATTGCCCTTTACATGATGATAGACGTTGTCCCTAACGCTTCCACACTTGATAAGAGGAATTGTAACTTACATGAAGAGATCCGTTGTCTATAAAGGCTACCTTTATAAGGGCAATTTGTCCCTTACATGATAAGAGCCGTTGTCCTTAAAGGTTCACTAGTTGAGAGCAATTGTGGCTTACTTTATGGGAGTCGTTGTCCCTAAATGCTTGCTCACTTGATGAGAGCAATTCCCCTTTGCAAGATGATAGCCGTTGTCCTTAATGCTTGCACACTTGACAAGAGCAACTGTCACTTGCCTGATGAGATCCGTTGTCCTTAAAGGCTAACTTTATGAGGGGGATTTCTCCCTTAAATGATAAGAGCTATTGTCCCTAAACACTCACTTGTTGAGAGCAATTGTACCTAACTTTATGGGAGCCATTGTCCCTAAATGCTTGCTCGCTTGATGAGAGCAATTGCCTTTTGCATGATGATAGACGTTGTCCCTAATGCTACCACACTTGATATGAGGAATTGTCCCTTACAAGAAGAGATCCGTTGTCCATAAAGGCTACCTTTATAAGAGCAATTTGTCCCTTACATGGTAAGAGCCGTTGTCCCTAAAGGTTCACTTGTTGAGAGCAATTGTACCTTACTTTACGGGAGCCGTTGTCCCTAAACGCTTGCTCACTTGATGAGAGCAATTCTCCTTTACATGATGATAGCCGTTGTCCCTAATGCTTGCACACTTCACAAGAGCAATTGTCACTTGCATGATGAGATCTGTTGTCCCTAAAGGCTAACTTTATGAGGGCAATTTGTCCCTTACATGATAAGAGCTGTTGTCCCTGATGGCTCACTTGTTGAGAGCAATTGTACCTAACTTTATGGGAGCCATTGTCCCCAAATGCTTGGTCACTTGATGAGAGCAATTGCCCATTACATGATAATAGCCGTTGTCCCTAATGCTTCCACACTTGATAAGAGAAATTTTCATTTATATGATGAGATCCGTTGTCTCTCAAGGCTACCTTATAAGGGCAATTTGTTCGTTACATGATAAGAGCTGTTGTCCCTAAAGACTCACTTGTTGAGAGAGCAATTATACCTTACTTTATGGGAGTCATTGTTCCAAAACGCTTGCTCACTTTATGAGAGCAATTGCCCTTTACATGATGATAGCCGTTGTCCCTAATGCTTCCACACTTAATATGTGGAATTGTCACTCACATGATCAGATCTGTTGTCTCTTAAGGCTACCTTTATATGTGCAACTTGTCCCTTCCATGATAAGAGTCGTTGTCCCTAAAGGCTCACTAGTTGGGAGCAATTGTACCTTACTTTATGGGAACCGTTGTCCCTAAACGCTTGCTTTCTTAATGAGAGAAATTGCCCTTTACATGATGATAGCCATTGTCCCTAATGCTTGCACACTTGATAGGAGCAATTGTCACTTACATGATAAGATCCATTGTCCTTAAAGGCTTACTTTATAAGGGCAATTTGTCCCTTACATGATAAGAGTCGTTGTCCCTAAAGGCTCACTTGTTGTGAGCAATTGTACCTTACTTTATGGGAGCCGTTGTCCCTAAACGCTTGCTCACTTGATGAGAGCAATTGCCCTTTACATGATGATAGACGTTGTCCCTAACGTTTCCACACTTGATATGAGGAATTGTCACTTACATGAAGAGATCCGTTGTCTATAATGGCTACCTTTATAAGGGCAATTTGTCCCTTACATGATAAGAGCCGTTGTCCCTAAAGGTTCACTTGTTTAGAGCAATTGTACCTTACTTTATGGGAGCCGTTGTCCCTAAACGCTTGCTCACTTGATGAGAGCAATTCCCCTTTACATGATGATAGCCGTTCTCCCTAAGGCTTTCACACTTGACAAGAGCAATTGTCACTTGCATTTTGAGATCCGTTGTTCCTAAAGGCTAACTTTATGAGGGCAATTTGTCCCTTACATGATAAGAGCCGTTGTCCCTAAAGGCTCCCTCGTTGTGAGCAATTGTACCTTACTTTTTGGGAGCCGTTGTCCCTGAATGCTTTCTCACTTGATGAGAGCAATTGCCCTTTACATGGTGATAGCCGTTGTCCCTAATGCTTCCACACTTGCTACGAGGAATTGTCGCTTACATGATAAGATCCGTTGTCTTTAAAGGCTACCTTTATAAGGGCAATTTGTCCCTTACATGATAAGAGCCGTTGTCCCTAAAGGCTCACTTGTTGAGAGAGCAATTGTACCTTACTTTATGGGAGTCGTTGTCCCTATACGCTTGCTCACTTGATGAGAGCAAATGCCCTTTAAACCAAGATTGAAAATAAACCGTAATTCTCTCTCTCTATGGGCGATTCCCCTGCCGCCTCCTCTTCATACTTTTTCGGCCAAAAACCAACTGTATAATTGCCTCTCTATTTCTAAATGATCTTCTGATTCATTTAGTTAGTATGTAATCGATTGTAGGGTTGTGTATTATAAAAGAGGAGGCTGTTTGAAAACCTAACATACTTTTTTTTCAACCGATTTTCTTTTAATCCATTTATAGATAATTCTGATTCTTGGTCATTTTTTTTGGAGTCGGTTGGTTTTTTTAGTGTTTGGAATTCGCACTTGTTGTTTAGCCGCCATTACTATCCTTAAACTTCTAGTTATACCCATTCATCAGTCACCTAATCGATTAGTTTAGGTGGTATTATCCTGGATTAAGTGGCGGTTGTGATGTTCTTTCCTTTCCGTGATTTGTATTTGTGTATACGAAACCCTAGCTTCTTAGGGTTATTATTATTATCGCATTTTGGAGGCGATCTGAGCTTAATTCTTAAAGTGATACCTTAATTACTAGGGTGTCATGGTTATTTAGTCGTATGGTACTGATCGATGGCTGTCCCTTGAATGCTATATCTGTTTCGTTGCTGTGTAAGTACACCCTCGTTAGGGTTTTTCCTGGTGCATGTCAAACCTGTTAGGGTTTGTTTTATGGATCATATGATGATGGAAGGTTTCTATGGGAATTGTAAGTGGGTTTTAGAGAGAGCAGAGTCTGTTGTTGATCGATCTGGTTGTTTGGGTTTCGCTTGTTACAGATACGGTTCTGATTATAACCCAGCAGATCGGTGTGGCTGTTTTTTATGTTTGTTAGAGTTTTTACCCTAGGTTTGGTTCTATTGGATTGACTGTATAGCGTTATGCTACTACTGCTGTTATGGAGGTTGTGATGTCAGTTAGGGTTTCGTTAACCCTATGTGTTGCCTCGTTAGACATGTATTGTTCGACCCTGGTTTTATGGTCTATGATTCGATGGCAATGCTGGAAGTTAGTGGTTACTCGTCTATTGCTGGTTGGATATTCATGTATATTTATGTTATTATGTATACCATGGGATAATGGATTGAAGTTGCTACTATGGATTGCTGTACCTTTTAATGAAAGTTTTGTTTGGGGCAGATTTATGGTATAGATGGAAGTTAAGTTTTTTGGGATCTTGTTCAAAACCCTTTCACACGATCATAGATCAGTGGCACTCTCATTCATTTTGGGGCACGTGATTGTCTATATCCGTTACTGGTCATCAAGCTAGGTTCTCAAGATTGATGATCCATGAGTCGGCAAGTTGGAGGATTCTTCATGGAAGTAGGTGGACCGCTATAGTGATTTAGAAGGCTCAAGTACATTTCTTGAGTAGTATTGTAATGTTTTATTTACTTTTGTCATTATTGGTAGGTTCATTTTTGTAAGTTATAAGAATGGTGTGTCATTCTTATATTAAAGTCTGTATGTGTCCTAAGGGACTGAGATGAGGGAAATCACCCTCATCCTTTGTACCTCAACGTTTTTTGGAGTAATGAATTTTACCAGGGGGAATTTACCCTTTTACCCCCAAAAAAAGAGAGCAATTGCCCTTTACATGATGATAGCCGTTGTCCCTAATGCTTCCATACTTGATATGAGGAATTGTCACTTACATGATGATATCCGTTGTCTCTAAACGCTACCTATATAAAGGCAATTTGTCCCTTCTATGATAAGAGTCGTTGTCCCTAAAGGCTCAATTGTTGGGAGCAATTGTACATTACTTTATGTGAGCCGTTGCCCCTAAACGCTAGCTTAATTAATGAGAGCAATTCCCCTTTACATGATGATAGTTGTTGTCCCTAATGCTTCCACACTTGATAAGTGGAA
The DNA here is from genome assembly GCA_030686995.1 of Artemisia argyi. Lineage (NCBI taxonomy): Eukaryota > Viridiplantae > Streptophyta > Magnoliopsida > Asterales > Asteraceae > Artemisia > Artemisia argyi. The sequence goes on along the minus strand of CM060688.1, from coordinate 112,559,749 downwards.
TTGTCACTTACATGATGAGATCCGTTGTCTCTAAAGGATAACTTTATGAGGGGAATTTGTCCCTTACATGATAAGAGCCGTTGTCCCTAAAGGCTCACTTGTTAAGAGCAGTTGTACCTTACTTTATGGGAGCCGTTGTCCCTAAACGCTTGCACACTTAATGAGAGCAATTGCCCATTAGATGATAATAGTCGTTTTCCCTAATGCTTCCACACTTGATAAGAGGAATTGTCACTTACATGATGAGATCTGTTGTCTCTAAAGGCTACCTTTATAAGGGCAATATGTCCCTTACATGTTAAGAGTCGTTGTCCCTAAGGACTCACTTCTTGAAAGAGCAATTGTACCTTACTTTATAGGAGTCGTTGTCCCTAAACGCTTGCTCACTTGATGAGAGCAAATGCCCATTACAAGATGATAGCCGTTGTCCCTAATGCTTCCAGACTTAATATGAGGAATTGTCACTTACATGATGAGATCTGTTGTCTCTAAAGGCTACCTTTATAAGGGCAATTTGTCCCTTCCATGATAAGAGTCGTTGTCCCTAAAGGCTCACTTGTTGAGAGCAATTGTACCTTAATTTATGGGAGCCGTTGTCCCTAAACGGTTGCTTTCTTAATGAGAGCAATTGCCCTTTACATGATGATAGCCATTGTCCCTAATGCTTGCACACTTGATAGGAGCAATTTTCACTTACATGATGAGATATATTGTCCCTAAAGGCTTACTTTATGAGAGATATTTGTCCCTTACATGATAAGAGCTGTTGTCCTTAAACGCTCATTTGTTGAGAGCAATTGTACCTAACTGTATGGGAGCCGTTGTGCCAAAATGCTTGCTCACTTGATGAGAGCAATTGCCCTTTACATGATGATAGACGTTGTCCCTAACGCTTCCACACTTGATAAGAGGAATGTAACTTACATGAAGAGATCCGTTGTCTATAAAGGCTACCTTTATAAGGGCAATTTGTCCCTTACATGATAAGAGCCGTTGTCATTAAAGGTTCACTAGTTGAGAGCAATTGTGGCTTACTTTATGGGAGTCGTTGTCCCTAAATGCTTTCTCACTTGATGAGAGCAATTCCCCTTTGTAAGATGATAGCCGTTGTCCTTAATGCTTGCATACTTGACAAGAGCAACTGTCACTTGCCTGATGAGTTCCGTTGTCCTTAAAGGCTAACTTTATGAGGGGGATTTCTCCCTTACATGATAAGAGCTATTGTCCCTAAACGCTCACTTGTTGAGAGCAATTGTACCTAACTTTATGGGAGCCATTGTCCCTAAATGCTTGCTCGCTTGATGAGAGCAATTGCCCTTTGCATGATGATAGACGTTGTCCCTAATGCTACCACACTTGATATGAGGAATTGTCCCTTACATGAAGAGATCCGTTGTCTATAAAGGCTACCTTTATAAGGGCAATTTGTCCCATACATGGTAAGAGCCGTTGTCCCTAAACGCTTGCTCACTTGTTGACAGCAATTCTCCTTTACATGATGATAGCCGTTGTCCCTAATGCTTGCACACTTCACAAGAGCAATTGTCACTTGCATGATGAGATCTGTTGTCCCTAAAGGCTAACTTTATGAGGGCAATTTGTCCCTTACATGATAAGAGTTGTTGTCCCTAAAGGCTCACTTGTTGAGAGCAATTGTACCTAACTTTATGGGAGCCATTGTCCCCAAATGCTTGGTCACTTGATGAGAGCAATTGCCCATTACATGATAATAGCCGTTGTCCCTAATGCTTCCACACTTGATAAGAGAAATTGTCATTTATATGATGAGATCCGTTGTCTCTCAAGGCTACCTTATAAGGGCAATTTGTTCGTTACATGATAAGAGCTGTTGTCCCTAAAGACTCACTTGTTGAGAGAGCAATTGTACCTTACTTTATGGGAGTCGTTGTTCCAAAACGCTTGCTCACTTTATAAGAGCAATTGCCCTTTACATGATGATAGCCGTTGTCCCTAATGCTTCCACACTTAATATGTGGAATTGTCACTCACATGATCAGATCTGTTGTCTCTTAAGGCTACCTTTATATGTGCAATTTGTCCCTTCCATGATAAGAGTCGTTGTCCCTAAAGGCTCACTTGTTGGGAGCAATTGTACCTTACTTTATGGGAACCGTTGTCCCTAAACGCTTGCTTTCTTAATGAGAGCAATTGCCCTTTACATGATGATAGACGTTGTCCCTAACGTTTCCACACTTGATATGAGGAATTGTCACTTACATGAAGAGATCCGTTGTCCTTAAAGGCTTACTTTATAAGGGCAATTTGTCCCTTACGTGATAAGAGTCGTTGTCCCTAAAGGCTCACTTGTTGTGAGCAATTGTACCTTACTTTATGGGAGCCGTTGTCCCTAAACGCTTGCTCACTTGATGAGAGCAATTGCCCTTTACATGATGATAGACGTTGTCCCTAACGTTTCCACACTTGATATGAGGAATTGTCACTTACATGAAGAGATCCGTTGTCTATAATGGCTACCTTTATAAGGGCAATTTGTCCCTTACATGATAAGAGCCGTTGTCCCTAAAGGTTCACTTGTTTAGAGCAATTGTACCTTACTTTATGGGAGCCGTTGTCCCTAAACGCTTGCTCACTTGATGAGAGCAATTCCCCTTTACATGATGATAGCCGTTCTCCCTAAGGCTTTCACACTTGACAAGAGCAATTGTCACTTGCATTTTGAGATCCGTTGTTCCTAAAGGCTAACTTTATGAGGGCAATTTGTCCCTTACATGATAAGAGCCGTTGTCCCTAAAGGCTCCCTCGTTGTGAGCAATTGTACCTTACTATTTGGGAGCCGTTGTCCCTGAATGCTTTCTCACTTGATGAGAGCAATTGCCCTTTACATGGTGATAGCCGTTGTCCCTAATGCTTCCACACTTGCTACGAGGAATTGTCCCTTACATGATAAGATCCGTTGTCTTTAAAGGCTACCTTTATAAGGCCAATTTGTCCCTTACATGATAAGAGCCGTTGTCCCTAAAGGCTCACTTGTTGAGAGAGCAATTGTACCTTACTTTATGGGAGTCGTTGTCCCTATACGCTTGCTCACTTGATGAGAGCAAATGCCCTTTAAACCAAGATTGAAAATAAACCGTAATTCTCTCTCTCTATGGGCGATTCCCCTGCCGCCTCCTCTTCATACTTTTTCGGCCAAAAACCAACTCTATAATTGCCTCTCTATTTCTAAATGATCTTCTGATTCATTTAGTTAGTATGTAATCGATTGTAGGGTTGTGTATTATAAAAGAGGAGGCTGTTTGAAAACCTAACATACTTTTTTTTCAACCGATTTTCTTTTAATCCGTTTATAGATAATTCTGATTCTTGTTCATTTTTTTTGGAGTCGGTTGGTTTTTTTAGTGTTTGGAATTCGCACCTGTTGTTTAGCCGCCATTACTATCCTTAAACTTCTAGTTATACCCATTCATCAGTCGCCTAATCGATTGGTTTAGGTGGTATTATCCTGGATTAAGTGGCGGTTGTGATGTTCTTTCCTTTCCGTGATTTGTATTTGTGTATACGAAACCCTAGCTTCTTAGGGTTATTATTATTATCGCATTTTGGAGGCGATCTGAGCTTAATTCTTAAAGTGATACCTTAATTACTAGGGTGTCATGGTTATTTAGTCGTATGGTACTGATCGATGGCTGTCCCTTGAATGCTATATCTGTTTCGTTGCTGTGTAAGTACACCCTCGTTAGGGTTTTTCCTGGTGCATGTCAAACCTGTTAGGGTTTGTTTTATGGATCATATGATGATGGAAGGTTTCTATGGGAATTGTAAGTGCGTTTTAGAGAGAGCAGAGTCTGTTGTTGATCGATCTGGTTGTTTGGGTTTCGCTTGTTACAGATACGGTTCTGATTATAACCCAGCAGATCGGTGTGGCTGTTTTTTATGTTTGTTAGAGTTTTTACCCTAGGTTTGGTTCTATTGGATTGACTGTATAGCGTTATGCTACTACTGCTGTTATGGAGGTTGTGATGTCAGTTAGGGTTTCGTTAACCCTATGTGTTGCCTCGTTAGACATGTATTGTTCGACCCTGGTTTTATGGTCTATGATTCGATGGCAATGCTGGAAGTTAGTGGTTACTCGTCTATTGCTGGTTGGATATTCATGTATATTTATGTTATTATGTATACCATGGGATAATGGATTGAAGTTGCTACTATGGATTGCTGTACCTTTTAATGAAAGTTTTGTTTGGGACAGATTTATGGTATAGATGGAAGTTAAGTTTTTGGGGATCTTGTTCAAAACCCTTTCACACGATCATAGATCAGTGGCACTCTCATTCATTTTGGGGCACGTGATTGTCTATATCCGTTACTGGTCATCAAGCTAGGTTCTCAAGATTGATGATCCATGAGTCGGCAAGTTGGAGGTTCCACACTTAATATGAGGAATTGTCACTTACATGATGAGATCTGTTGTCTCTAAAGGCTACCTTTATAAGGCCAATTTGTCCCTTCCATGATAAGAGTCGTCGTCCCTAAAGGCTCACTTGTTGAGAGCAATTGTATCTTACTTTATGAGAGCCGTTGTCCCTAAACGCTTGCTTTCTTAATGAGAGCAATTGCCCTTTACATGATGATAGCCATTGTCCCTAATGCTAGCACACTTGACAAGAGCAATTGTCACATGCATGATGAGATCCGTTGTCCCTAAAGGCTAACTTTCTAAGGGGGATTTGTCCCTTACATGATAGGAGCTGCTGTCCCTAAACGCTCACTTGTTAAGAGCAATTGCACCTAACTTTATGGGAGCCATTGTCCCTAAATGCTTGCTCACTTGATGAGAGCAATTGCCCTTTACATGATGATAGTTGTTGTCCCTAATGCTTCCACACTTGATAAGAGGAATTGTCACTTACATGATGAGATCCGTTGTCTCTAAAGGATAACTTTATGAGGGGAATTTGTCCCTTATATGATAAGAGCCGTTGTCCCTAAAGGCTCACTTGTTAAGAGCAATTGTACCTTACTTTATGGGAGTCGTTGTCCCTAAACGCTTGCTCACTCGATGAGAGGAATTCCCCTTTACATGATGATAGTCGTTGTTCCTAATCCTGCACACTTGACAAGTGCAATTGTCACTCGCATAATGAAATCTGTTGTCCCTAAAGGCTAACTTTATGAGGGTTATTTTCCCTTACATGAAAAGAGTTGTTGTCCCAAAACGCTCCCTTATTGAGAGCAATTGTACCTAACTTTATGGGAGCCATTGTTCCTAAATGCTTGCTCACTTGATGAGAGCAATTACCTTTTACATGATGATAGACGTTGTCCCTAATGCTTCCACACTTGATAAGAGGAATTGTCACTTACATGATGAGATCAGTTGTCAATAAAGGCTACCTTTATGAGGGCAATTTGTCCCTTACATGATAAGAGCCGTTGTCCCTAAAGGCTCACTTGTTGAGAGCAATTGTACCTTACTTTATGGGAACCGTTGTCCCTAAATGCTTGCTCACTTGATGAGGGCAATTGCCCATTACATGATAATAGCCGTTTTCCCTAATGCTTCCACACTTGATAATTAGAATTGTCACTTACATGATGAGATCCGTTGTCTCTAAAGGCTACCTTTATGAGGGCAATTTGTCCCTTACATGATAATATCCGTTGTCCCTAAAGGCTCACTTGTTGAAAGAGCAATTGTACCTTACCTTATGGGAGTCATTGTCCCTAAACGCTTGCTCACTTGATGAGAGCAATTGCCCTTTACATGATGATAGCCGTTGTCCCTAATGCTTCCACACATAATATGAGAAATTGTCCCTTCCATGATAAGAGTCGTTGTCCCTAAAGGCTCACTTGTTGAGAGCAATTGTACCGTACTTTATGGGAACCATTGTCCCTAAACGCTTTCTTTCTTAATGAGAGCAATTGCCCTTTACATGATGATAGCCATTGTCCCTAATGATTGCACACTTGATAGGAGCAATTGTCACTTACATGATGAGATCCATTGTCCCTAAAGGCTTACTTTATGAGGGCGATTTGTCCCTTACATGATAAGAGCCGTCTTCCCTAGAGGCTCACTTGTTGTGAGAAATGTACCTTACTTTATAGGAGTCGTTGTCCCTAAACGCTTGCTCACTTGATGAGAGCAATTGCCCTTTTCATGATGATAGCCGTTATCCCTAATGCTTGCACACTTGATAGAAGCAATTGTCACTTACATGATGAGATCTGTTGTCCCTAAAGGTTAACTTTATGAGGGGGATTTGTCCCTTACATGATAAGAGCTGTTGTCCGTAAACGCTCACTTATTGAGAGCAATTGTACCTAACTGTATGGGAGCCGTTGTCCCTAAATGCTTGCTCACTTGAAGAGAGCAATTGCCCTTTACATGATGATAGACGTTGTCCCTAACACTTGCACACATGATAAGAGGAATTGTCACTTACATGAAGAGATCCGTTGTCTATAATGGCTACCTTTATAAGGGCAATTTGTCCCTTACTTGATAAGAGCCGTTGTCCTTAAAGGTTCACTTGTTGAGAGCAATTGTACCTTACTTTATGGGAGTCGTTGTCCCTAAACGCTTGCTCACTTGATGAGAGCAATTCCCCTTTTCAAGATGATAGCCGTTGTCCTTAATGCTTGCACAGTTGACAAGAGCAATTGTCACTTGCCTGATGAGATCCGTTGTCCCTAAAGGCTAACTTTATGAGGGGGATTTGTCCCTTACATGATAAGAGTTGTTGTCCCTAAACGCTCACTTGTTGAGAGCAATTATACCTAACTTTATGGGAGCCATTGTCCCTAAATGCTTGCTCACTTGATGAGAGCAGTTGCCCTTTACATGATGATAGTCGTTGTCCCTAATGCTTCCACACTTGATAAGAGGAATTGTCCCTTACATGATAAGAGCCATTGTCCATAAAGGTTCACTAATTGAGAGCAATTGTACCTTACTTTATGGGAGCCGTTGTCCCCAAACGCTTGCTCACTTGATGAGAGCAATTCCCCTTTGCAAGATGATAGCCGTTGTCCTTAATGCTTGCATACTTGACAAGAGCAATTGTCACTTGCATGATGAGATCCGTTGTCCCTAAAGGCTAACTTTTTGAGGGGGATTTGTCCCTTACATGATAAGAGCTGTCGTCCCTAAACGCTCCCTTGTTGAGAGCAATTGTACCTAACTATATGGGAGCCATTGTCCCTAAATGCTTGCTCACTTAATGAGAGCAGTTGCCCTTTACATGATGATAGTCGTTGTCCCTAATGCTTCCACACTTGATAAGAGGAATTGTCACTTACATGAATAGATCCGTTGTCTATAATGGCTGCCTTTATAAGGGCAATTTGTCCCTTACATGGTAAGAGCCGTTGTCCCTAAAGGTTCACTTGTTGAGAGTAATTGTACCTTATTTATGGGAGCCGTTGTCCCTAAACGCTTGCTCACTTGATGAGAGCAATTCTCCTTTACATGATGATAGCCGTTGTTCCTAATGCTTGCACACTTGATAAGAGCAATTGTCACTTGCATGATGAGATCCGTTGTCCCTAATGGCTAACTTTATAAGGGCAATTTGTCCCTTACATGATAAGAGCCGTTGTCCCTAAAGGCTCACTTGTTGAGAGCAATTGTACCTAACTTTATGGGAGCCATTGTCCCTAAATGCTTGCTCACTTGATGAGAACAATTGCCCTTTACATGATAATAGTTGTTGTCCCTAATGATTCCACACTTGATAAGAGGAATTGTCATTTACATGATGAGATCCGTTGTCTCTTAAGGCTAACTTTATAAGGGCAATTTGTCCCTTACATGATAAGAGCCGTTGTCCCTAAAGGCTCACTTGTTGAGAGCAATTGTACCTAACTTTATGGGAGCCATTGTCCCTAAATGCTTGCTCACTTGATGAGAACAATTGCCCTTTACATGATAATAGTTGTTGTCCCTAATGCTTCCACACTTAATATGAGGAATTGTCACTTACATGATGAGATCTGTTGTCTCTAAAGGCTACCTTTATAAGGGAAATTTGTCCCTTCCATGATAAGAGTCACTGTCCCTAAAGGCTCACTTGTTGAGAGCAATTGTACCTTGCTTTATGGGAGCCGTTGTCCCTAAACGCTTGCTTTCTTAATGAGAGCAATTGCCCTTTACATGATGATAGCCATTGTCCCTAATGCTTGCACACTTGATAGGAGCAATTGTCACTTACATGATGAGATCCATTGTTCCTAAACGCTTACTTTATGAGGGCGACTTGTCCCTTACTTGATAAGAGCCGTTGTCCCTAAAGGCTCACTTGTTGTGAGCAATTGTACCTTACGTTATAGGAGCTTTTGTCCCTAAACGCTTGCTCACTTGATGAGAGCAATTTCCCTTTTCATGATGATAGCCGTTGTCACTAATGCTTGCACACTTGATAAAAGCAATTGTCACTTACATGTTGAGATCCATTGTCCCTAAAGGCTAACTTTATGACGGGGAATTGTCCCTTACATGATAAGAGCTGTTGTCCCTAAACGCTCACTTTTTGAGAGCAATTATACTTAACTGTATGGGAGCCGTTGTCCCTAAATGCTTGCTCACTTGATGAGAGCAATTGCCCTTTACATGATGATGGACGTTATCCCTAATGCTTCCACACTTGATAAGAGGAATTGTTACTTACATGAAGAGATCCGTTGTCTATAAAGGCTACATTAATAAGGGCAATTTTTCCCTTACATGGTAAGAGCCGTTGTCCCTAAAGGTTCACTTGTTGAGAGCAATTGTACCTTACTTTATGGGAGCCGTTGTCCCTAAACGCTTGCTCAATTGATGAGAGCATTTCTCCTTTACATGATGATAATCATTGTCCCTAATGCTTGCACACTTGACAAGAGCAATTCTCACTTGCATAATGGGATCCGATGTCCCTAAATGCTTGCTCACTTGATGAGCGCAATTGCCCTTTACATGATAATAGCCGTTGTCCCTAATGCTTCCACACTTGATAAGAGGAATTGTCATTTACATGATGAGATCCGTTGTCTTTTAAGGCTACCTTTATAAGGGCAATTTGATTGTCACATGATAAGAGCCGTCGTTTCTAAAGGCTCACTTGTTGAGAGAGCAATTGTACCTTACTTTATGGGAGTCGTTGTCCCTAAACGCTTGCTCACTTTATGAGAGCAATTGCCCTTTACATGATGATAGCCGTTGTCCCTAATGCTTCCACACTTAATATCAGGAATTGTCAATTACATGATGAGATCTGTTGTCTCTAAAGGCTACCTTTATAAGGGCAATTTGTCCCTTCCATGATAAGAGTCGGTGTCCCTCGAGGCTCACTTGTTGAGAGCAATTGTACCTAACTTTATGGGAGTCGTTGTCCCTAAATGCTTGCTTTCTTAATGAGAGCAATTGCCCTTTACATGATGATAGCCATTGTCCCTAGTGCTTGCACACTTGATAGGAGCAATTTTCACTTACATGATTAGATCCATTGTCTCTAAAGGCTTACTTTATGAGGGCGATTTGTCCCTTACATAATAAGAGCCGTTGTCCCTAAAGGCTCACTTGTTGAGAGAGCAATTGTACCTTACTTTATGGGAGTCGTTGTCCCTATACGCTTGCTCACTTGATGAGAGCAAATGCCCTTTAAACCAAGATTGAAAAAAAACCGTAATTCTCTCTCTCTATGGGCGATTCCCCTGCCACCTCCTCTTCATACTTTTTCGGCCAAAAACAAACTCTATAATTGCCTCTGTATTTCTAAATGATCTTCTGATTCATTTAGTTAGTATGTAATCGATTGTAGGGTTGTGTATTATAAAAGAGGAGGCTGTTTGAAAACCTAACATACTTTTTTTTCAACCGATTTTCTTTTAATCCGTTTATAGATAATTCTGATTCTTGGTCATTTTTTTTGGAGTCGGTTGGTTTTTTTAGTGTTTGGAATTTGCACCTGTTGTTTAGCCGCCATTACTATCCTTAAACTTCTAGTTATACCCATTCATCAGTCGCCTAATCGATTGGTTTAGGTGGTATTATCCTGGATTAAGTGGCGGTTGTGATGTTCTTTCCTTTCCGTGATTTGTATTTGTGTATACGAAACCCTAGCTTCTTAGGGTTATTATTATTATCGCATTTTGGAGGCGATCTGAGCTTAATTCTTAAAGTGATACCTTAATTACTAGGGTGTCATGGTTATTTAGTCGTATGGTACTGATCGATGGCTGTCCCTTGAATGCTATATCTGTTTCGTTGCTGTGTAAGTACACCCTCGTTAGGGTTTTTCCTGGTGCATGTCAAACCTGTTAGGGTTTGTTTTATGGATCATATGATGATGGAAGGTTTCTATGGGAATTGTAAGTGGGTTTTAGAGAGAGCAGAGTCTGTTGTTGATCGATCTGGTTGTTTGGGTTTCGCTTGTTACAGATACGGTTCTGATTATAACCCAGCAGATCGGTGTGGCTGTTTTTTATGTTTGTTAGAGTTTTTACCCTAGGTTTGGTTCTATTGGATTGACTGTATAGCCTTATGCTACTACTGCTGTTATGGAGGTTGTGATGTCAGTTAGGGTTTCGTTAACCCTATGTGTTGCCTCGTTAGACATGTATTGTTCGACCCTGGTTTTATGGTCTATGATTCGATGGCAATGCTGGAAGTTAGTGGTTACTCGTCTATTGCTGGTTGGATATTCATGTATATTTATGTTATTATGTATACCATGGGATAATGGATTGAAGTTGCTACTATGGATTGCTGTACCTTTTAATGAAAGTTTTGTTTGGGACAGATTTATGGTATAGATGGAAGTTAAGTTTTTGGGGATCTTTTTCAAAACCCTTTCACACGATCATAGATCAGTGGCACTCTCATTCATTTTGGGGCACGTGATTGTCTATATCCGTTACTGGTCATCAAGCTAGGTTCTCAAGATTGATGATCCATGAGTCGGCAAGTTGGAGGATTCTTCATGGAAGTAGGTGGACCGCTATAGTGATTTAGAAGGCTCAAGTACATTTCTTGAGTAGTATTGTAATGTTTTATTTACTTTTGTCATTATTGGTAGGTTCATTTTTGTATAAGAATGGTGTGTCATTCTTATATTAAAGTCTGTAAGTGTCCTAAGGGACTGAGATGAGGGAAATCACCCTCATCCTTTGTACCTCAACGTTTTTTGGAGTAATGAATTTTACCAGGGTGAATTTACCCTTTTACCCCCAAAAAAAGAGAGCAATTGCCCTTTACATGATGATAGCCGTTGTCCCTAATGCTTCCATACTTGATATGAGGAATTGTCACTTACATGATGATATCCGTTGTCTCTAAACGCTACCTATATAAAGGCAATTTGTCCCTTCTATGATAAGAGTCGTTGTCCCTAAAGGCTCAATTGTTGGGAGCAATTGTACATTACTTTATGTGAGCCGTTGCCCCTAAACGCTAGCTTAATTAATGAGAGCAATTCCCCTTTACATGATGATAGTTGTTGTCCCTAATGCTTCCACACTAGATAAGAGGAATTGTCACTTACATGATGAGATCCGTTGTCTCTAAAGGATAACTTTAGGAGGGGAATTTGTCCCTTACATGACAAGAGCCGTTGTCCCTAAAGGCTCACTTGTTAAGAGCAATTGTACCTTACTTTATGGGAGCCGTTGTCCCTAAACGCTTGCACACTTAATGAGAGCAATTGCCCATTAGATGATAATAGTCGTTTTCCCTAATGCTTCCGCACTTGATAAGAGGAATTGTCACTTACATGATGAGATCCGTTGTCTCTAAAGGCTACCTTTATAAGGGCAATATGTCCCTTACATGATAAGAGTCGTTGTCCCTAAGGACTCACTTCTTGAGAGAGCAATTGTACCTTACTTTATAGGAGTCGTTGTCCCTAAACGCTTGCTCACTTGATGAGAGCAAATGCCCATTACAAGATGATAGCCGTTGTCCCTAATGCTTCCAGACTTAATATGAGGAATTGTCACTTACATGATGAGATCTGTTGTCTCTAAAGGCTACCTTTATAAGGGCAATTTGTCCCTTCCATGATAAGAGTCGTTGTCCCTAAAGGCTCACTTGTTGAGAGCAATTGTACCTTAATTTATGGGAGCCGTTGTCCCTAAACAGTTGCTTTCTTAATGAGAGCAATTGCCCTTTACATGATGATAGCCATTGTCCCTAATGCTTGCACACTTGATAGGAGCAATTTTCACTTACATGATGAGATCCATTGTCCCTAAAGGCTTACTTTATGAGAGGGATTTGTCCCTTACATGATAAGAGCTGTTGTCCTTAAACGCTCACTTGTTGAGAGCAATTGTACCTAACTGTATGGGAGCCGTTGTGCCAAAATGCTTGCTCACTTGATGAGAGCAATTGCCCTTTACATGATGATAGACGTTGTCCCTAACGCTTCCACACTTGATAAGAGGAATTGTAACTTATATGAAGAGATCCGTTGTCTATAAAGGCTACCTTTATAAGGGCAATTTGTCCCTTACATGATAAGAGCCGTTGTCATTAAAGGTTCACTAGTTGAGAGCAATTGTGGCTTACTTTATGGGAGTCGTTGTCCCTAAATGCTTGCTCACTTGATGAGAGCAATTCCCCTTTGCAAGATGTTGTCCTTAATGCTTGCACACTTGACAAGAGCAACTGTCACTTGCCTGATGAGTTCCGTTGTCCTTAAAGGCTAACTTTATGAGGGGGATTTCTACCTTACATGATAAGAGCTATTGTCCCTAAACGCTCACTTGTTGAGAGCAGTTGTACCTAACTTTATGGGAGCCATTGTCCCTAAATGCTTGCTCGCTTGATAAGAGCAATTGCCCTTTGCATGATGATAGACGTTGTCCCTAATGCTACCACACTTGATATGAGGAATTGTCCCTTACATGAAGAGATCCGTTGTCTATAAAGGCTACCTTTATAAGGGCAATTTGTCCCTTACATGGTAAGAGCCGTTGTCCCTAAAGGTTCACTTGTTGAGAGCAATTGTACCTTACTTTACGGGAGCCGTTGTCCCTAAACGCTTGCTCACTTGATGAGAGCAATTCTCCTTTACATGATGATAGCCGTTGTCCCTAATGCTTGCACACTTCACAAGAGCAATTGTCACTTGCATGATGAGATCTGTTGTCCCTAAAGGCTAACTTTATGAGGGCAATTTGTCCCTTACATGATAAGAGCTGTTGTCCCTAAAGGCTCACTTGTTGAGAGCAATTGTACCTAACTTTATGGGAGCCATTGTCCCCAAATGCTTGGTCACTTGATGAGAGCAATTGCCCATTACATGATAATAGCCGTTGTCCCTAATGCTTCCACACTTGATAAGAGAAATTGTCATTTATATGATGAGATCCGTTGTCTCTCAAGGCTACCTTATAAGGGCAATTTGTTCGTTACATGATAAGAGCTGTTGTCCCTAAAGACTCACTTGTTGAGAGAGCAATTGTACCTTACTTTATGGGAGTCGTTGTTCCAAAACGCTTGCTCACTTTATGAGAGCAATTGCCCTTTACATGATGATAGCCGTTGTCCCTAATGCTTCCACACTTAATATGTGGAATTGTCACTCACATGATCAGATCTGTTGTCTCTTAAGGCTACCTTTATATGTGCAATTTGTCCCTTCCATGATAAGAGTCGTTGTCCCTAAAGGCTCACTTGTTGGGAGCAATTGTACCTTACTTTATGGGAACCGTTGTCCCTAAACGCTTGCTTTCTTAATGAGAGCAATTGCCCTTTACATGATGATAGACGTTGTCCCTAACGTTTCCACACTTGATATGAGGAATTGTCACTTACATGAAGAGATCCGTTGTCCTTAAAGGCTTACTTTATAAGGGCAATTTGTCCCTTACATGATAAGAGTCATTGTCCCTAAAGGCTCACTTGTTGTGAGCAATTGTACCTTACTTTATGGGAGCCGTTGTCCCTAAACGCTTGCTCACTTGATGAGAGCAATTGCCCTTTACATGATGATAGACGTTGTCCCTAACGTTTCCACACTTGATATGAGGAATTGTCACTTACATGAAGAGATCCGTTGTCTATAATGGCTACCTTTATAAGGGCAATTTGTCCCTTACATGATAAGAGCCGTTGTCCCTAAAGGTTCACTTGTTTAGAGCAATTGTACCTTACTTTATGGGAGCCGTTGTCCCTAAACGCTTGCTCACTTGATGAGAGCAATTCCCCTTTACATAATGATAGCCGTTCTCCCTAAGGCTTTCACACTTGACAAGAGCAATTGTCACTTGCATTTTGAGATCCGTTGTGCCTAAAGGCTAACTTTATGAGGGCAATTTGTCCCTTACATGATAAGAGCCGTTGTCCTTAAAGGCTCCCTCGTTGTGAGCAATTGTACCTTACTTTTTGGGAGCCGTTGTCCCTGAATGCATTCTCACTTGATGAGAGCAATTGCCCTTTACATGGTGATAGCCGTTGTCCCTAATGCTTCCACACTTGCTACGAGGAATTGTCGCTTACATGATAAGATCCGTTGTCTTTAAAGGCTACCTTTATAAGGGCAATTTGTCCCTTACATGATAAGAGCCGTTGTCCCTAAAGGCTCACTTGTTGAGAGAGCAATTGTACCTTACTTTATGGGAGTCGTTGTCCCTATACGCTTGCTCACTTGATGAGAGCAAATGCCCTTTAAACCAAGATTGAAAAAAAACCGTAATTCTCTCTCTCTATGGGCGATTCCCCTGCCACCTCCTCTTCATACTTTTTCGGCCAAAAACAAACTCTATAATTGCCTCTCTATTTCTAAATGATCTTCTGATTCATTTAGTTAGTATGTAATCGATTGTAGGGTTGTGTATTATAAAAGAGGAGGCTGTTTGAAAACCTAACATACTTTTTTTTCAACCGATTTTCTTTTAATCCGTTTATAGATAATTCTGATTCTTGGTCATTTTTTTTGGAGTCGGTTGGTTTTTTTAGTGTTTGGAATTTGCACCTGTTGTTTAGCCGCCATTACTATCCTTAAACTTCTAGTTATACCCATTCATCAGTCGCCTAATCGATTGGTTTAGGTGGTATTATCCTGGATTAAGTGGCGGTTGTGATGTTCTTTCCTTTCCGTGATTTGTATTTGTGTATACGAAACCCTAGCTTCTTAGGGTTATTATTATTATCGCATTTTGGAGGCGATCTGAGCTTAATTCTTAAAGTGATACCTTAATTACTAGGGTGTCATGGTTATTTAGTCGTATGGTACTGATCGATGGCTGTCCCTTGAATGCTATATCTGTTTCGTTGCTGTGTAAGTACACCCTCGTTAGGGTTTTTCCTGGTGCATGACAAACCTGTTAGGGTTTGTTTTATGGATCATATGATGATGGAAGGTTTCTATGGGAATTGTAAGTGGGTTTTAGAGAGAGCAGAGTCTGTTGTTGATCGATCTGGTTGTTTGGGTTTCGCTTGTTACAGATACGGTTCTGATTATAACCCAGCAGATCGGTGTGGCTGTTTTTTATGTTTGTTAGAGTTTTTACCCTAGGTTTGGTTCTATTGGATTGACTGTATAGCGTTATGCTACTACTGCTGTTATGGAGGTTGTGATGTCAGTTAGGGTTTCGTTAACCCTATGTGTTGCCTCGTTAGACATGTATTGTTCGACCCTGGTTTTATGGTCTATGATTCGATGGCAATGCTGGAAGTTAGTGGTTACTCGTCTATTGCTGGTTGGATATTCATGTATATTTATGTTATTATGTATTCCATGGGATAATGGATTGAAGTTGCTACTATGGATTGCTGTACCTTTTAATGAAAGTTTTGTTTGGAACAGATTTATGGTATAGATGGAAGTTAAGTTTTTGGGGATCTTGTTCAAAACCCTTTCACAAGATCATAGATCAGTGGCACTCTCATTCATTTTGGGGCACGTGATTGTCTATATCCGTTACTGGTCATCAAGCTAGGTTCTCAAGATTGATGATCCATGAGTCGGCAAGTTGGAGGTTCCACACTTAATATGAGGAATTGTCACTTACATGATGAGATCTGTTGTCTCTAAAGGCTACCTTTATAAGGCCAATTTGTCCCTTCCATGATAAGAGTCGTCGTCCCTAAAGGCTCACTTGTTGAGAGCAATTGTACCTTACTTTATGGGAGCCGTTGTCCCTAAACGCTTGCTTTCTTAATGAGAGCAATTGCCCTTTACATGATGATAGCCATTGTCCCTAATGCTAGCACACTTGACAAGAGCAATTGTCACATGCATGATGAGATCCGTTGTCCCTAAAGGCTAACTTTCTAAGGGGGATTTGTCCCTTACATGATAGGAGCTGCTGTCCCTAAACGCTCACTTGTTAAGAGCAATTGCACCTAACTTTATGGGAGCCATTGTCCCTAAATGCTTGCTCACTTGATGAGAGCAATTGCCCTTTACATGATGATAGACGTTGTCCCTAATGCTTCCACACTTGATAAGAGGAATTGTCACTTACATGAAGAGATCCGTTCTCTATAAAGGCTACCTTTATAAGGGCAATTTGTCCCTTACATGGTAAGAGCCGTTGTCCGTAAAGGTTCACTTGTTGAGAGCAATTGTACCTTACTTTATGGGAGCCGTTGTCCCTAAACGCTTGCTCAATTGATGAGAGCATTTCTCCTTTACATGATGATAGTCGTTGTCCCTAATGCTTGCACACTTGACAAGAGCAATTGTCACTTGCATGATGAGATCCGTTGTCCCTAAAGGCTAACTTTTTGAGGGGGATTTGTCCCTTACATGATAAGAGCTGTTGTCCCTAAACGCTCCCTTGTTGAGAGCAATTGTACCTAACTATATGGGAGCCATTGTCCCTAAATGCTTGCTCACTTGATGAGACCAATTGCCCTTTACATGATGATGGACGTTATCCCTAATGCTTCCACACTTGATAAGAGGAATTGTTACTTACATGAAGAGATCCGTTGTCTATAAAGGCTACCATAATAAGGGCAATTTTTCCCTTACATGGTAAGAGCCGTTGTCCCTAAAGGTTCACTTGTTGAGAGCAATTGTACCTTACTTTATGGGAGCCGTTGTCCCTAAACGCTTGCTCAATTTATGAGAGCATTTCTCCTTTACATGATGATAGTCGTTGTCCCTAATGCTTGAACACTTGACAAGAGCAATTGTCACTTGCATAATGAGATCTGTTGTCCCTAAATGCTTGCTCACTTGATGAGCGCAATTGCCCTTTACATGATAATAGCCGTTGTCCCTAATGCTTCCACACTTGATAAGAGGAATTGTCATTCACATGATGAGATTCGTTGTCTCTTAAGGCTACCTTTATAAGGGCAATTTGTCCGTTACATGATAAGAGCCGTTGTCCCTAAAGGCTCACTTGTTGAGAGAGCAATTGTACGTTACTTTATGGGAGTCGCTGTCCCTAAACGCTTGCTCACTTTATAAGAGCAATTGCCCTTTACATGACGATAGCCGTTGTCCCTAATGCTTCCATACTTAATATGAGGAATTGTCACTTACATGATGAGATCTGTTGTCTCTAAAGGCTACCTTTATAAGGCCAATTTGTCCCTTCCATGATAAGAGTCGTCGTCCCTAAAGGCTCACTTGTTGAGAGCAATTGTACCTTACTTTATGGGAGCCGTTGTCCCTAAACGCTTGCTTTCTTAATGAGAGCAATTGCCCTTTACATGATGATAGCCATTGTCCCTAATGCTAGCACACTTGACAAGAGCAATTGTCACATGCATGATGAGATCCGTTGTCCCTAAAGGCTAACTTTCTAAGGGGGATTTGTCCCTTACATGATAGGAGCTGCTGTCCCTAAACGCTCACTTGTTAAGAGCAATTGCACCTAACTTTATGGGAGCCATTGTCCCTAAATGCTTGCTCACTTGATGAGAGCAATTGCCCTTTACATGATGATAGACGTTGTCCCTAATGCTTCCACACTTGATAAGAGGAATTGTCACTTACATGAAGAGATCCGTTGTCTATAAAGGCTACCTTTATAAGGGCAATTTGTCCCTTACATGGTAAGAGCCGTTGTCCGTAAAGGTTCACTTGTTGAGAGCAATTGTACCTTACTTTATGGGAGCCGTTGTCCCTAAACGCTTGCTCAATTGATGAGAGCATTTCTCCTTTACATGATGATAGTCGTTGTCCCTAATGCTTGCACACTTGACAAGAGCAATTGTCACTTGCATGATGAGATCCGTTGTCCCTAAAGGCTAACTTTTTGAGGGGGATTTGTCCCTTACATGATAAGAGCTGTTGTCCCTAAACGCTCCCTTGTTGAGAGCAATTGTACCTAACTATATGGGAGCCATTGTCCCTAAATGCTTGCTCACTTGATGAGACCAATTGCCCTTTACATGATGATGGACGTTATCCCTAATGCTTCCACACTTGATAAGAGGAATTGTTACTTACATGAAGAGATCCGTTGTCTATAAAGGCTACCATAATAAGGGCAATTTTTCCCTTACATGGTAAGAGCCGTTGTCCCTAAAGGTTCACTTGTTGAGAGCAATTGTACCTTACTTTATGGGAGCCGTTGTCCCTAAACGCTTGCTCAATTTATGAGAGCATTTCTCCTTTACATGATGATAGTCGTTGTCCCTAATGCTTGAACACTTGACAAGAGCAATTGTCACTTGCATAATGAGATCTGTTGTCCCTAAATGCTTGCTCACTTGATGAGCGCAATTGCCCTTTACATGATAATAGCCGTTGTCCCTAATGCTTCCACACTTGATAAGAGGAATTGTCATTCACATGATGAGATTCGTTGTCTCTTAAGGCTACCTTTATAAGGGCAATTTGTCTGTCACATGATAAGAGTCGTCGTCCCTAAAGGCTCACTTGTTGAGAGAGCAATTGTACCTTACTTTATGGGAGTCGTTGTCCCTAAACGCTTGCTCACTTTATAAGAGCAATTGCCCTTTACATGATGATAGCCGTTGTCCCTAATGCTTCCACACTTAATATGAGGAATTGTCACTTACATGATGAGATCTGTTGTCTCTAAAGGCTACCTTTATAAGGCCAATTTGTCCCTTCCATGATAAGAGTCGTCGTCCCTAAAGGCTCACTTGTTGAGAGCAATTGTACCTTACTTTATGGGAGCCGTTGTCCCTAAACGCTTGCTTTCTTAATTAGAGCAATTGCCCTTTACATGATGATAGCCATTGTCCCTAATGCTAGCACACTTGACAAGAGCAATTGTCACATGCATGATGAGATCCGTTGTCCCTAAAGGCTAACTTTCTAAGGGGGATTTGTCCCTTACATGATAGGAGCTGCTGTCCCTAAACGCTCACTTGTTAAGAGCAATTGCACCTAACTTTATGGGAGCCATTGTCCCTAAATGCTTGCTCACTTGATGAGAGCAATTGCCCTTTACATGATGATAGACGTTGTCCCTAATGCTTCCACACTTGATAAGAGGAATTGTCACTTACATGAAGAGATCCGTTGTCTATAAAGGCTACCTTTATAAGGGCAATTTCTCCCTTACATGGTAAGAGCCGTTGTCCGTAAAGGTTCACTTGTTGAGAGCAATTGTACCTTACTTTATGGGAGCCGTTGTCCCTAAATGCTTGCTCAATTGATGAGAGCATTTCTCCTTTACATGATGATAGTCGTTGTCCCTAATGCTTGCACACTTGACAAGAGCAATTGTCACTTGCATGATGAGATCCGTTGTCCCTAAATGCTTGCTCACTTGATGAGAGCAATTGCCCTTTACATGATAATAGCTATTGTCCCTAATGCTTCCACACTTGATAAGAGGAATTGTCATTTACATGATGAGATACGTTGTCGCTTAAGGCTACCTTTATAAGGGCAATTTGTCTGTCACATGATAAGAGCCGTCGTCCCTAAAGGCTCACTTGTTGAGAGAGCAATTGTACCTTACCTTATGGGAGTCGTTGTCCCTAAAGGCTTGCTCACTTAATGAGAGCAATTGCCCTTTACATGATGATAGCCGTTGTCCCTAATGCTTCCACACTTAATATGAGGAATTGTCACTTACATGATGAGATCTGTTGTCTCTAAAGGCTACCTTTATCAGGGCAATTTGTCCCTTCCACGATAAGAGTCGTTGCCCTAAAGGCTCACTTGTTGAGAGCAATTGTACCTTACTTTATGGGAGCCACTGTCCCTAAACGCTTGCTTTCTTAATGAGAGCAATTGCCCTTTACATGATGATAGCCATTGTCCCTAATGCTTGCAAACTTGATAGGAATTGTCACTTACATGATGAGATCCATTATTCCTAAACGCTTACTTTATGAGGGCGATTTGTCCCTTACTTGATAAGAGCCGTTGTCCCTAAAGGCTCACTTGTTGTAAGCAATTGTACCTTACGTTATAGGAGCTTTTGTCCCTAAACGCTTGCTCACTTGATGAGAGCAATTTCCCTTTTCATGATGATAGCCTTTGTCACTAATGCTTGCACACTTGATAAAAGCAATTGTCACTTACATGATGAGATCCATTGTCCCTAAAGGCTAACTTTATGACGGGGAAGTGTCCCTTACATGATAAGAGCTGTTGTCCCTAAACGCTCACTTTTTTAGAGCAATTATACTTAACTGTATGGGAGCCGTTGTCCCTAAATGCTTGCTCACTTGATGAGAGCGATTGCCCTTTACATTATGATAGATGTTGTCCCTAACGCTTCCACACTTGATAAGAGGAATTGTCACTTACATGAAGAGATCCGTTGTCTATAAAGACTACCTTTATAATGGCAATTTGTCCCTTACATGATAAGAGCCATTGCCCTTAAAGGTTCACTAATTGAGAGCAATTGTACCTTACTTTATGGGAGCCGTTGTCCCTAAACACTCACTTGATGAGAGCAATTCTCCTTTGCAAGATGATAGCCGTTGTCCTTAATGCTTGCACACTTGACAAGAGCAATTGTCACTTGCATGATGAGATCCGTTGTCCCTAAAGGCTAACTTTTTGAGGGGGATTTGTCCCTTACATGATAAGAGCTGTTATCCCTAAACGCTCCCTTGTTGAGTGCAATTGTACCTAACTATATGGGAGCCATTGTCCCTAAATGCTTGCTCACTTGATGAGAGCAATTGCCCTTTACATGATGATGGACGTTATCCCTAATGCTTCCACACTTGATAAGAGGAATTGTTACTTACATGAAGAGATCCGTTGTCTATAAAGGCTACCTTAATAAGGGCAATTTTTCCCTTACATGGTAAGAGCCGTTGTCCCTAAAGGTTCACTTGTTGAGAGCAATTGTACCTTACTTTATGGGAGCCGTTGTCCCTAAACGCTTGCTCAATTTATGAGAGCATTTCTCCTTTACATGATGATAGTCGTTGTCCCTAATGCTTGAACACTTGACAAGAGCGATTGTCACTTGCATAATGAGATCCGTTGTCCCTAAATGCTTGCTCACTTGATGAGCGCAATTGCCCTTTACATGATAATAGCCGTTGTCCCGAATGCTTCCACACTTGATAAGAGGAATTGTCATTTACATGATGAGATCCGTTGTCTCTTAAGGCTACCTTTATAAGGGCAATTTGTCTGTCACATGATAAGAGTCGTCGTCCCTAAAGGCTCACTTGTTGAGAGAGCAATTGTACCTTACTTTATGGGAGTCGTTGTCCCTAAACGCTTGCTCACTTTATAAGAGCAATTGCCCTTTACATGATGATAGCCGTTTTCCCTAATGCTTCCACACTTAATATGAGGAATTGTCACTTACATGATGAGATCTGTTGTCTCTAAAGGCTACCTTTATAAGGCCAATTTGTCCCTTCCATGATAAGAGTCGTCGTCCCTAAAGGCTCACTTGTTGAGAGCAATTGTACCTTACTTTATGGGAGCCGTTGTCCTTAAACGCTAGCTTTTTTAATGAGAGCAATTGCCCTTTACATGATGATAGCCATTGTCCCTAATGCTAGCACACTTGACAAGAGCAATTGTCACATGCATGATGAGATCCGTTGTCCCTAAAGGCTAACTTTCTAACGGGAATTTGTCCCTTACATGATAGGAGCTGCTGTCCCTAAATGCTCACTTGTTAAGAGCAATTGCACCTAACTTTATGGGAGCCATTGTCCCTAAATGCTTGCTCACTTGATGAGAGCAATTGCCCTTTACATGATGATAGACGTTGTCCCTAATGCTTCCACACTTGATAAGAGGAATTGTCACTTACATGAAGAGATCCGTTGTCTATAAAGGCTACCTTTATAAGGGCAATTTGTCCCTTACACGGTAAGAGCCGTTGTCCCTAAAGGTTCACTTGTTGAGAGCAATTGTACCTTACTTTATGGGAGCCGTTGTCCCTAAACGCTTGCTCAATTGATGAGAGCATTTCTCCTTTACATGATGATAGTCGTTGTCCCTAATGCTTGCACACTTGACAAGAGCAATTGTCACTTGCATGATGAGATCCGTTGTGCCTAAATGCTTGCTCACTTGATGAGAGCAATTGCCCTTTACATGATAATAGCTATTGTCCCTAATGCTTCCACACTTGATAAGAGGAATTGTCATTTACATGATGAGATACGTTGTCCCTTAAGGCTACCTTTATAAGGGCAATTTGTCTGTCACATGATAAGAGCCGTCGTCCCTAAAGGCTCACTTGTTGAGAGAGCAATTGTACCTTACTTTATGGGAGTCGTTGTCCCTAAACGCTTGCTCACTTAATGAGAGCAATTGCCCTTTACATGATGATAGCCGTTGTCCCTAATGCTTCCACACTTAATATGAGGAATTGTCACTTACATGATGAGATCTGTTGTCTCTAAAGGCTACCTTTATAAGGCCAATTTGTCCCTTCCATGATAAGAGTCGTTGTCCCTAAAGGCTCACTTGTTGAGAGCAATTGTACCTTACTTTGTGGGAGCCGTTGTCCCTAAACGCTTGCTTTCTTAATGAGAGCAATTGCCCTTTACATAATGATAGCCATTGTCCCTAATGCTAGAACACTTGATAGGAGCAATTGTCACTTACATGATGAGATCCATTGTCCCTAAACGCTTACTTTATGAGGGCCATTTGTCTCTTACTTGATAAGAGCCGTTGTCCCTAAAGGCTCACTTGTTGTAAGCAATCGTACCTTACGTTATAGGAGCCGTTGTCCCTAAACGCTTGCTTACTTGATGAGAGCAATTTCCCATTTCATGATGATAGCCGTTGTCACTAGTGCTTGCACACTTGATAGAAGCAATTGTCACCTACATGATGAGATCCGTTGTCCCTAAAGGCTAACTTTATGAGGGGGATTTGTCCCTTACATTATAAGAGCTGTTGTCCCTAAACGCTCACTTGTTGAGAGCAATTGTGCCTAACTATATGGGAGCCATTGTCCCTAAATGCTTGCTTACTTGATGGGAGCAATTTTTCCCTTAAATGGTAAGAGCCGGTGTCCCTAAAGGTTCACTTGTTGAGAGCAATTGTACCTTACTTTAATCTGTTGTCCCTAAACGCTTGCTAACTTAAAGAGAGCAATTCTCCTTTACATGATGATAGCCGTTGTCCCTAATGCTTGCACACTTGACAAGAGCAATTGTCACTTGCATGATGAGATCCGTTGTCCCTAAAGGCTAACTTTATGAGGGCACTTTTTCCCTTACATGATTAGAGTCGTTGTCCCTAAAGGGTCACTTGTTGAGAGCAATTGTACCTAACTTTATGGGAGCCATATGCTTGCTCACTTGATGAGAGCAATTGCCCTTTACATGATAATAGCCGTTGTCCCTAATGCTTCCACACTTGATAAGAGGAATTGTCATTTACATGATGAGATCTGTTGTCTCTTAAGGCTACCATTATAAGGGCAATTTGTCCGTTACATGATTAGAGCCGTTGTCCCTAAAGGCTCACTTGTTGAGATAGCAATTGTACCGTACTTTATGGGAGTCGTTGACCCTAAACGCTTGCTCACTTTATGAGAGCAATTGCCTTTTACATGATGATAGCCGTTGTCCCTAATGCTTCCATACTTAATATGAGGAATTGTCACTTACATGATGAGATCTGTTGTCTCTAAAGGCTACCTTTATAAGGGCAATTTGTCCCTTCCATGATAAGAGTCGTTGTCCCTAAAGGTTCACTTGTTGAGAGCAATTGTACCTTACTTTATGGGAGCCGTTGTCCCTAAACGCTTGCTTTCTTAATGAGAGCAATTGCCCTTTACATGATGATAGCCATTGTCCCTAATGCTTGCACACTTGATAGGAGCAATTGTCACTTACATGATGAGATCCATTGTCCCTAAAGGCTTACTTTATGAGGGCGATTTGCCCCTTACTTGATAAGAGTCGTTGTCCCTAAAGGCTCACTTGTTGTGAGCAATTGTACCTTACTTTATAGGAGCCGTTGTCCCTAAACGCTTGCTCACTTGATGAGAGCAATTGCCCTTTTCATGATGTAGCTGTTGTCACTAATGCTTGCACACTTGATAGAAGCAATTTTCACTTACATGATGAGATCCATTGTCCCTAAAGGCTAACTTTATGACGGGGATTTGTCCCTTACATGATAAGAGCTGTTGTCCCTAAACTCTCACTTTTTTGCGAGCAATTGTACCTAACTGTATGGGAGCCGTTGCCCCTAAATGCTTGCTCACTTGATGAGAGCAATTGCCCTTTACATTTTGATAGACGTTGTCCCTAACGCTTCCACACTTGATAAGAGTAATTGTCACTTACATGAAGAGATCCGTTGTCTATAAAGGCTACCTTTACAAGGGCAATTTGTCCCTTACATGATAAGAGCCATTGTCCTTAAAGGTTCACTTGTTGAGAGCAATTGTACCTTACTTTATGGGAGTCGTTGTCCCTAAACGCTTGCTCACTTGATGACAGCAACTCCCCTTTGCAAGATGATAGCCGTTGTCCTTAATGCTTGCACACTTGACAAGAGCAATTGTCACTTGCATGATGAGATCCGTTGTCCCTAAAGGCTAACTTTGTGAGGCGGATTTGTCCCTTACATGATAAGAGCTGTTGTCCCTCAACGCTCACTTGTTGAGAGCAATTGTACCTAACTTTATGGGAGCCATTGTCCCTAAATGCCTGCTCACTTGATGAGAGCAATTGCCCTTTACATGATGATAGACGTTGTCCCTAATGCTTCCACATTTGATAAGAGGAATTGTCACTTACATGAAGAGATCCGTTGTCTATAAAGGCTACCTTTAAAAGGGCAATTTGTCCATTACGTGGTAAGAGCCGTTGTCCCTAAAGGTTCACTTGTTGAGAGCAATTATACCTTACCTTATGGGAGACGTTGTCCCTAAACGGTTGCTCACTTGATGAGAGCAATTCTCCTTTACATGATGATAGTCGTTGTCCCTAATGCTTGCACACTTGACAAGAGCAATTGTCACTTGCATGATGAGATCCGTTGTCCCAAAAGGCTAACTTTATGAGGGCTATTTGTCCCTTACATGATAAGAGCCGTTGTCCCTAAAGGCTCACTTTTTGAGAGCAATTTTAGCTAACTTTATGGAAGCCATTGTCCCTAAATGCTTCCTCACTTGATGAGAGCAATTGCCCTTTACATGATAATAGCCGTTGTCCCTAATGCTTCCACACTTGAAAAGAGGAATTGTCATTTACATGATGAGATCCGTTGTCTCTTAAGGCTACCTTTATAAGGGCAATTTGTCCGTTACATGATAAAAGCCGTTGTCCTTAAAGGCTCACTTGTTGAGAGAGTAATTGTACCTTACTTTATGGGAGTCGTTGTCTGTAAACGCTTGCTCACTTTATGAGAGCAATTGCCCTTTACATGATGATAGCCGTTGTCCCTAATGCTTCCACACTTAATAAGTGAAATTGTCACTTACATGATGAGATCTGTTGTCTCAAAAGGCTACCTTAATATGGGCAATTTGTCCCTTCCATGATAAGAGTCGTTGTCCCTAAAGGCTCCCTTATTGAGAGCAATTGTACCTTACTTTATGGGAGCCATTGTCCCTAAACGCTTGTTTCTTAATGAGAGCAATTGCCCTTTACATGATGATAGCCATTGTCCCTAATGCTTGCACAACTGATAGGAGCAATTGTCACTTACATGATGAGATCCATTGTCCCTAATAGTGGTACTGGTAATGATGAGTTGAATATTTCTGCCACGCCTCAAGGTGATGGAGTTCATGTCTCTTCTAGTGCTAGTCGTTTTAAGCTTGTTGAGACTAGTACGGATACACTCAATGTGAATGTTCAAAAATAGAATGTTTCTCCTGCATCTACAAGTGTACCTATTGTGCAATCTTGTGACATTAATAGACAACCTAAATCTTTTGTTGCTGCTACAAGTGGTACGAAAAATGCTAATACTAAAGTGAAACCTAATTTTCGTGCTCTTAAGGTGGATAATGTGTTTAATGGTGTTGATGTCTCTATTCCTCGAAAGGTTGTTCAAAATGTTAGCACTAAGTTTGAGTTCACCCTCTATGGTTATTTTATTGGTAAGCGTATTGCGTTCCCCGTGGTGGAATACTTTGTTCGTAACAATTGGGCAAAGTATGGTCTAAAACAAGTTATGATGAATGAAAATGGTTTCTTCTTCTTTAAATTTGATTCTCAGGCTGGTTTGGAAGCTATTTTAGAAGGGGGTCCATGGATGATTAAGAACAGCCCTATTATCCTCAAAAAGTGGACCATGAGTACGAGTTTGAAGAAAGAGGAATTAACCCGTATTCCCGTATGGGTTAAACTTCATGATGTTCCTTTACAGGTGTTTTCAGAAGATGGTATTAGTATTATTGCTACGCATTTAGGTACCCCTATAATGCTTGATTCTTATACTAGTGCGATTTGTATTGATTCATGAGGGAGAAGCAGCTTTGCTAGGTGTCTAATTAAGATTGAATCTCAAGCTGATCTTCAGGAGTCAATTACAGTTGGTGTACCTCTTATGGATATCTTGGGTTCACGTCTGAAACAATCCGGGTTGAATATAAATGGAAACCTCCAAGGTGTGATGTATGTTTGATATTTGGTCACTCCACTGAAAGTTGTCCTAATAAAGTTATGCCTACACCTGTTGTGGAGAAATCTAATGATGATGATGGCTTTCAACAGGTTGGAAAAAAGAAAAATAGGAAAAAGGGAAAAGCTATGGATAATAATGTTGGTAATGTGTCTAAAGGGTTCCCTGTGGGTAAGAACATGTACTACAGACCGAAAGCTATTGCAACTTCATCTCAAACACCATCAGGTGTTGCTAGTACTAGTTCTGGTCCTCCCCCTGAAAAGGTGGGAGTTTCTTCATCAAGTAGTAACTTAAAGTCCAATGAGAGTATTGATCCGTCTCATAACGATAATGTAACAACAACCTACCAAAATCCTACGGGAAGCTCATCTAAACCGACTGCTAATATTTCCACATCTAATCCTTTTGATGCTTTGGCGGTGGATGAGGTTGTTCAAGAGGATACGAAGATGGATGAGGAGGAGGTTGTTAATGTTTTTGATGAATCTGGTAATTTGTTTGATCAATCGGGGGCAAGCACTTCCATTCTCAATGTTCCCGATGTTTAGTATTGCTTCATGGAATATAAGGGGTCTGAACCATTCCCTTAAACAAAAAGAGGTTCGTCAGGTTATTAATGAGAATAACCTTAGTGTGTGTGCTGTTTTGGAGTCTCATGTGGATGCTTCGGGTGTGTACGATACATGTCGTAAGGTGTGTCGTCATTGGAAATGGACGTCTAATGGGAATCTTTGTAATAAGGGTTCTCGGATCATTCTTGGCTGGAAAGATGTTATTGTTGATGTTATGATTATGGCTTCTACTAACCAAGTTATGCATGTTCAGGTTAATGTTCGTAATGAGAACAAAACCGTTTTTTGTTCCTTTGTTTATCCAGATAACTATTATGTTAATCGGAGAGCGCTTTGGAGTAACCTTGATAGCCATGCTAGATTCATGCGTAGTAGGCCTTGGGTGTTATTGGGAGACTTTAATGCTGCTCTTAATTTGGAGGATCATTCATGTGGTGGTTATGCTCCTGATATTGCTATGCGTGAATTTAAAGAATGTGTATTGAATATGGAGGTGTCGGATGTTAATAGTACGGGGCTGCATTTTACATGGAATCAAAACCCAAGAGGCTCTAATGGAACGTTAAAGAAGATTGATAGAATTATTAAAGTTTGGTGATGATTTTCCGGGTTCGTTTGCTATATTCCAACCTTACCGTATTTCAGATCATTCTCCTTGTGTCCTTCGTATTCCTCAGGTGGCTAAACTAAAACCTAAACCTTTTAAGTTCTCTAATCTTCTAGTGCATAAAGAGGGCTTTATTGATACTATTACTTCGGGGTGGAATCTTAGTGTAAATGGTTGTGCTATGTATCGTGTTGTTAAACGCTTGAAGGGGCTGAAATCTTCTTTTCGTAAGCTTTTACATAACCAAGGTAACCTTCACGAGAGGGTTACTAGTCTTCGTAAGGATTTAGATGAGGTCCAACATGCTATTGATAAAGACCCGTTTAATTCAGCCCTTCAGGATGATCATGCTCATTACCTTCTTGCTTTTAAGGAGGCAACATTAGATGAGGAGCGGTTTTTAAAGCAAAAATCTAAAGTTCAATGGCTTCATGCAGGTGATTCTAATACGGCTTACTTTCATAATGTTGTTAAAAGTAAATGTGCTCGTAATCGAATTGAAGTGCTTCGAGATGCGGCTAATGTTTTGTATGAAGGAAGTGCAGTTGCAGGGGCTTTTGTTTCTCATTATGAGCAGTTTCTGGGTATTGAAGGGGATTGTACCCCTCTTGATGATCATGCTTTATTCTCTAATGTCCTTAATCCTCAAATGGCGGATTTTATGGTGAGAGATGTTACGGATTCTGAAATTAGGGAAGCTATATTCTCGATGGGGGATGATAAAGCTCTAGGGCCTGACGGGTACACTTCCGTTTTCTTTAAGAAAGCATGGAATGTTGTGGGTATTGATGTCACGTGTGCTATTCGGGATTTCTTTTCTAATGGTAAGCTTCTTAAGGAAATCAACCACACTATTATATCACTGATTCCTAAAGTGTCTACCCCTTCTAAGATTACTGATTATAGGCCTATTTCTTGTTGCAATGTTTTGTTTAAGTGCATTAGTAAAATTATTGCGAACCATGTTAAAGAGAGCCTTGGTCATTTGGTTAGTATCAACCAATCTGCGTTTGTTCCTGGGCGGCGTATTTCTGATAATATTTTGCTTACACAAGAGCTTATGAGGAATTATCATAGAGGGAGAGGTCCACCTAGATGTGCTTTTAAAGTGGATATTCAAAAGGCGTATGATACGGTTAATTGGGCTTTTCTTAGGTCTATTCTGATTGGTTTTGGTTTCCATCACAAAATGGTCGATTGGATTATGGTTTGTGTTTCATCTACATCGTATTCCATATATGTTAATGGGGATCTTCATGGCTGGTTAAACGCTTAATCCCGTAGTTAACCAAAACCCTAAAAAACTCTCTCTAGGGGCGATCACAGCCGCCTCCTCCCTACCCTTTCTCCGGCCAAAAACCACCTTCAAAATCGCCTCTCTACTGCTAAATAATCTCCTGATTCGTTTAGCTAGTATGCAATCGGTTTTTGAGGTGTGTTAATTCAAGAGGAGGCTGGTCGAAACCCTAACTAATCGATTTTTTATTGTCGGTTTTGGTTTAAGGTTTAATCGTGCCCTTTATTTTAGATCGTTCCTTTTATCATTATGAATTCCTAAGTCGGTTTTGATTGACTATATTATATATTAGGACGATTTTGTTCCTGCCGCACTTTGGTTCATTCCTTAAAAGATTCCCTTTTAGGGTTTTGTTCCTTTTTTGTGCGATTATCTATTCCTGGTGCGTTAAATCTATTACTAAACTCATTAGGGTTTGGTTTACCTTATGACTGCTGGTTCTTTTGATCGATCAAGTGCTGTTCATGGCTCTATTATTAAAGGATCAATTCTGGTTATTAAGCCTTAACGCCTATAAAACCTTTGGTTTTTACATTCTTTTTATTGGCGGATCTTGTGTTCATGGAAGTCGATCTTTTGATCGAGTTTTTACTACTGGGTTTGTGATGTTTGCTTGTGGACGTGGGTTGAGAGAGAGGCTTGATTGTTGTTTATGAGGATTAGGGTTTTCTTTAACCTTTATTTTCTGTTTAGTTAGGGTTCCTACACCCTTGGTTTATGCTTATACGTAATTGCTGCTGCTGTCTTGATATGTTATTTACATGGCGGTGGTATTGCGTAGCAATAGTATGTTAGGGTTTATCCATATCGGCTGTGCATGGTTATTGTGATTTGCTGCTCATGTTTACCGTTGTATTCACCATTGGTGTGGTTAATCCTTTGTGTTGCTGTTATGATCCGCTATAGGGTGTTGGATTGTATTTACTTAACCGTTTCCTTGGGAATCGTTGCTGCTATTGTACGGATCACATGTTTGTATGACTAAACCATTTCTTCAATCTTGGGTTTGGTAGGTGTGGTTGGAGATTTGGAGTTTTAGTTGTTCGTCAATGCTAGTGGTGAGATTTACTCAATTGATGACGGGTACATTTTATGTAAATCTGCTGCTGGTTCGAATAGGGATGGAAGTTAAGTTGAAGGGTCTTGTTCAAAACCCTTAGCATCATCATGTTTGGTTAGGGTTTTTAACCCTTTTGATCATCCGTTTGTTGATGCTTATGCTTATGGATTCATGTTGATGTTCGTGATATTGGCTGTTTTGGTCCATCGATTTGCATTCTGATTTTGGTTGCACATTTGCAGCTTATGGATTGGTCCAAGTTTTTATGCTGGTAGTTATGGCTCATATTCTATTTGCTACGGTATTCATTATCATCAGGTTATTAGATTATGCATTTGCATAATACTAATAGAAGATGCATTAAGGGTCGAAGAGTGTACCCTAACTTTCTCTCCCCTATAGGGGATTTCTGGCCGCCACCCTCTCTGATTTTTCCGACCATTATTCACCCCTAATTCGTCCTCTCTACTCTTCTGTGAAGGGTATGCAACACGATTAGGCTGTTAATATTATCTTGAGGGTGGAGGGTTTCGACTTTCATTCATATCCAATCGGATTTCTCCTTATATTGGCGGTTTTTAACCCTTATTCAATCGGAATTTCTTTTTTTTAGGGTTTTTAAAAACCGCCTTATGATTTAATCGATCCCTTTTAATCTTTGATGCATAGGTCGGTTTTTATAATCGATTATATATTTACAAGGGTCGATCTTTCATCTTTATTAATCCTTAGTCGAAACCCTAATTAATCCTCCTGCCTAACGATCACCTTTTTTAGGGCTGTCGTTATTTTTACTAGGGTTTTGACTTGTTTCTGGTTTGATGGGTATTCCTCAAGGTGCTTATTGAATACTTTTTGAGGCGATTTGGGTTCTAGATCTGCTGTTCGTGAATGCTTTACGATTTATTTGGATCTGATCTGATGGTTTTCTCCAAGTCGGCCATGTTTTTAGTTTAAAACCTTTTGGTTTTCATGATGAGGTTGATTTGGGATTGTTTGTGGTGTGGTCATGATGCTTCAACGCCATAACAGAATTCTTTTTGAGGATTCTGTTTACGATTAATAATATGGGTAAACCCTTTCTAGGGTTTTGTTCATGCTTAGATTGGACGTTATCCAAGTTTTTTTGGATTGGCTGTTCGTGTTTGGATTGTTGGTTTTGGTTCGTACCTGATGGTGTTTTAGCCTTTCTAAGGGCTTGATTGTTGGCGGTGCGTTCTGTTTTGATGAAGGTTGTGGTACGTGGGTTAAGGGAGAGGGCTAAGTGATGGTATCGGTATGTTAGGGTTTTTTAGACCCTATTATCTGCTCGTGTATGTATTGTCCTTGCTGTTCAGTACTATGGTCTTGTTGACTTGGTGGTATGTTGTTATTATGGTACGTCTGATGCTAGGTGGTAATGCTTTGATGCGAGCTTTGGGTGTTCAATGGTTGGTTTGCTGTTCGTGCTTTCTAGTGGATTGATCTTTATCTAAGTTCATTGTAACTTTTCAGGTATCTGCTGCTGCTCGAATTAGTGATGTAAGTTAAGTTTAAGGGTCTTATTCAAAACCTTTTTATCATCGTTCATGGACATGGCATTGACTTATTTGATCATATGATCGATGGTGATATCTTGATGTAAGTTAGGGTCGTATAGCCCTATGTTTGTCTACGACTGATCAAAATACACTGTGTTTCATTCTTAGCTTCAGTTTCATGCTCTTTTGAAACTTTTAGTAGATGCGGTATTGGATCAAGTTGTAGTGTTGGTTTGGTTCAGTTTGGATCAATGATGATCGGTGTAGTTGTTG
This sequence comes from Artemisia argyi, assembly GCA_030686995.1. Taxonomy (NCBI): domain Eukaryota; kingdom Viridiplantae; phylum Streptophyta; class Magnoliopsida; order Asterales; family Asteraceae; genus Artemisia; species Artemisia argyi. Next base: position 112,527,475 of record CM060688.1, on the reverse strand, counting down.
GATCAAGTGTGTGGATTGGCGCTCTTCAAGTCTACCATGGTTTCGGCTGCATCGTTGAAGGTTATGAACTTCTATGACGACTTGTGAAGATTCAAGTTTATACTTGATGTTTTATTTGTAATTTGATAGTCGTTGTAGTTTTTTGTTCATAGAGTAGTTGCTTTGTTTAGCATGTTCCTTTGGTAAGTTATAAGAATGGTTTGTCATTCTTATATTTGAGTCTGTAAGTGTCCTTAGGGACCGAGATGAGGGGTGTACGCCTTCATCCTTTGTACTTCAACGCTTTTTGGTTAATGTATTTTGCCAGGGTGTTTTATCCCTTTTACCCAAAAAAAATAATAGAAGATGCATTTGGATTTGGCTTGGAAGTTGCAATTGGAAGGCGGGGATACCTGGTTATGGTTTCTCCATGTTCAAGATCTGGATAGCTATGATGACTAAGATGATGTGTTATGTTTTATTGTATTTTATTGCTAGTCATTGTTAGTTGTATTTAGATCTGTTTGTTATAAGAATGGCCTGTCATTCTTATATTGTGATTGTGGTAGTGTCCTTAGGGACTTCGATGAGAGACTCACTCTCATCCATTGTACTTAAACGTTTTTTATTAATGTATTTTACTGGGTGCAGGATGTTCCCCTTTACCCAAAAAAAAAAAGATCTTCATGGCTGGTTCCAAGGTAAGCGAGGTCTTCGGCAGGGTGACCCGTTATCTCCTTACTTGTTTACTTTGGTTATGGAGGTTTTAACCCTTATTCTGCAGAAAAAGGTGGCTAATACGGTGGAGTTTCAGTTTCATCATTTGTGTGAGCAGCAGCGTATTATTAACCTTTGTTTTGCAGATGATCTTTTCTTATTCTCTAGAGGCCACCCTGATTACCCTAAGTTCTCTCTCCCTAGGGGGCGAAATCCGGCCATCCATCCCTCTCTAATCCGCTCAAAAAACTGCCATTAAATGCGTCTGTCTATTGTTCATATGAATGATATGCAATCGGTTTTATTGTTAGTCATCATCTAGGATGGGATGTGCCATTGATTTTATGCTTTAACTTTCTGATTTCGCTTCATTATTACTAAACCCTAAATCGTTTTATTATAGTCGGTTATTAAATCGATCCTTAATTGGTTGGTTTGTTAATCGATTCCTTATTTGGGGTTTAGTCTGGGATCCTTATTTATACCCTTAACGATTCTTATCCTCATCTTTTAAATCGTTTTAGGGTTTTTTGACCTTAGCGATTACAATTTATAATCGTTTTTACCCTATTGTATGTACAAGTCCATTTAATACTCAAGTTTGGTTCGCTTACTCAGACTTGGTGAATGGGGCTTGTGTTGGTTTTTGTTTGTGGTGTTCGTTACTACTACAAACAGATTATGTGTTGAGGACCGCTCAGATGTTTCTTCGTGGATTCTTCATGAAAGTTAAGATGGACCGCCATAGTGATATAGAAGGCTCAAGTTTCTTGAGTAGTATTGTAAAATTTTATGTACTTTTGTCAGTATTGGTAGGTTCATTTTATTGTAAGTTATAGGAATGGTGTGTCATTCCTATATTCGAGTCTGTAAGTGTCCTAAGGGACTGAGGTGAGGGATATCACCCTCATCCTATGTACTCCCTCCGTCCCAAATTATAAGTCCATTTTCATATTTCACAAAGTTTAAGAAAAGTGGGGCTCTTACAATACTAACCAATAAAAATTCATTATCACCCACTTACAAGTATTCTCATTGGTTGAAATTAAAAGTGGACATATAATTTGGGACAACCCAAATTGACAAAATGGACTTATAAAATGGGACGGAGGGAGTACTTCAATGTTTTTTGGTGTAATGCATTTTACCGGGGTGAATTAACCCTTTTACCCAAAAAGAGGCCACCCTGATTCAGTTACTGTTATTATGCAAGCTTTGGAGGATTTCAAGAATGTTTCGGGTCTTGTTCCGAGTATTCCCAAGAGTACTGCTTTCTTCTGTAATGTGCCTGATGCTTTGAAAGCTATGATTCTTCAGTCTATGCCATTTGCAGAAGGTTCTCTCCCGGTTAGATATTTGGGTGTTCCTCTCATTTCGTCTTGGCTTCTTTATAGGGACTGTAAGGTTCTTGTGGAGAAATTAGAAGGGCGTATGAATGATTGGCGTAATAAGTTTCTTTCGTTTGCGGGTAGGCTTCAATTGATCAGGTCCGTGTTGTCTTCGATGCATATTTATTGGGCTTCTGTTTTCATCCTCCTTGCTCGTATTATTCATGATTTGGAGCAGCTCATGAGGGACTTTTTATGGTGTCAAGGGGAAATGAAAAGGGGTAAGGCTAAAGTTGCGTGGGAATCTGTTTGTAAGCCTCAACGTAAAGGTGGTCTTGGTATTTGTAGATTGTCTGATTTTAATATTGCTCTTACGACTACGCATATTTGGAGTATTTTAACCCATAAAGAGTCTTTATGGGTTAAATGGATTCATTCTTACAAACTTTGTGGTAGGAGTTTTTGGGATGTTCCTTGCTTGGGCGATGTTAGTTGGGGTTGGCGTAAGTTGCTTGCTATTAGACCTAAGGTACGTCCGTTCATTTTGCATATGATCAACAATGGTAAGTCTACTTCTGTTTGGTTTGACATGTGGTGTGATATTAGCCCTATTCGTGATATGTTCACTCCTAGAGACATTAGTCGGGATGGTCTAACCTTATCGGATTCTGTTTGTGATGTGATTGTTAATGGTACTTGGAGATGGCCTACTGATTGGTATTCTAGATTTCCGGATTTAGTTAATCTCCCGGTCCCTAATTTAATTGATGATGCTGATGATGGTTTATTATGGCGTGATTTGGATGGCAACATTAGACCTTTTTCGGTTGCTTGTGCTTGGGAATCCCTTCGTGCAAGAGCTGATCAAGTCGATTGGTTTCAAATACCATGGTTTCCTCATTGTATTCCTAGGCATGCGATGCATTTATGGCTTGTTATTAGGAAGAAGTTGAAAACTCAAGATAGACTTCGGGAAACTGATGTTGGGCCTAATGTTGATTTAATTCTCCTTACATGCCCGCTTTGTGAAATGGTTCCGGATTCTCACCCTCATTTGTTTTTTGAATGTCCATTTACTTTGCAGGTTTGGTTGAAAGTCCGGTCTTTATCCGGCACGGATGTGGTCCCACCTTCTTTGGAGGACGTCATAACGTTCATTATTCCATTAGCTAAGGGGCGTTCTGTTGTTAGCATTCTTTCTCGGTTTTTACTTGCGGCTACTACACATTACATTTGGATGGAACGTAATTCTAGACTTTTTAATCAAAAAGTCTAATGTTGAAGAAGTGGTCCAAGTTATTGTCTCTACCATTCGGTTGAAGCTGGTTACCTTCAAGTTCAAGAAGTTAACCCCTCGATCTCGTCTACTACTGGATAAATGGAAGATTCCAAGTGCTTGTTATTTTCACGAAGGGAGTGCCAGGTAAGGGTTGTACTCTTTTTCCCTACTCCAAGGTTTTTCCCTCTGGGTTTTTCTTGGAAAGGGTTTTTGAGGAGGCAAACTACCTTGGTCGCCTTGCTGCCTTCGTGCTTATTGGTGGATGCGGGACGTTCGCTTGATTCAAGATTTTTCTTGTTTTTATACCTAGTTAGGTGCTTTGTAATATAGCTAGGTTTGTTGTGTTTATGGCCTGTCATAAACACTAGTTTATCAAGCTTTTGCTTGAGGTTAATGTGGTACTTCGGCCATATTCCATTTGTACTTAACGATTTTCTGGATATAGATTTACCGGGGCTAACCCCTTTACCAAAAACAAACGCTCACATGTTGAGAGCAATTGTACCTAACTTTATGGGAGCCGTTGTCCCAAAATGCTTGCTCACTTAATGAGAGCAATTGCCCTTTACATGATGATAGACGTTGTCCCTAACGCTTCCACACTTGATAAGAGGAATCGTCACTTACGTGAAGAGATCCGTTGTCTATAAAGGCTACCTTTTTAAGGGCAATTTGTCAATTAGATGATGAGAGCAGTTGTCCCTAAAGGTTCACTTGTTGAGAGCAATTGTACCTAACTTTATGGGAGTCGTTGTCCCTAAACGCTTGCTCACTTGATGAGAGCAATTCCCCTTTGCAAGATGATAGCCGTTGTCCCTAATGCTTGCACTTGACAAGAGCAATTGTCACTTGCATGATGAGATCCGTTGTCCCTAAAGCCTAAGTTTATGAGGGCAACTTGTCCCTTACATAATAAGAGACGTTATCCCTAAAGGCTCACTTGTTGAGAGCAATTGTACCTTACTTTATGGGAGTCTTAGTCCCTAAATGCTTGCTAACTTGATGAGAGTAATTGCCCTTGACATGATAATAGCCGTTGTCCTTGATAAGAGGAATTGTCACTTACATGATGAGATCCGTTGTCTCTAAAGACTACCTTTATAAGGGCAATTTGTCCCTCAGATGATAAGAGCCGTTGTCCCTAAAGGCTCACTTGTTGAGAGAGCAGTTGTACCTTACTTTAAGGGAGTCGTTGTCCCTAAACGCTTGCTCACTTGATGAGAGAAATTTCCCTTCACATGACGATAGCCATTGTCCCTAATGCTTCCACACTTGATATGAGGAATTTTCACTTACATGATGAGATCTGTAGTCTCTAAAGGCTACCTTTATAAGGGCAATTTGTCCCTTCCATGATAAGAGTCGTTGTCCCTAAATGCTCACTTGTTGAGAGCAATTGTACCTTACTTTATAGGAGCCATTGTCCCTAAGCTTGCTCACTTGATGAGATGAATTCCCCTTTGCATGATGATAGTCGTTGTCCCTAATGCTTGCACACTTGACAAGAGCAATTTTCACTTGCATGATGAGATCCGTTGTCCCTAAGGCTAAGTTTATTAGGGCAATTTGTCCCTTACATAATAAGAGCCGTTATCCCCAAAGGCTCACTTGTTGAGAGCAACTGTACCTTATTTTATGGGAGTCGTTGTCCCTAAATGCTTGCTCGCTTGATGAGAGCAATTGCCCTTTACATGATAATAGCCGTTGTCCCTAATGCTTCCACACTTGATAAGAGGAATTGTCACTTACATGATAAGATCCGTTGTCTCTAAAGGCTACCTTTATAAGGGAAATTTTTCCCTTACATGATAAGAGCCGTTGTCCCTAAAGGCTCACTTGTTGAGAGCAATTGTAACTTATTTTATGGGAGGCGTTGCCCCTAAACGCTTGCTCATTTGATGAAAGCAATTGCCCTTTACATGATGGTAGCCGATGTCCCCAATGCTTGCACACTTGATCAGAGCAATTGTCTCTTACTTGATGAGATCCGTTGTCCCTGAAGGCTAACTTTATGAGCACAATTTGTCCCTTACATGATAAGAGCCGTTGTCCCTAAAGGCTTACTTGTTTAGAGCAATTGTACCTTAATTTATGGGAGCCGTTGTCCCTAAATGCTTGCTCACTTGATGAGAGCAATTGCCCTTTACATGATGATAGCCGTTGTCCCTAATGATTCCACACTTGATAAGAGGAATTGTCACTTACATGATGAGATCCGTTGTCTCTAAAGGCTAACTTTATAAGGGCAATTTTTCCCTTCCATGTTAAGAGCCGTTGTCCCTAAAGGCTCACTTGTTGAGAGGAATTGCCCTATACATGAGGATGGCCGATGTCCCCAATGCTTGTACACTTGATAAGAGCAATTGTCACTTATTTGAGATCCTTTGTCCCTAAAGGCTATCTCTATGAGGGCAATTTTCCCTTACACGATAAGAGCCGTTGTCCCTAAACGCTCACTTGTTGTGAGCAATTGTACAACCGTTGTCCTTAAATGCTTGCTCACTTGATGAGAGCAATTGCCCTTTACATGATAATTGATGTCGTCCCTAATGCTTCCACACTAATAAGAGGAATTGTCACTTACATGAAGAGATCCGTTGACTATAAAGGCAACCTTTATAAGGGCAATTTGTCCCTGACATGATAAGAGCCGTTGTCCCTAAAGGTTTACTTGTTGAGAGCAATTGTACCTTACTTTATGGGAGCCATTGTCCCAAAACGCTTGCTCACTTGATGAAAACAATTGCCCTTTACATGATGATAGTCGATTTCCTCAATGCTTGCACAATGATAAGAGCAATTGTCACTTACATGATGAGATCTGTTGTCCCTGAAGGCTAACTTTATGAGGGCAATTTGTCCCTTACATGATAAGAGCCGTTGTCCCTAAAGGCTCACTTGTTGAGAGCAATTGTACCTTAATTTATGGGAGCCGTTGTCCCTAAATGCTTGCTCACTTGATGAGAGCAATTGCCCTTTACATGATGATAGACGTTGTCCCTAATGCTTCCACACGATAAGAGGAATTGTCACTTACATAAAGAGATCCGTTGTCTATAAAGACAACCTTTATAAGGGCAATTTGTCCCTTACATGATAAGAGCCGTTGTCCCTAAAGGTTCACTTGTTGAGAGCAATTGTACCTTACTTTATGGGAGCCGTTGTCCTTAAACGCTTGCTCACTTGATGAGAGCAATCCCCTTTACATGATGATAGCCATTCTCCCTAATGCTTGCCCACCTGACGAGAGCAATTGTCACTTGCATGATGAGATCCGTTGTCCCTAAAGGCTAACTTCATGAGGGCAATTTGTCTCTTACATGATAAGAGCCGTTGTCCCTAAAGGCTCACTTGTTGAGAGCAATTGTACCTTACTTTATGGGAGCCGTTGTCCCTAAATGCTTGCTCACTTGATGAGAGCAATTGCCCTTTATATGATAATAGCCGTTGTCCCTAATGCTTCCACATTTATAAGAGGAATTATCACTTACATGATGAGATCCGTTGTCTCTAAAGGCTACCTTTATAAGGGCAATTTGTCCCATACATGATAAGAGCCATTGTCCCTAAAGGCTCACTTGTTGAGAGAGCAATTGTACCTTACTTTATAGGAGTCGTTGTCCCTAAATGCTTGCTCAATTGATGTGAGAAATTTCCCTTTACATGATGATAGTCGTTGTCCCTAATGCTTCCGTACTTAATATGAGGAATTGTCACTTACATGATGAGATCTGATGTCTCTAAAGGCTACCTTTATAAGGGAAATTTGTCCCTTCCATGATAAGATTCATTGTCCATTAAGGCTCACTTGTTGAGAGCAATTGTACCTTACTTTATGCGAGCCGTTGTCCCTAAATGCTTGCTTTCTTAATTGGATCGATATACTCTGACCAAACAACTTTGTAGCTTGTAAAGGTTTAATAATTTTAAGTAAACTCTACACTATTAATATTGAACACTGTTTGACCTTGTAAAGTATGCGGAATCTACTAACACAAAGCTTAAGAAGAACTTTTATATTAAACTAAACTTGAACCTGCTTTCAATCCCTAACTATTATCGAATTGTAAAGCTCTAAGACTCTTAGAACTTCGACTAAAAACATATATCCCTAATACCATCATAAGGCTCCTTATATAGATAACTTTAAGTCGGTTTACATCATATAACTTGAACGACAAGTAATTATCCTTAAATAATTCTAGAATATTCATACAATATTACATATTAATCCTTTAATCAATATTGCACTTAAGTCCTTATACTCTTCGAAGTACTTTGAACAATCTTCAATGAACAGCAGTACTTTGACTTTGATCTTCAAGCAGCACTTTGACACAACAGTACTTTGAAATACAGAAGTACCTTGATCTTTTATATCCCAACAATCCTCCCCTAACTTGAACTCCACTTGCTTGATTTCAAGTTTCTTTGTTATCTTTGATCCTCAAAAATTTTAATCATTCAGAAAGATTGTTTCTTTATCTCTTTATCTTTTATCTGTCATATTAACCTAAAAAACCCTAAAAGTCTCTCACTAGGTGGCGAATTTTTTCCCTATCCTATCCCTAATCGGTTTTCCTATTTTTCTGCCTTCCATCCTTTAATTCGTGTATCAAATTGATTATTCTAGTGATTAATCATTGTGGTTATCATTGGTATATTCAGATTGCTGCTTGTTTTTGAGGATTAGGTCGAATTAAAGGTGAATCGTTTTTTTAGGGTTTAAACCGCCAACCTGTTTTCTTGGTCGATCCTTATTTTCCCTTTAATTTTAGGTCGGTTCACATTGATCTAAACATATTTAAGGTCGATCTTGGTAATAGCACATTGGTATTTTGATTCTACGATTTCCTTTTAAAGGTTTCGTTTTTTTGATTGTGCGTTTTATGATCTGGTGCTTCATTCAATATTGAACTCGATTAGGGTTTCATATATATGATTTTGGGATCTGGTTGCTACACGTTATTGCTATAACTTAATTCGATTTACTCGTTTTGGGTTTGGTGATTATTCGTACTTGGTTTGGAATTGGTCTATATTGTTTAAACAAACTTCTTTTTAGGGGTTTGGTACCGTCTAATTTGTTGGTAACCTCTATTAGGGTTTCGTTTATTTTGCTTGTGCGCTTGGATTGCTGCTGCAAATTGCTTGTACGTGGGTTATTGAGAGGGATGGAATCTGGTTCAATGAATGTTAAAAAGCCTTCTAAGGCTAAGAGATTGGCTACTAGGATTGGTAACATTGATGGTAAGATGCTTACTAATGCAAGTATGCCATTGAAGGATATATTGAAAAGTGCAGGTTTGGATGGAAAAACGGGGAGTTTTGCTCTTCCTCGTGATCATGGTCCCGTTGTTTCTGATCCGAAGTTTGCTTTACAACAAGGGGTACGTTTGGCGAGGTCTAAATCTGATGTTCCTAAGTCTAGTAATGTTGTAGCTTCTGATTCGTTGGGGGCTGCAGTGGTTGATACGTCTAAGGATAATGGTGAAAGGCTAGCTGATGAGTGTAATATTGGAGGTTCTTGTGAGCCTAATGAACCTAGTGAGTCACAATCTGATGGAGTTGATGAGGCTACTAGGTCGGGTTCAAGAGTGGTTATTCCAATGGCCGTAGTTGATGATATGTGCTCTAAACTTACTAATTCATTATACGGTTATTTCATTGGTTTAAGAATTGCATTTCCCATTGTGGAAGACTATGTCAAGCATGCTTGGGCAAGGTTCGGCTTTGAACATGTTATTTTGCGGAATGGTTTCTTCATTTTCAAGTTCTCTTCACATGAAGGTATGAATAAAGTTCTTAATGGTGGTCCTTGGTTTATTAGATCTACGCCTTTATTCTTACATATTTGGGTGCCTAATATGAGGCTTGAGAAGGAGAAGATTACTAAGGTACCGGTCTGGGTACGTATCCATAATATACCATCCGTTGTATACTCTAAAGCCGGTATTAGTTTGATTGCAAAACAGTTGGGGCGGATAATACGGTTTGATGCGGGTACTAATGATATGTGTAAGAATCCTTGGGGACGTTATTCATATGCACGGGTACTTATTGAATTATCGGCTGATTTGGATGTTTTGGAATCAATTGAGGTTGCGATTCCTTTGCCTCAGGGTAAGGGTCATTACATGGAAGTTCTTGATGTTGAGTATGAATGGTGGCCATCTTGGTGTTCTAAGTGTGTTTGTTTCAATCATGATGATGATGCGTGTCCTCTTAGACGTCAGCGGGTTACTAAGGATTCGACTCAACAAGATTTTGGTGTCAAGCGTAAGGTTCACTCTACTAAGGCTGGTCATACTAGTGATAAGGGTATGAAAGTGGCTTGGGGGGTTTCAACTAAGTCAAAACTTTCGTACCAACCTGTTTCTAAACCGGCAACCAAGAAGAAGAATCGAGGTACACAACCTGATGTGAGGGCTGATCTTAAGCCTACTAATGGCGATTCTAATTCGAGTGGTACATCTAATGATGCTTTGAAGAGTGATATTGGGGCTGCTCCTGTTGAGGATGTTATTACTCAACGTGAGCAGATGGAAAGTGTGGATGCTCATGCTTCTTTTGGGGGTGTGGAATCCGTGGGGTTAAGTGGTGTTAATGTGGTTCCATTGCATAGCACTACTGATGGTTTGTGGGAGCATGGTTCTCACAATGATGGTGCTTCTACAAGTGTGACCTATTCTGATTTTGATATGTCTAGCTCGTTTGCTACAAGTGATGTAGTTATAACTCCTAGGAAGAAGGTTACGTTTGCTGATCAAGCTGATGAAGATGATGAAGTTGATGAAGTCTATGAGAACTATGAAGATATTGCAAATTATTCCAAGTTCAAGAATGGTTCTCCGAAAGATTTCCAGGTGCAAGGACGCAAGAAGAAATAGTTTTTTCTATTATTTTGTGATTTTTGCTTGTTAAGTTGCTTTTGTTTAGCATATTTGTTTGGTCAGTTGCACATGTTGTGCATGTTCGTTTTAAGGATGGTTTGTCATTCTTAGATAAGTGTCTTGTATGTGTCCTAAGGGACTGGGGGCGAGGGATATCACCCTCGTCATTTGTACTTCAACGTTTTTGGATAATGAATTTTACCAGGGTGCAGGATTACTCCCCTTTACCCAAAAAATGTTTTATCTGTCATGTATCAAAGTACTCTTTATCAGCATCAGTTGATATCTTCTCTGCAATAAATCTCCTCAGCTACTCAGCAACATTTTGATACAATAGTCATCAAATCTTTTAAAGTTTCATGCTATTCTCATCACTTCCAGGTGTATAAACTCCTCTAAGAGGTGAATCATTGAAAATTAATGGATTTTGATGTCTCTTTACCAAAGCCATCAACTCTGGAGTAGCCAATGTTTAGGTTAGAACAACCATGGTACATTGATAACCATATGATTTTTAGCAAATCATCAGCTATCAACGGATTTGAGTAGTCTTTACCAAGAGCCGTTTGCTTTTGGACTAGTTAGTTCTTTGATCTCAACCATGGTGAACTAATTACCATAAATGGATTTTCCACAGCCTTTACCACAAGCCATTTTTCCTTGTGGGCTAGCCAACTCTTGACTTTTATAGATATGGTGAGTTGAAAACCATACAATTTTTAGTAAATTGTCAACTAAAAACGGATTTGATTATCACATCAGAGCCGTACCCTCATGATGAGTCAAACTCTTTCTCGTTTGTTTAACATAGTGAGTTGATTACCATTTGCTGTGTAGTATTAATACTAACACCATGTGTTTCTTTTCAAATCCTTTTATTTAGTTCACTTTTAAACATCAAAAACTTTTTATTTTATTTTACAAAGGACTTATACTGGTTTAATGCAACAAGCAGTACTTTGACAAAGTACTGTTTGTCTTTGTAGTACTTTTAAAAAATACTTATTAAACAAAACAAATCATACCAGTATTTTGCAATATTATTCTTCAGATTTAGTCCATCTGATAAATAGCTTGATCACATCCAAAGCTACATTAGATTCATCTTCAAGTTCCATTCCATGATCCAGCATTCTGAGCATAATTTCTCTAATCAATGGATATCTTCTCTCAGCAAGCATGTGAATCATGATACCATCTTCCATATCAAGTGAATGAACTCCTGATGACTCAAAGAATCTCCATCTTGTAATTTCCCAATTTTTTTGATAATTCCACAGAGTATCAACACTTGTTTCTTTTGTTTCCCAGATGGTAATTAAATCTCCAAGCAAAATTAATCCCACTCATGATGCTTCAATCTCTTCATAGTATGTCTGCACTTGCATGTATAAGTCATATAGATCTTCTCTGGTAATAAAATGCAGAACATCCAATAACATATTGAATACTGTGAAGCTTTCATCTTCTCTGTTGAACACCAGTACTTTGAGTTTGAGTGCTTTGAATATTTTGTGCTTTAGCATCTTGCTCAACAACTTCTTCTTGTATAATATTCACATCTTCTTCAACCTTTTTCTCTGGCACAAAAGTCTTTGGTTTTTCTGGATATTGCCAAAGATAAGCATCTTCTGAATATTGAATCTCAGCATCATCTCTATCCAAATTATCATCTTGATTCCTCCCCAATTTGATAGATGATGACTTCTTATGCTTCTTCTTGGATTGAGAAGTTTTCTTGGAAGATTTAGACCTGTACTTCTGAGACTGTTTCTTTTCCTTCACATAAAGCCTAAAATTTTGGACAAGAGGCCAGACAAACTTCTTTAACCTTCTGAACTTCTTCCTTAACTTCTTGATTTCTGCAGCTTGACCATCCATAGTTTTCTTCATCCTCTCCAACTCTCTAGTCAAAGCATAATTATTCATAGACCTTCCAACTCCCTCATCTCCTCCAGGTGTTTGAAGCCCACCTGTGGGAGTATAATCATTGGGAGAAGGTACTGGAGTATGCTCTGAAGCAGTACCTTGAGAGGAAGTACTTTGTGGAGAAGTACCTTCAGCAGAAATAGGTTTTTCCAAAGAAGCTGACACTGAGGGAGTTCTTTCACTTAAATCATCATGCTGAGGTGAAACAAGAGGTGGTGTAGGTGTATGAATTGATGCAGAATGTTCAGAAGTATCAGGTTGATCAGCAGCATCAGAATTAGCAGAACCGCTATTTTCAATATCATCCCTAACAACCTATGCTACCTCTAACATGTAAGCATTGAGAGTTATATTTGTACCAGAAAAATTTACTCCCTTGTGAGACATAAATGTGAACACCTTAGGGGGCATCCTAATAGTGGATACATAATCCTGAGGTTTTTGTATCCCATCTAGTGGATTCTCTAAGAGAAGTTGAACAAATCTAGGATACATCAGAAAAGGGGATCCAGCCTTAATATGTGTGATCATACCATCAAGGATCATGTAAGAAAAGTTGAAGGATTGATTGGTAATGAGGCCAACAAATGCAGAAGCTATAGCATGACCAAATTGATCCCAAGCAGTACTCTTTGAACTTAAGCGATGAAGTAAAACATGAATAAGAAACTTCCAATGAGGACTTACCATTGCTTTCTGAAAAGTAAGCTTATCTAAAGGTCCTTCATACCCAATGTCTCTTAGTGCATTCCAAATCTCTTGTTTAGCAAACAAAACAGAGCCTCCTTCATCTTCAAACAACAGAGCCTCCCTGATTGTTGCTTCTGTAACACGAATATCTCTCCCAGCAACTGTAGCATGAATAACATCCTCTCCATCTTCAACCTCAGACCTTGCCGTAGCCCAAAACTCCTGTATCCAAGGTCTAATAATCTCGGGGTTGACTAAGAGTGAGTAACAGATGGTGGTTCCGGTGAGAAAATCAATAATACCATGAAAATCAATGTTTCTTTGCGTTTTCTCAAGATTGGCTATATCATATTATGTTTGTTGTTGGTTGGTCGGTTTGCCATTGTGAGAAGGATTTGAAAGAAAAGTGGTAATCGGTGATGATGTGAGTGGGTTTGATGAATAAGAATGGCGAATGGATACGGATGGATAAATAAGAAAAAGATATGAGTTATAAAAGGACAATATACAAAAAATCACGGTTAATTAATTATTTTACCGTTATTTTTGGAAGTGGTCATCCCCATATCTTTCGAAAGTTTGTTACCCGAAAATCTGACCGTTGGAACAGTATTCTTACACGTCAGCGTACCCTTAATATCACCAAACAGTACTTTCCAGAGAATATGGAGCAGTACATTCAGTTATAAACCCAAGCAGTATGTTGACCAAAGTACTTTCCAAGCAAAATATCTTAATAGTTGACTGTTTGACCAAAATATCTATGAAAGTCAACCCGAAGTAATTAATACCTCCCCAAATTAATTCCCAAAGCTACCAAGGCAAGTAGAATTCAATGAACTTCATTTAATACCCTTATACCTTGTCTTGCCTATAAAAGGAACTCTTCCACTAACATACTTTATTTATCTCTTTTTTCATCAACATAACACAAAAAAAAAAAAAAAAAAAACAAAACAAAAAAAAAAAAAAAAAAAAAAAAAAAAAAAAAAAACACTAGTGATAACAATGAGTCACTTCCCACTTGTGTACATCTCCTCTGACTCAGATGGCTCCACAGACTCAGAAATAAGCTACTATTCTGATTCAGACTTTGAGGATCCAGGATGGATGGGGTACTTTCTTCCAAATGTATCATCCTCATCTATGAGTATAGCAAACTCTACCATAACTGATGCATCAAGCACTACCAATCCAAAACCCAAGAAGAAAAAGTCTGTCCCTGGTTCATCTCTGGCTAAAGAGCTTCCACATGCTTTGACTCAAGCCCAGGAATCAGCAATACAGAACATGAAGTGGCCTGCTCCAAGAAAAGAGAGACCTCCCAAGCAAGTTCTTGGCCTGACTTGCCCAAGGAAGCAAGCTTCTTTTGATGACAAAAGAAAGACTGCTCAAAAGGGAAAGCAGAGCTATGAGGGCAAAGGAAAAAGGCCTATGGAGTAGGGTATGTGGGGCTTGGTAGTAGGTTGTGTTGTGGTAGGTGCATTGTGTCTTGTCAGTGTCTGTGGTTCAACTTTGTCTGTGTCATGTTGGTCTGTATCTTGATGGAATTGTAACCCTTCTTTGAATAATGAATAAAGTACTTTTCTTTTGAATGATACATGTAGCCTCCACTCAAATAATGACTAACTACTAATGCCTCCCCTTAAAAGTAGCTTAATTATTAATCATACCAATACTCACAACTAAAAAAGTAAATCTTGAAACATCAAAGCCCTTTGTGAGTAGGTCTGCTACATTATCATCAGTATGGACTTTAACCACATTGATAAGCTTATGCTCATAGCAGTCTCTAATAAAATGATGCCTAATCTGAATGTGCTTTGTCTTGGAGTGATAAACTGGATTCTTCACAATACAGATAGTACTCTCATTATCAATGTTGATAGGAGTATTCTTGAAGTTGAATCCATAATCCAAAAGCTGATTTTGCAACCAAAGTACTTGTGCACAACAACTTGCAGTAGCTACATACTCTGCTTCTGTGGAAGATATTGCTGCAATTGTTTGCTTTTTGCATTGCCATGAGACTAACCTACTTCCAAGGTACTGACATCCTCCAGTTGTGGATCTTCTGTCAACTTAGTCACTATCTGAAAAGGCTTGTAGATGAAAAGGTGACTCCCTAGGATACCATAATCCTAGCTTAGGTTGTTGCCTAAGGTACCTAAAAATCCTTCTGACAACATTCAAGTGTGATACCTTGGGATGGACTTGATGTCTTGCACATAAACACACATCAAAAGTAATATCAGACCTAGATGCAGTTAAATACATGAGACATCCAATCATACACCTGTAAAATGTGACATCAACAGCTTCTCCTTCTTCATCTTTTCCCAAAGGTTTGTTAGTATCTACAGGTGTAGATGTAGGCTTGACAGTTGTGAAATTGAATCTCTTAAGAATATCTGCAACATACTTATCTTGACAAATATAGATTCCACTGCTTGATTGTTGCACTTGAAGTCCCAAGAAGAATGTTAATTCTCCCATTGAACTCATCCGAAACTCTTTTTGCATAAGATCTTCAAATTCCTTCACCATAGATTGCTTAGTAGCACCAAAAATAATATCATCTACATAAACTTGGACAAGCATGATATCCTTCTTATCTCTTTTGATGAACAAAGTCTTGTTAATAGCTCCTCTCCTATAACCATGCTGTAATAGAAAATTTGAGAGTCTTTCATACCATGCTCTTGGAGCTTGATGAAGGCCATACAGAGCCTTGATAACCTTGTAGACTTTGTTTGGGTGTGCAGGATCTTCAAAGCCAGGAGGCTATTTGACATAAACTTCTTCTGTGATAGTGCCATATAGAAAAGCACTTTTAACATCCATTTGATATACAGGAAATCTCATATAAGATGCAAAAGCCAAAAATAGCCTTATGGCTTCAATCCTTGCCACAGGAGCAAAGACTTCATCATAGTCTACTCCTTCTTCCTGTCTATATCCTTGAGCTACTAACCTTGCCTTATTCTTAATAACATTCCCTCTTTCATCTCTTTTTACCCTGAAGACCCATTTTGTTCCAATCAGTCTCTTACCATCAGGTAAATCACATAATACCCATACTTCTTGAAGTTTAAACTGTAAGAGTTCTTCTTGCATAGCTTCAACCCAACTCTCCTTGGCTAATGCTTGTTTTATATTCTTAGGTTCTTCTTGAGACACAAAACAATCAAATAAACACAATTTCTGATTCTTGTGATTCACCCTGTTTTGCTTGTAAATAAAGCTAAGTAAAGAAGTATGTTGTTGAGACATATTCTTAGCTTTAGTTCTTGTGAGCACTCCTGAAGCTAAGGGTCCAATAATGTTGTTAACAGGATGATCTTTGTGAATTCTTAGAGTAGGAGTTGGTGAGACTTCAAGATTATCTTCCAAATTAGTTAAGTCAGGATATTCATTAGAATCTGAGAAAATGCCTTCTTGATCCAATTCATCATCAGTGTCTTCTAAGGCAAGCTTGTTTGGATCATTCAAATCATCAGTATCTTCTAAGTCAAGCATGTTTGGATCATTCACAGCATCAGTATTTATCCAATTTGAAGTATCTAAAGGTTGAAAAGTACTTTCAAATGGATCAGCAGTACGTTGGGGTAAAGTACTGTCAATGCCTTTAGCCTTCTCCTTTTCTGCTTCATAAGCTCTCCTTTGATCATCTTCATAAGACTTAGCCATTGTTTCTTGAAAAAGCATCCTACTGAGTTCATCTTGAATGGCTTGGTCTTCATCAGATGCTGTGGTCTTTTTTTGGGTAAAGGGGAGTAATCCTACACCTGGTAAAATACATTAATCAAAAACGTTTAAGTACAATCTTATTTGTTTAATCCATTCACTGTAGATCTATACTGTCAGTGCCTTTAACACTACTATGGGCGATTTTCGAACCTAGGGTTTCATACGTATTTCCTGTTCATCTATACTCTTAAATCCATTTTATTTTTTAATACAATCTTATTTGTTTAATCCATTCACTGTAGATCTGTGTCCTTATTCTCATTAATTCATCAGTTTCACACAATCCGCCTTTTTTTTAATTTCATTTTTCCGTTATAATCAACCACTCAACTGTTCATCGTTTTTTAATGATTTTGTTTCATTAATCTTCATGGATTCAAACCCTGATCCTAATACTAATCCGTCCTATCATAGGACGGATTCATCTCTTAAACCCAAAAAAACAACTCAAACCATGAATCCTATGAGTAAATCTGCTTTGAAACATACTAATATGTTATCTAAGGTTCCTAGGAATCTATACTCTAAGAAGACTAGATCTGCTTCTCGGGGTAATATGGAAGCAATGGATATGGATGATTTGGAATGTGATGATGGGGCTTCTGAGTCTGTGGAGGGTAGTGAAGATTTTGGAGGCTCATGTTCTGGTATTGATGATGGGGGTAGTGTTGGTGATGGTTCTGAGGCTGGTAAGGTGATTTCTGGTAACAATAATAATATTTCATTTGATTGTGATGTTAGTAATAAAGACATTATTGATGAAATTGCTAAAAGTTTGAATAATGAGTCTATTGATGCTAGTGTTAAGTCTGTTGGTGATGTGGGTAGTGTTAATGTGTCTAATGCTAGTAATAACATGCCTGATATTCCAGTGCCTGTGGAGGACAACCCAGTGTTGAATCCTAAACCTAAACCTGTGTTGAATAAGCCAAAAAGTCCTTCTAAGGTTAGTTTTGGGGATGTTAGGGTGCCGGGTATGTTTAAGGTTAGTGGTAATGTCAGTGGATTAGCTAGAGGTAATGGTGAGGTGAGTAATTTTGTAGCTGGGGAATCTAGTGGTGTTAAGAATAGTGTGGTTAAGGATATGGTTATGGTGGATAAAGTGGCGGAGAAGAGTAATAGGTCTTTTTGTGAAGCGGTTTCTAGAAGTTTTGGTGGCAATAGTAATAATAAACTTCATTATGTCCCTCCATCTGTGATTGGTGAGGGGAGGGAAGTTGTTAAGATGGATGCGGTTTTGGAAGAGGGTTGTAAGAAATGGGGAAATACTGTGGTTGGATTTTTTGTTGGTTTTAGAATGAATTATAGAGACTTAGTATTCCATTTGAAGAGGATGTGGAGATTGTATCAATTAGATCAGGTGTTCATGAATCAAAATGGTATGTGCTTTTTTAGTTTTAAGTCAAAGGATGGTATGGAGCAGGTTATTGAAAACGGTCCATGGTTGGTTGATAATAAACCTTTGTTTGTCAAGAAATGGGAACCGGGTTTATGTATGTCTAGGCCTGAAGTTACTAAGGTTCCTGTTTGGGTTAAAATTTTTGATATCCCGTTAGAGGCGTGGAATGTTGAGGGCATTAGTAGAATTGTGAGCAGAATTGGTGGCCCGATCATTATGGATCGTATGACTACTTCTATTTGTGACAAACCGTATGGTAGGGCATCTTTTGCTAGGGTATTGGTAGAGATTGATTCTAAGAAACCTGTTGTTAATTCTGTTGAGCTTTGGTATGAAAGTTTGGGAAAGATATTAAGGTTAAGGGTTGAACATGACTGGGTTCCACCAAGGTGTGAGGAATGCAAAGTTTTTGGTCATTATCGTAGTGATTGTAAGAACAAAGTTAATGTGGCCAAGAGTGTTAACAAGGATGGGGAGAATGTGAAACCTACGGATACTGGGAATGGGAATAATAATGCTGATATAGGTAATGGTAACAGTGATGAGGGTTGGACTACTGTGGGTAATCATAGAAACAGAGGTAATGGGATTAATGTTCGTCAAGGCAATGGCAGTGGGTATTATGGAAGAAGAGTGTTTAATGGGAATAGGGGTGGTGGTTTTAATGCTGGTTACAATAGTAATAATGATGCGAGTAGGTCTAATAATAATAATACTAATAATGGTAATGTTTCTGGGGTTAATACACAAGGTGTTTTTGGTGGCTATCAAGTTAAAAGAGGTGTGTATGTTAGTAAGTCTAACGATAACAATACAGTTAAGGTGGGCAATATGGGTACTAAGGAGGATAATAAGATGTCGGAACCTGTTAATGGTGGTAATATTGGTACTGTGGATGATAGCGTAGTTTTGAATGAT
The DNA here is from genome assembly GCA_030686995.1 of Artemisia argyi. NCBI lineage: Eukaryota > Viridiplantae > Streptophyta > Magnoliopsida > Asterales > Asteraceae > Artemisia > Artemisia argyi. The sequence continues at coordinate 112,508,593 of CM060688.1, read as the reverse complement.
AATGGGAAGCCTGGTGATAAGGGTAAAAGTCAAGTTGGTCAGGGTGTTAGGTGGAAAGACTGGTATTGGTATTAGTGGTAATAGTGATGCTTTAAAGAATGTGCAGAAAAAGAATACGGCTAATAAGCCTAATAACAGGAAGGGTAATGATAATTCTAATAGTGATACTGGTAGTTCTAAAGTTATATTGAGGGCTAAGAATGTTAGTACGAGTAATCGGTTTGACGTTTTGGATCATGATAATACTAGTGATGATACTGAATTGTGGAATAAGGTGAAAGCTCAGGTGGAGAGTGCTTGTAGTTCTGGTGTTCCAATTTTGGAGAGTAATACTCAGGATTGGTCTGATGATATGGTTAAATTTTACACAGACAAATGGAATGACAGAGTTATGAGGTCTGGTTCGCCTGCACAACAATTGGATTTTAAAATCAAAGGTCTGTCTAGTCAAATTGTTTTTCTTAATAGGAACATGAATAACAATGCTAAATTTAATGCTGAAAAAATGGTGAAATGTTTGGGGGTAACTAATAATTTGAGTATGGATGCTTTATATAGTAAATTTTATGCTGATGCGTATAAAGCTGAACTGTTTAAAGTGGAGGCATTACTTTAAGAAAAACGATTCTGTGAAGTGGACCTATTTTTGTTATCTAACAAACCTCTGGATGAAGAGCATAAGGATATTTGGTCTGATGATATGATGGATTATTATTTAGCTAGATGTAAGGAGACTAAGAGTGATCGGGTTAATGGTCAGAATTCTGCGGTGGGTGGTTCTCTTTCTGTTGATGAAGTAGAAGAGGTTACTACTGGTTCTGCGAGTTTTATGACACAGAATGAAGTTGTTAATGACATTGATAGTTCTTTGGTTCAAACTAGTGGTGGGCCTGCATCACACGAATCTATTATTCAATGAGTATTAAAATAGGTGCTTGGAATGTGCGTGGGCTGTATACTACTGATAGACAAGATGAAGTTATTTCGCTTATTAGAGAAGAGGGTTTAGGTATGTGTGCTGTTGTGGAAACTCATCTCAGGAAAAAATTCATTAAGACTGTGGGGGATAATATTTTCAGAAATTGGAATTGGGTGTCGAATATGGTGGAATGCAGAGGTGTTTGCAGAATTATGGTTGGGTGGGATTCTAATGTTATTGATTCCAATCTGATTTCATATTCTGATCAAGCTATACATTTTGTTGTTAATTTGATTCATGATCACAGGAAACAATTTGTGTCTTTCATTTGTGCTAAAAATAAAGGAAATGAGAGACGGGTGTTATGGAAGAACCTGGTGGATCATAGCAGTATTGTTAATGGTGAGCCGTGGGTTCTTCTAGGTGATTTTAATGTTGCGCTTAATATTGGGGATTGTTCTGATCTTAATGCTGCTAGAGATGGTAAGATGGAAGATTTTAGAGCGTGTTTGGAAACGTTAGAGCTTGATGATATAGCGAGTAAAGGTATGTTTTATACTTGGATTCAAAAACGGCTTGTTCCTAATTCTGGTATCCTTAAAAAATTAGATAGAGCTCTGGGTAACTTAAGTATTATCTCTTCTTTTGATAATTGTTTTGCTGAGTTTTTGCCATTTATGACTTCGGATCATTGTCCTGTGGTTCTGAATTATCCTTTAGCCAGACATAGTAAACCTAAGTCTTTTCATTTTGCTAATTTCTTGGCGGATAAGGAGTCTTTTATTCCCACTGTTAGAGATAATTGGGGTGTTGATGTTCAAGGGTTTCGGATGTTTATTTTGGCTAGAAGGTTGAAAAATATGAAAAGATTTCTGAGAAATATGAATAGGGTCAATGGTAATGTGTTTAATAAGGTTAAGGCTTTGAGGGTTGAACTTAAGAGAATTCAGCGTGAGTTGGATAAGGAGCCTAATAATCCTTGCCTTAGAGAAGAAGAGTATGTGTTTTGTAAAGCTTATCAGGAAGCCGTTAGGGATGAGGCTAGTTTACTTAGACAAAAAACCAAGGTTCAATGGTTAAAAGATGGTGATCAAAATACCTCTTATTTTCATAATGTGCTCAAGAGTAGGGTTAATAAGAGTAGGATTCAGTTGGTTTGTGATGATCAGGGTAATAAATTTTATGGTGATGATGTTCCGGGATGTTTTGCTAATCATTTTGAGCGATTTTTGGGGGCTGAAGATGATGTGATTCCTTTAGATGACTGTGATGATCTGTTCATTAAGAAGCTTGACCCTGATGTTGCTGTCAATATGATCAGACCTATTTCTGATATCGAAATCAAAGATGCGATGTTTAGTATCGAAGATGACAAAGCTGCTGGCCCGGACGGTTACACTTCTAAGTTCTTTAAAGCTGCATGGAGTATTGTCTGTGTCGATGTGTGTGCTGCAGTAAAAGAGTTTTTCAGTTTGGGTAAGTTGCTTGGTAAATTCAATGCTAATGTTATATCTCTAATACCTAAGTTGCAGGTTCCATTGAAGGTGTCTGATTATCGTCCCATTGCATGTGGGAATGTCATTTATAAGTGCATAAGTAAAGTTATCACTAACCGTTTGAAATAGGGTCTTTGTAGTTTGATTGACTGCAACCAAAGTGCTTTTATTCCGGGACGGCAGATTAGTGACAACATATTATTAGCTCAGGAGTTCTTGAAGGGGTATAACTGGAAGCGTACTTCTAGTAAGTGTGCGTTTAAGGTTGATATCCAGAAGGCGTACGATACGGTGAATTGGGATTTTTTGAAGACGGTTCTTGTGCAATTTGGATTCCACAGTTCCATGATTCATTGGATTATGGTATGTCTTACCTCCGCTTCCTTTTCTATATGTGTTAATGGTGAATTACATGGTTTCTTTAAAAGTAGGCGTGGTCTTAGGCAAGGAGATCCGATTTCGCCTTACTTATTTACTATTGTTATGGAAGTTTTCAATTTGATGATTAAGAGGCAGATTAGGAGAGATGATAGGTTTAGATATCATTTGGGTTGTCACAAGCTCCAACTGACCCATTTATGTTTTGCGGATGACCTATTACTTCTTTGCCATGGTGATGAGATCTCTATTTGTATTCTTAGGAGAGCATTAGATGAATTAGCTATGTGTTCTGGCCTTTTTCCTAGTTTATCCAAGAGTGTTGCCTTTTTTGGAAGCGTTCCCGATCCTATTAGGAATAGAATTCTACTTGCCATGCCATTCAAAATTGGTACACTTCCTTTGAAATATTTGGGTATTCCACTGTCTGGTAAGAGGATTACTAATGAAGATTGTAGAGTTTTGATTCAAAAAGTGAAAAACCGGATTAATGATTGGAGAAACAAAACGTTATCGTTTGCTGGTAGGCTTCAGTTAATTTCTTCTGTGCTTTCTTCTCTTCATATTTATTGGGCTTCCATGTTTTTACTTCCTACCCATGTCTGTGACGGTATTGACAAGATTTGTATGAACTTTTTGTGGTCTGGCGGGGGTGATGGCAGTGGTATTGCTTGTGTTTCGTGGAATGATATTTGCAAACCCAAAAGTCAGGGTGGTCTTGGTCTTAAACCTCTCAGACTCATGAATGAGGCTTTAATATCAAAATATCTCTGGAATGTCATTTGTAAGAAGGATTCTCTTTGGGTTAAATGGGTTCATGCGTATAGGGTTAAAGATAGAAATATTTGGTTTAATGTTAGTTTTGAACATGGTGCATCAGGTTGGAATCAGATATTAGGCCTTAGGGATAAGATTCGCTCTTTTGTTGCGTATAAGTTAGGAAATGGTAAGAATTGCTCTATGTGGTTTGATAAATGGCACGTTAACGGTCCTTTGTGCAAGATTATCACTCACAGTTTTCTTGCTGAGCATGGCTTTAATGTGAACGATAAGGTTGCTGATTGGATTGACAATAATGGATGGAAATGGCCTATAGATTGGAATGGTTTATTTGGTGAATTTTTAAATGCTCCTGTTCCGATTTTAATTGATGAGTTTGAGGATAAGGTATTATGGATTAATAAAAAGAATAGGGAGGTGGTGTTTACGGTTAAGGAAGCCTGGAAAGCATTGAGATTAGATAGCCCTAAGGTTATTTGGTATAAGCTTATTTGGTTTACTCAATGTATTCCTAGGCATGCCTTTGTACTTTGGATGGCAATGCGTGGCAGACTTAAAACTACTGATAGAATTTCCAAATGGTTTAATGTCTCTAGTGTTCTGTGTCCTCTTTGCAATAATGATGATGAGACTCATTGTCATTTGTTTTTTAAATGTGAGTTCTCTAAAAGGGTGTGGGATAATTTGAAGCCGTTATGTAAGCTTGAGGATTTGTCATGTAATTGGGCTGAAGTGGTTTCAGGTTTGTCTATTAAGACTGCTAACAACTCCATTTGGAGTGTCATTCAGCGGTTAGTCTTTGGTGCTGTGGTGGCAAGAACGCAATATCAGGATTTTTCAAAAAGATTTCAGGACTGACGAGACTGTTTTTAAGATTATTGTGGATACGGTGAGGCATAAATTGATGGGTCTGAAAATCAAGCAATCCTTGGAAGCAAGGATGGCTGCTTTAGTCTGGAAGATTCCGTTGAAGACTACAAATGGTGGTAATGGTGGCAATCACTTCTGTGATGGTAGTAGGAGTCATTATGGTGATTATGGCGTTACTTAATACTTGGTTCATGTTACTTATGCACATGCTCTGTTTCAGCTACATGAACAGATCATTGTTGCTACATGATGTTTGGTATTATCTGTGGTTTAGGCCTATTTTGAATCCTTGTTTTATATATTATCATATCACTTCTCGATATTGTTTATTTGCTTACAGGCCCGTTGATTTTCGTGTGTGGTGGGTCTGTTGGTTCTGTCCAGGTACCGGGTTTTGGAATTGCAATCAAATTTTTGATTGTGATGATGGTGATGGTTCTGTTTACTTGGTCAGATGGAGTGTTTGGATGGCTAACAAGAATTCAGTCAATTATCTTGCATGGATTTTGGTTTATTTCATCCCTAAAGAGGGCCTGCTGAGGACTATTAGGTTTTGGAGTAATGCCGGTATCTATGGGTTTGATTGCATTGATTGTTTTCCTCTGTGGTTTCGCATGGTTTGGTTTGTTTTCTGGATTTTAGCTGATTTTGTGATTGTCAGGTTTGGGTATGGGTTTAGTTGGAATATCATTCTGTTCATTACTATGTTTATGGAGTTCTTTGATTCTTGGTTGGGGTATGGGGTGGTTTGTGTTAGCAGGAGTTGCGCTTTATTTGATTTGATCTTTTGGTACTCTAACGCGAATTTACCTTGTACTCTTTTTCCTTGCTCAAAGTTTTCCCACAGGGTTTTTATTTGGCAAGGTTTTTTAACGAGACAAGGTGTTTGGATGATTGATGTTATTGGTGATTCATCCTTTTACAGATCTGAGTTTCTAGTTATGCAGACCTGGATGCTTTCATTGGCCATTCTGTCTGGTGTTGTTATGCTGAAGTTTCATCCTTTTCCAGGCAAGAGAGAATTGAGGTCTGTTTGATGATGTTATTACAAGATCTGAAGCTCTTCAAAGATCATGTAGATTGATGCTGTTTTGGAGTTTGGTTATCTGTTTCTACATGGTTACTACACTTGTGGTTTTTGCTGCATTTGGTCCTTTTTGTATTCAATTTCTCCCCTGCTTTCAGGTTTAGTTTTATTGCTTTCTTTGGACTGCTTGTGAATGGTGATGTTTGGAGCTCTTTTGGTTGATTCCTTTGGAGTACCCCATGTATTCAGAGTTCACAAGTAGTTCTAGATCAAGCTGTATTTATACTAAATTTGATTTCAGGGGGTTGCTTATGGTTATGGACTTGTTGGTTGGTCATTTGTTTCCTTTGTATTGCAGCCTAGTTATTATCAGATTGGTTTCTTTGTTCATTGTTTGGTATTTTTGTTTCTAGGCAAGAAAACGTAAAAAAACCCTAATAACGATTCTCTCTCCCTTTGTGTGGGCGATTTTTGCGAATCCCTTTCAACCCTTGATTTTCAATCGTTTTTTCTAATTTGATTATAGAACTTGTTCAATCTGTTCTTTGTCAATTAGATTAATTCGTACTATCTTAGGGTTTCCAGGAATCGCCCACACAAACAATCATCCTGTATCTATCACTGCCTTAAACGATTCTTGTAATCGTGGTTCATTCTAGGGTTGATTACTATTATCCATTCGGTCCTTGTTTTATTCCTATTGTCGGTTTTGAATTTACATATATAAGGATCGATTTTATTTTATGGCGATTCAGATCTATCCCTAACTCGTTTGTTAGGGTTCTTTGAAGAACGATTCTTTTTATGGTTTCGTATTGTTTAGATTTGATCGCTTGTGGGTTTTTTGCGCTGAATGAATACAAAACCTTTTCTAGGTTTTTACTTGATCGATTATGGTTCTGCCTTGTTGCATATTTGATCACTCTTATTATTCTTTGCACATGGCGTGGTTTGGATTATGCTTTGAAGATAACGAAACCCTAATTTTTAGGTTTTCGTTTATTATTGTTCTTGTAAGTTGGACGCTTGTCCATTTGTTTATGGAAGTCGATCTCTTTGATCGTGGTTATTCTTTCTGGGTTGTGATGATCAGTTGTGGAAGTGGGTTTGAGAGAGGGTATGTGATGTTTGTCATGTTTGGTTAGGGTGTGTTCTCACCCTATGGTTTGTTGCATGATGCTATTCCATGATGGGTATTGTTTACATGGCTGTTTTGAAGGGCATCATGGCATGTATGTTGCAGTTTTAATGCATGGTTGTTAGGGTTCTCTACAAGCTTATGTGTATTTTACACTTTTCTTGTTACTACTATGCTGCTGGTCGTTTGGATGTTTTGATGTATTCAATTCCTATTCAAGATTCTTACGATTATTATTGGTAGTTAGGGTTGAACCCTATGGCTGGATGTTAGGGTTTGTGTAAACCCTATGTTAGTCGATGGCTCAAGTTGTGATCATATTGGCTCAAGTTGCTTCAAGGTACGTGTGATGATTCATTATATGAAGGGATGAGCCGTTTGTGATTACATGTGGTTAGTACATGGTTTTTTTCTTGGGACCTGAATTCATATTTGATGATACTTGTGCGAGAAAGGACTATGTTTGATGGGTATTCTTTGCTCCCTTGATGCCCCATTGGTACGATGATTTGCTGCATGGTTTTATGGGCTTGTTCATGCTTATTATTTGAAGTTGCAAATGGTTTTGATTTGGCAAGTTGGAGAATTCTCCATGGAAGTAGATGGACTGCTATAGTGACTAGAAGGCTCAAGCTTGTATTTGAGTAGTATTGTAATTTTTATTTAATTTGTCATTATGGGTAGGTTCATCTTGTAAGTTATAAGAATGGTTTGTCATTCTTATATAGTTGGTTTTTGTTTTTTGTTAGTTGTTTGGCATGTAAGTGTCCTACGAGACTGAGATGAGGGAAATCACTCTCATCCTTTGTATTTCAACGTTTTTTGGTGTAATGAATTTTACCGGGGTGATTTAACCCTTTTACCCAAAAAAAAAAAAAAAAAAAAAAAAAAAATTTGAGATAGGGGTTTGTCCTATTCTTTTTCTTTTCTTGTGCTTTGTTTGTAAATATTTTCCATTTTATTTAATATATTTTACCTTTTTGAAAAAAAAAAATCATTTAAGTACAATGGATATGGGTGAAGTCTCATATCTAAGCCCGTTACATAGGCATTAACATTTCTTTGTTACAAGAAAAAGACCACTACCGCATAAACAAAACAGGACTACAATAAAACCAACTACTACCTAGTCCGACCTTGGAGCTTGAAATCTTCATAATATGCAGCCAAGTGTCTTGGTATTTCGTGTAGCTGATCCGTAAAGTCATCATACTCATAGTAATCTTCCTGGTCCTGTCCACCACCCGTTGATGATAATGTACCCATAGACATATCAAATAAATTCACAGACTCTTCATAAGAATTAAGAACCTCATCCACCTCACTGTCAAAATCAATTACGTCGCCAACCTTAGAGAAAGGGTTACTTCTTTTAGTAGCAGAATTAACAAGGGATAAGGAGGAGCTAGACGGACCGGCCTCCTTACCCTTATCCATAAGTAAACTTCCGGGCGGCTCATGTAATGAAATATCATTAATGGAGGAGACATAAGTAGTATCCGCCATTACACTTCCATCATTAACATCCTTAGGCACATCATCCTTAGGAATATCAATCACTTTCTCATCCTCCACATGTTTATCAATATAACTCCTCATGTCAACCAAGTTAATATCATCTTTGAAGTACTTTCCGTCAGTATTAGAGCTATTGGAAACATCATTAGGCACCTTTGGAGTAGCATGTGGCTGTTCAACATCATTTTTTTTGGGTAAAGGGCATTCCACCCGGTAAAATATATTACACCAAAAAATCGTTTAAGTACAATGGAATGTAGTTGAAGTACCACATTAACCTCAAGAAATGCTTGAACATCCAACTAAAACGCTTGTGACAGGCCACTAAGCGTTAAAACAATAAATAATTACAATAACCAATACACCAACTGGAAATAACCATTTAATGACACAAGAAAGACCACATATATCCGCCCGTCTCTTCGAAGGAGATTGATGAACCAGATGAGCCTGCCTCCTTAAAAACCCTTTCCAAGTAAAAACCCAGAGGGAAAACCTTGGAGTAGGGAAAAAGAGTACAGCACTCACCCGAATCTCCAACGAACTCCAACTACCTCCAAAAGCAACAACCAAGGACTGAAGACCAGCCTCACGCTCCCACTCCAAGAAAGCATCATCAAGAATCGAACTCGCCATTAAGAATGCATAAGAGTCATAGGCAGCCGCCAAACACGCAATAGGTCAAGCACATTCGCCCTCCTTTTGAAACGACAAGTAAGAAGCTTCAAACGCACCGTTGATTTAATGACATCAATCAATTGACTTTCAGACCGACGTTGCTGCTTGAAAATCCTATTGTTTCTTTCTTGCCAAATAAAATAAGAAGTCGCCGCAAACAAAAGCTTTGAAACAACGCTTCTCACAAACCGAGATGTAGAAATAGGGATCAAGTGATGCACCACATCCTCTAAAACAGAAGGAATATCCGTAAGACCGACAAACACCTTCAAAGAGTACCAAACCTGAAAAGAAAACAAACACTCAAAGAAAAGATGATTATGAGAATCTGGTTGAGTGTTGCATAAAGGGCACATAAGGGCATCTCTCGTGGGATCATTAGAGCGAAGCATATCCTGATTACGAAGCCTCCTTCTCAAAACCAGCCACAAATGAAAAGCATGCCTCGGAATACGATGCGTGAACCAAACAAGATGAAACCAATCAACAACCTGTCCACGAGGCCGAATACACTCCCAAAAAGAAGAGACAGAGATAGACTTAACATGACCATCACCCGTCTTTAGAACTAAACGATCATCCATATTATCATATAAAGTAAGAACTGAAATTGATGTAAGCTTTGGATACCAAACTCCCCACCTAGTCGGCCAAGCCCAAGAATCCTCCAAAATAATGTCCCGAACCAAAGAATTTGAAGAAAAACCAGCCCGGTAAATATCCCTCAAGGACACAATAAGAGAAAGAGGACCAACCGAACACCACTTATCAAACCAAGCAGAAGCCTTCAAACCATTCCCAATATTATACCAAAAAAATTGCCTAACAAGAGGCCTAATCTGAAGAATCTTCTGCCAACTCCAAGACAGATTACCACGGCATGGAACATCCCAAAAGTTACGACCACGCAACCTATATGTATTAATCCATTTCACCCATAAAGAATCCATAGAATTGAACAAACGCCAAATATGAGCAGCAATTAGAGCCGTATTAAAAGATTCAAGTCTACGAATTCCAAGCCCACCCTCCTGTTTAAGTAAGCACACAACCTCCCAAGCAACTTTAGAATTACCTTTCCAAAGGAAACCCCGCATAAGCTGCTCAAGATCATACACAATACGAGCAGGGAGAATAAAAACCGAGGCCCAATAAATGTGCATAGAAGACAGAACAGATAGAATAAGCTGAAGCCGACCAGTAAAGGAGAGGGATTTATTCCTCCAATCATTAATGCGATTAGAAAGCTTCTCCACCAATTCCTTACAATCTCTAAATATCAATCTAGTAGTAACCAACGGCACCCCAAGATACTTCACAGGCAAGGACCCTTCAACAAATGGAAGAATCTGCAAAATAGCAAGCTTGACATGATTGAGAACATTACAGAAATAAGCAGTACTCTTGGGTAAGCTAGGAGACAAGCCCGAAACATCCTTGAACTCCTCTAAGGAATCCATAATAACACCTGCCGAAAGTGCATCACCATGAGCAAACAAAAACAAATCATCAGCAAAACAAAGATTAATTAAGTTAAGTTGCGAGCATTTGTGATGGAAAGTGAACAAATCAGAATCCCGAACACGACGCCTCAAAATAAGGGTAAGCACCTCCATAACAAGCGTGAAAAGATAAGGCGATAACGGATCCCCTTGCCTAAGACCACGCTTACCCTTAAAATAACCATGCAATATGCCATTCACACTAATAGAAAACGAAGTAGTAGAAACACATTCCATAATCCAGTGAACCATACGAGGATGAAAACCAAAACGAACCAGAATACACCTCAAAAACTGCCAATTAACCGTGTCGTACGCCTTCTGAATATCCACCTTAAAAGCACATCTAGACGGACCACGATTAAGGTGATAATTATGCATAAGCTTCTGAGTAAATAGAATGTTATCTGCAATCCGTCGACCAGGAATAAACGCAGACTGATTCGGACTAACCAAAGTGCTAAGGCTCCCCTTAATCCGGTTGGCAATAATCTTACTAATACACTTGAAAATCACTTTGCAACACGAAATGGGCCTAAAATCAGTAATCCGAGTAGGAGAATTGATCTTAGGCAAAAGGGCAATGGTAGTATGATTAATCTCTTTCAACTATTTACCATTAACAAAAAATTCCTGAACCGCCTTAGTAACATCATTCGAAATGATATCCCAAGCACCCTTAAAAAATACAGCCGAATAACCATCTGGACCCGGCGCCTTATCATCTCCCATAGAAAATATAGCATCTTTGACCTCACGAGACGTAACATCGCGAACCATATCTAGAGCCACATTAGGATCAAGAGTCGATGTGAAAAGAGCAGAATCATCCAATGGTAAGATAAGCCCCTCTTGACCAAGGAATGATGTAAAATAAGAAACAAAAGCATTAGGAATCTGATCCTCCACCAAATGCACACCATTACCATCATAAATTGAATCAATCCGACTCCTAGCTTTCCTACTCTTAACAACCTTATGAAAATATGCAGAATTCGAGTCACCAACCCGAAGCCATTCAACCTTAGCCTTTTGCTTGAGAAAACATTTTTCCTACAAAACAACATCATTGAAAGCATTAAGATAGCATGCTTCCTCCTCACGCAGATCAACATTAAAAGGATCCAAATCAAGGGCTCGTTGAACCTCATCCAGTTCATGACGAAGTTTAGTAACATTCTCATGAATATTCCCTTCTCGGAAAAGCATACTCCGAAAAGGCTTTTTAAGCGCCTTCTATTTACTAACCACCTTAAACATATGAAAACCACTAACCGATGTACCTCAACACTCTTGAACTTGCTGTTTAAACCTTGAACTCTGAACAAGAATATTAGAGAATTTAAAAGGCCTAGGTTTAAACTTACACATCGTAGGAATATGTAGAATAGCCGGGGAGTGATCAGAAACATGGTACGGTTGAAAGATAGCATGGGCACCAGCAAACGAATCCAAAAACCCAAGATTAGCCATTATGCGATCAATCTTCCTTAAAGTACCATCCAATCCTCTCGGCTTTTGAGTCCAAGTAAATTGCAGCCCCGAGCGGTTTATATTAACCAACTCATTAGCATCCACACACTCCTTAAATTCCCGCACCGCAATATCAATAACCGAAGAACCCTCGACCTTATCTTCTAAGTTAAGAGCTGAATTGAAATCCCCAAGAACACACCAAGGGCGATTACGAACCAGCTGTTTAGGTAATCCAAGGTTATCCCATAGGGGTCTCCGATGAACATACTTATTGTGAGCATAAACAAAAGAACAAAACAACTCCTTTTTATCAGCCTTAAATCGAATGAAAGTATGGATCACCTGATCAGTCATAGAAACCACATTCAAATCAACCGCATCCACATTCCATCCCAAAATGATACGCAAACCACTACTACACAAATTACCATTTGAAGTCCAATCCCAACCTTTAAACACCCTCATGCATAACTCCTGAAGACGAGGATTAGAGACATGCGATTCCTAAATAGCATAAATAGAAAGTTGATTTTCACAAATAACCTGACGAACCTCATTTTGTTTAGGGGATTGGTTCATTCCCCTTATATTCCATGAAGCGATACTATACATGAGGAACATCAACAGAGGAAGTGCTTGCTTCCTTTCGATTACTCGTGCCGTGTTACAATTACCACATTCAATATACTCATCAACCTCATGATCCGTATCACTATCCATTTCATGAACCCCTTTATTCTCATGAGATGAATCCTCCTCAAACCCAAATTCAGAACTGGTCACATCATCACTAAGCGCTCCAAAAGAATTCTTAGTGACAATATCACTTAAATCATCGTGAATAAACTTAGAAGGGGCTGGACCATCACTATTAACCTGATTATCCAATGAATTAGGACCAGCTTCCACATTCTTTTCTCTCGTAACATCATTTGTACCAGGATCCTTTGAAGATGAAGCACCATTCTCCACACCTTTCATAGGAACAGTAGGTTCCTTATTAGTACCATTACCCTTAGAAGACGACGCTCCATCAGATCCCCCTTTAGTTTTCGCAACCGGCTGCCAACGATAGTTAAATGTAACCTTAGGTTTTGCAAACCGAATACCATCAATAACCTTCTAATGAGTTGGCGCCTTACCCTTACCCTTACGCTTAGTGGCTTCAACAAAGCCCTCCTCATCCTTCACACTAGATTGTTTAACCTTCTTGGGACATGCAGCATCATTATGATCAAAAATTTTGCACAAACCACACCGAGGGGGCTGCCATTCATATTCAATATCAATACGTTCCAACGAATGACCTAAACCATTAGGAAACAGAATTGCCACAACCACATGATCCATTAACTCATTAATAGAAGACACTTCAACAAGAGCTTGAGCATATGAATTCCGACTCCAAGACTTAACACACATAGTACTAGCATACGAATCCAACATGATAGGCTTACCAATTTGAGTCGTAATCAAACTCAATCCAACCTCCGTATAAGCAACAATTGGAACCTTATGTAACTTCACCCATAAGGGGGCTGAAGTTACCTCTTCCTTAGCAAGCGTAATATTAGGCGTCCAAATGTTCAAAAAGATAGGAATAGAGCGAATCAACCATGGACCAGTCTCTAACACTTTATCCATTCCATCCTTAGTGGAAAATTGAAATAAAAATAATCCATTATTCAACATGACACGTCTAATCCAAATTTAGCCCAAGTATTCATAACATAATTCTCCACAATAGGGAATGCAAGTCGTTTCCCAATAAAATACCCATAAAGAGTGTGAGCAAATCTAGCCAAAACATCATTAATCTCTTTTAAAGGAATTGTGACATGAGCTCCTTCCACACGTTCCTCATTACGTAATTCACATATGTTAACAGATTTGAAAGTGTTCTTAGTTTGAAACATAGAAGCATATGAGAGCTTAGGAGCTTGTTGTGAACCAACAACACTAGAAGGCTTACCATTATCACCAATGTTAGCACTCACAACAGTAGGTTGACTTGAATCCTGCGTATTAGTCACTTGAGTTGCAAACGAAATATGTTTAACACTAGAAACCTGAGTAGCATCACCCATGGCTGCCTTAGTCATTCCACTAGAACCCTTCTCATTCCCAAACTCCATATTCTGATCCGTAGACATCACATCATCTCGATCAGCGAATTTAACCACACGATAAGGTTTCAAAACCTTACCATCTCTACTCAATATCAGACCATCAACACTCTTTAGCTTAGACGCAATACCACTCCTCAACAAATCCTCCTCTAAACCCCCATCATGCCCAACAGATGATAATAATTCAGCAGCAGACACATGCAGCTTAATAACACTAGCAGCACCTTTGTTTCTCAAGATTGACTTTAAAATAGGTGCATTAGAGGTTAAAGGTGAATTAGGAGAGATTGAGGGTTTATTAGATATATTAGATGACTCCATAATAAGCACTACTAAATCAAACGAGCAGCAGAAAACTAAACACAAAACGAAACCCTAACAATCGATCAAATAGTACCAGCAGAAAACGAACAAAGAAACCCTAAAAATAAGCGAACAGGAAAAACCCTAAGAAACCACTACCAAAAATCGACCAGCTCCACCAATTAATGAAACGAACCCCAAAAAGGGTTTAAATACCCATCATTAATAACTAACCGACACTCATAATTGAATCTGATGAATTAATAATAGAAAAACGTTTAACCTTGATCCCTAAAAACGATTCCCTAAAAAAAACAAAATCGAAACCGTAATCTCCTCAAACCAGCAACCAAATAATAAATCGACTAAAAGGAGATAATACTCAGATTATTCCACAGTAGTAGAAGTTTTATAAGGTATAAGATTCCAAGAAAGAAGAAGGGAACGATTAGATTTGATGGAGGGAAGAGAATCACCATTATCTCCAGAGAAAAGTTAGGGTTTTAAATATTGTGCTTATCACAAACCAACTTCACTCCCTCCTTAGAGATAAGAGGGGAATTATCCTTCGGTATGGACGTAGCAGCCTGGTTGTTATTACTAGGCTTAGAAACAGGTCGATATATCAATTTAGGCTTACCAGAAACCCGCACCTTGTTAACACCCTTAGATTTACTCTTTGCAGCCCCACCTCCATCATCCACACGTAATGTCCGTTTAACTTCCTTCTCTTTCCTATTGCACTCATTATCAACATGTTCAAAAATTTTACATATAGAACATCGAGGCGGTTTATATTCAAATTCAATATCAATTCTTACCATACGATGCTCATTTGTGTTTGGTATAGGAATTGCCATAACAAGAGAATCCACATAATCACTATCAGCTGAAATCTCAACTAAAACTCTAGCATACGAGTTCATACCCCACGACTTGAGGCACATATTACTTGTGTGCTCATCAAACATAATGATTCGTCCTAGTTTAGCCGTGATCAGATTCAGCCCCACCTTAGAATATGCCACCATCGGCACGTTATACAATTTAATCCAAACATGAACCTTCTTAATGTCTTCTTTAATCAATTCTGAATTAGGGTTCCAAATATGAAGAATTAGTGGGATTGACATAATTCGCCAAGTACCTTGCATGAGAACGTAATCCATACCTTCCCTACTTGAGAACTGAAACATAAAAAACCCTTGATGTACCATGACATGCATTAACCCGAATTTCTTCCAAACATTACGCACGAAATTTTGGACTACAAGAAACGCAAGTCTTTGTCCAACAAAATAGCCATAAAGTGTATTATTAAATCGTGAACAAATCGTTTCCACTTCTTCCTGCGGTATAATGACATCAACCAAAGCTAGATCAACCTTAGCATGATTATTAACCACCTTATCATCCCTTGTAGTACCAGCAGCAACATGGCTAATCTCATCATTCAAAACAGAAGTGGGAGTAGAACACCCTACCTCACAACCTTCCTTCTTGGTCTCCTTGGTTACATCTACGACATTAGCAGAAGCATCATCAACGAAACCAATAGATGATTCTTTATTTTCGACACAACGATATGGGATCCATTGTCCCTAAACGCTTGCTCACATGATGAGAGCAATTGCCCTTTACATGATGATAGCCGTTATCCATAATGCTTGCACACTTGATAAGAGCAATTGTCACTTACATGATGAGATCCGTTGTCCCTAAAGGCTAACTTTATGAGGGCAATTTTTCCCTTATGTAATAAGAGCCGGTTGTCCCTAAAGACTCACTAGTTGAGAGCAATTGTACCTTAGTTTATGGGATCCACTGTCCCTAAACACTTGCTCACTTGATGAGAGCAATTGCCCTTTACATGATGATAGTCGTTGTCCATAATGCTTACACACTCTATAAGTGCAACTGTCACTTACACGATGAGATCCGTTGTCCCTAAAGGCTAACTTTATGAGGGCAATTTGTCCCTCACATAATAAGAGCCATTTTCCCTAAAGGCTCACTTGGTGAGAGCAATTCTACCTTAGTTTATGAGACCCGTTGTCCCTAAACGCTTTTTCACTTAATGAGAGTAATTGTCCATTACATGATGATTGCCGTTGTCCCAAATGCTTGCACACTTTATAAGAGCAATTGTCACTTACATGATGAGATCCGTTGTCCTTAAAGGCTAACTTTATGAGGGCAATTTATCCCTTACATAATAAGAGTCGTTGACCCTAAAGGCTCACTTGTTGAGAGCAATTGTACCTTAGTTTATGGGATCCATTGTCCCTAAACGCTTGCTCACTTGATTGAGAGCAATTGCTCTTTACATGAAGATAGCCATTATCACTAATGCTTGCACACTTGATAAGAGCAATTGTAACTTACATGATGAGATCCGTTGTCCCTAAAGGCAAACTTTACAAGGTCAATTTGTCCCTTGCATAATAAGAGTTGTCGTCCCTAAAGACTCACTTCTTGAGAGCAACTGCAAATCATTATGGCATGATGACTTGGGTGTTACGCTTTATTGCTGCTACTGATTTGATGATACGGGGCTTGCACCTTGTCGATTTGGTTCTCTTATATTCACATTTACTGGTTTTAGCGTTTGGATAAAGTGTATGTGGTTTTTTTGATGAAGATGGAAGTTAGGGTGGTGTTACCTATTGGCCTCTTTGTGTATGTTCATCTCCTGGTTATCACACATGCGCTCTAATTCAGATTCTTTTGTTGCATGGTTTGTAGGACTATGAAGATGATTATGGAAGTTTGGACTACTATGACGATTTGAAGATTCAATATTCTATTTGATTTACAATTCTTTTTTCACTTATATTCGTTGTAGTTTAATGTTCAATTATTAGTTATAAGTGTGGCGTGTCACCCTTATATTGTAAGTTATAGGAATGTTTAATTTCCTATAGGAGAGTCTGTAAGTGTCCTAAAGGACTGAGATGAGGGAGTCACCCTCATCCTTTGTACATCAATCTTTTTTTTTTTTTCTTTTTTTTTTTTTTTTTTTTTTTTTTTTTTACAAAAAGGTAAAATATATTAAATAAAATAAGAGTTATGTACATAGCATAGCACAAGATAGACCAGGAAAGGACAACCCCTAACCCAAACATATCTTGCCTAGAAACAGAAAAACAAAACAGAATGGACAAGTACAAACAGAATGGCAATTGAACATCAATGTTTTGGTGTATATATTTTACCAGGGTGAAACATCCCTTTTACCCAAATGCTTGCTCACTTGATGAGAGCAATTGCCCTAAACACTTGCTCACTTGATGAGAGCAATTGCCCTTTTCATGATGATAGCCGTTGTCCCTAAAGACTCACTTGTTGAGAGCAATTGTACCTTACTTTATGGGATTCGTTGCCCTAAACACTTGCTCACTTGATGAGAGCAATTGCCCTTTTCATGATGATAGCCGTTGTCCCTAATGCTTACACACTCGATAAGAGCAATTGTTAAGATCCGTTTTCCCTAAAGGCTAACTTTATGAGGGCAATTTGTCCCTTACATAATACGAGCCATTGTCCTTAAAGTCTCACTTGTTGAGAGCAGTTGTACCTTACTTTATGGGATCCATTGTCCCTAAACACATGCACACTTGATGAGAGCAATTGCCCTATACATGATGATAGCCGTTGTCTCTAATGCTTGCACACTTGACAAGAGCAATTGTCACTTGCATGATGAGATCCATTGTCCCTAAAGGCTAACTTTATGAGGGCGATTTGTCACCTACATTATAAGAGCCGTTGTCCCTAAAGGCTCACTTGTTAAGAGAAATTGTACCTGACTTTATGGGAGCCGTTGTCCCTAAACGCCTACTCACTTGATGAGAGCAATTGCCTTTTACATGATGATAGTCGTTGCCCCAAATGCTTGCACACTTGACAAGAGCAATTGTCACTTACATGATGATATCTGTTGTCCCTAAAGGCTAACTTTATGAGGGCGATATGTCCCTTACAAGATAAGAGCCGTTGTCCCTAAAGGCTCACTTGTTGAAAGAAATTGTACCTTACTTTACAGGAGCCATCCTCCCTAAACGCTTGCTCACTTGATGAGAGAAATTGCCCTTTACATGATGATAGTCGTTGTCCCTAATGCGTGCACACTTGATAAGAGTCCCTTACATGATGAGATCCATTGTCCCTAAAGGTTAACTTTATGAGGGCAATTTTTCCCTTACGTAATAAGAGCCGTTGTCCCTAAAGACTTACTTGATGAGAGCAATTTGTCCCTTACGTAATAAGAGCCGTTGTCCCTAAAGACTCACTTATTGAGAGCAATTGTAACTTACTTTATGGGCTTCGTTGCCCTAAACACTTGCTTACTTGATGAGAGTAATTGCCCCTATCATGATGATAGTCGTTATCCCTAATGCTTACACACTCGATAAGAGCAATTGTCACTTACATGATGAGATCTGTTGTCCCTAAAGGCTAACTTTATGAGGGCAATTTGTCCCTTACATAATAAGAGCCATTGTCCTTTAAGTCTCACTTTTTGAGAGCAGTTGTACCTTACTTAATGGGATCCATCATCCCTAAACACTTGCTCACTTGATGAGAGCAATTGCCCTTTACCTGATGATAGCCGTTGTCCCTAATGCTTACACACTCGATAAGAGTAGTCACTTACATGATGAGATCCGTTGTCCCTAAAGGCTAACTTTATGAGGGCAATTTGTCCCTTACATGATAAGAGCCGTTTGTCCCTAAAGACTCACTTGATGAGAGCAATTGTCTATTACATGTTGATTGCCGTTTTCCCAAATGCTTGCACACTTGATAAGAGCAATTGTCACTCACATGATGAGATATGTTGTCCCTAAAGGCAAACTTTATGAGGTCAATTTGTCCCTTACATAATAATAGTTGTCGTCCCTAAAGACTCACTTCTTGAGGGCAATTGTACCTTAGTTTAAGGGATCTGTTGTCCCTAAACGCTTGCTCTCTTGATGAGAGCAGTTAACCTTTACTTGAGTACTGTCGTTGTCCTTTATGCTTGCGCATTCGATAAGAGCAATTGTCACTTACATGATGAGATCCGTTGTCCCTAAAGGCTAACTTTATGAGGGCAAGAATCACTTGTTGAGAGCAATTATACCTTACTTTATGGGATTCGTTGCCCTAAACACTTGCTCACTTGATGAGAGCAATTGCCCTTTTCATGATGATAGCTGTTGTCCCTAATGCTTACACACTCAATAAGAGCAATTGTCACTTACATGATGAGATCCGTTGTCCCTAAAGGCTAACTTTAAGAGGGCAATTTGTCCCTTACATGATAAGAGCCGTTGTCCCTAAAGACTCACTTGTTGAGAGCAATTGTACCTTACTTTATGGGAGCCGTTGTCCCTAAACGCTTGCTCACTTGATGAGAGCAATTGCCCTTTACATGATGATAGCCGTTGTCCCTAACGCTTCCACACTTGACAAAAGCAATTGTCACTTGCATGATGAGATCCGTTGTCCCTAAAGGCTAACTTTGTGAGGGCGATTTGTCACATACATGATAAGAGCCGTTGTTCCTAAAGGCTTACAAGTTGAGAGCAATTGTACCTTACTTTATGGGAGCCGTTTCCCCTAAACGCTCGCTCACTTGTTGAGTGCAATTGCCCTCAAAATGATGGTAGCCGGTGTCCATAATGCTTGCACACTTGATATGTGCAATTGTCAATTACATGATGAGACCCGTTGTCCCTAAAGGCTAACTTTATAAGGGCAATATATCCCTTACATGATAAGAGCCGTTGTCCCTAAAGACTCACTTTTTGAGAGCAATTGTACCTTACTTTATGGGATCCATTGTCCTTAAACGCTTGCTCACTTGATGAGAGCAATTGCCCTTTACATGATGATAGTCGTTGTCCCTAATGCTTGCACACATGATAAGAGCAATTGTCACTTACATGATGAGACCCATTGTCCCTAAATGCTAACTTTATAAGGGTAATTTGTCTATTCCATGAGAAGAGCCGTTGTCCTTAAAGGCTCACTGGTTGAGAGCAATTATACTTGACTTTATGGGAGTCGTTGTCCCTAAACGCCTGCTCACTTGATGAGAGCGATTGCCTTTTACAAGATGATAGCTGTTGGCCCTATTGCTTACACACTTGATAAGAGCAATTGTCACTTACATGATGAGACCCGTTGTCCCTAAAGGCTAACTTTATGAGGGCAATTTGTCCCTTACGTGATAAGAGCCGTTATCCCTAAACACTCACTTGTTGAGAGCAATTATACCTTACTTTATGGGAGTCGTTGTCCCTAAACGCTTGCTCACTTGATGAGAACAATTGTCCTTTACATGATGATAGCCGTTGTCCCTAATGCTTGCACACTTTACAAGAGCAATTGTCACTTGCATGTTGAGATCCGTTGTCCCTTAAGGCTAACTTTATGAGGGCGATTTGCCCTTTACATGATAAGAGCCTTTGTCCCTAAAGGCTCACTTGTTGAGAGAAATTGTACCTTACTTTATGGGAGCCGTTGTCCCTAAATGCCAGCTCACTTGTTGAGTGTAATTGCCCTTTACATGATGATAGCCGTTGTCCCTAAAGCTTACACACTCGATAAGAGCAACTGTCACTTACATGATGAGATCCATTGTCCCTAAAGGCTAACTTTATGAGGGCAATTTGTTACTTACATAATAAGAGCCGTTGTCCCTAAAGGCTCACTTGTTGAGAGCTATTGTACCTTTGTTTATGGGACCCGTTGTCCCTAAACGCTTTCTCACTTGATGAGAGCAATTGTCCATTACATGTAGATTGTCATTGTCCCTAATGCTTGCACACTTGATAAGAGCAATTGTCACTTACATGATGAGATCTGTTGTCCCTAAAGGCTAACTTTATGAGGGCAATTCGTCCCTTACATACTAAGAGTCGTTGTCCCTAAAGGCTCACTTGTTGAGAGCAAAGAACCTTAGTTTATGGGATCCATTGTCCCTAAACGCTTGCTCACTTGATTGAGAGCAATTGCCCTTTTAAATGATGATAGCCGTTGTCCCTAATGATTGCACACTTGATAAGAGCAATTGTAACTTACATGATGAGATCCGTTGTCCCTAAAGGAAAACTTTATGAGGTCAATTTGTCTTTTTTTTGGGTATAGGGGAGTAATCCTGCACCCGGTAAAATACATTAATAAAAAACGTTTAAGTACAATGGAAGAGAGTGAGTCTCTCATCGAAGTCCCTAAGGACACTACCACTACCACTATATAAGAATGACAGGCCATTCTTATAACTACCATATCTAAATACAACTAACGATGACTAGCAATAAAAATACAATACATCACAACTCAAATAACATTGAAGTCTTCCTAGTCATCCTAGCGATCTAGATCATAAACATGCGAACATCCAGCTTCAACAAATTGCATCTTCTATTAGTATTATGCAAAGCATAATCTAATAACCTAATAAGAGTGACTACCATAGCAAATACATTTGAAGCATAACCATGGTCTTAGCGACCCAACCTCAAGCATATCCGAGCTTGAACCAATCTTCCAATAAATCCGAGTGACACACAAGAAGACTACCATGATCAAGTCAATGCAAATATCCATAGAAAATGCTAACCCACAATACAGGTCGAGAATGACCAATCAGTATTAGACCCATACGAAAGCAACAAAGGGTTAACAAATCCAAACGAACAATACCAAATCAATCCAACATCAACTACTACGGCATGATCCAAATACCTCACGTACTAAAAGCTCCACGAATGAAACTCTAGCATGAATGAATATCAATGTATCATGACCAAGCATAGACGAAAACATAGGGTTAACGAACCCTCGCTGAAATCACAAACACCACTGCAGCAGCAACAGTACCAAACAAATCCAATCAGCTTTGAAGATTACGAAACCCTAACTCCACAAGAAACACCCAAATCTCGTCGTATATCAGACCAATGTTAGTATACAATCACAACAGCAGCTGGTCCCTTGATATATGAACCAAGAACACCCAATAGGGTAAATACGAACCCTAACCCCAAGTAACACAGCACCCATCCATGGCAGACTACAAACGAAGACAATCATAGAACAAACTGCCAAATAAGTGCATAAAAAACTTCCGTCTCTCTCAAACCCACTAAACAAAAACAGCCATCATGACAAGAACCAACAATCACCAAACAACCCCTTGCATAGGTTGACAATCAATAGAACAACCAGATCCATCAAGATACGAAACCCTAAAAGATTAGGGTTTTGTAGATCGTTAGGCACCAAAAAACGACCATATACCAGCAGAATAATAATAAGCCCAAAAGAAATGTGATATATGAATCAGCAGCAAGAAGATCGAAGAAAGATAATACCATGGAAGTGTATACGATCGCAACCAAACCAGATGAAACCCTAAAAAACGATTACAAGAGAAGTTATCGTTTTAGGGTTAAAACCTTCAACGATTCAAGATTAGCTTTTAGAGATCGTTTAGGGTTTAAAAGTAAAAATAAATAAACCTAATCCCTATGAATAATCGATTCGCAAACTGACTGAATAAGAAAACGATTAGGGTTTATATGGAGATTTCATAAAGTATGACAGAAAAGCGACCAACCGCCACTCCTTATAAGTAAAAAACGCATCCCATACAACGTATTGCATACCCAATAATAGATTAGAGGGTAGAGAGGATGTGTAGACAAGGTTTTATGGCCGGAAAAATTAGTAGGGAGTGGCGGCCGGAAATCTCCATAAGGAGAGAGAACCGACTAGGGTTTTTTTAATTAGATACCTATTAGAACATATGAGGTCAATTTGTCCCTTACATAATAAGAGTTTTCGTCCCTAAAGACTCACTTCTTGAGAGAAATTGTACCTTAATTTATGGGATCTGTTGTCCCCAAATGCTTGCTCACTTGATGAGAGTAGTTACCCTTTACATGAGAACTATTGTTGTCCCTTATGCTTGCACACTTGATAAGAGCAATTGTCACTTACATGATGAGATCCGTTGTCCCTAAAGGCTAACTTAATGAGGATAAATTTTCCCTTACATAATATGAGCCGTTGTCCCTAAAGACTCACTTGTTGAGAGCAATTGTACATTATTTTATGGGATTCGTTGCCCTAAACACTTGCTCACTTGGTGAGAGCAATTGCCCTTTTCATGATGATAGTTGTTGTTCCTAATGCTTACACACTCGATAAAAGCAATTGTCACTTACATGATGAGATCCGTTGTCCATAAAGGCTAACATTATGAGGGCAATTTGTCCCTTACATAATAAGAGCCATTGTCCCTAAAGTCTCACTTGTTGAGAGTAGTTGTACCTTAATTTATGGGATCTGTTGTCCCTAAACACTTACTCACTTGATGAGAGCAATTGCCCTTTACATGATGATAGCCGTTGTCCCTAATGCTTGCACACTTGACAAGAGCAATTGTCACTTGCATGATGAGATCCGTTGTCCCTAAAGGCTAACTTTATGAGGGCGATTTGTCCCATACATGATAAGAGCCGTTGTCCCTAAAGGCTTACAAGTTGAGAGCAATTGTACCTTACTTTATGGGAGCCGTTGTCCCTAAACGCTTGCTCACTTGATGAGAGCAATTGTCCTTTACATGATGATAGCCGTTGTCCCTAATGCTTGCACACTTTACAAGAGCAGTTGTCACTTGCATGTTGAGATCCGTTGTCCCATAAGGCTGACTTTATGAGGGCGATTTGTCCCTTACTTGATAAGAACCGTTGTCCCTGAACGCTCACTTGTTGAAAGAAATTGTACCTTACTTTATGGGAGTTGTTTTCCCTAAATGCCTGCTCACTTGATGAGAGTAATTGCCCTTTAGAAGATGATAGCCATTGTCCCTAATGCTTGCACACTTGATAAGAGCAATTGTAACTTACATGATGAGATACGTTGTCCCTAAAGGCAAACTTTATGAGGTCAATTTATCCCTTACATAATAAGAGTTGTTGTCCCTAAAGACTCACTTTTTGAGAGCAATTGTACCTTAGTTTATGGGATTTATTGTCCCAAAACGCTTGCTCACCTGATGAGAGCAGTTACCCTTTACATGAGTACTGTCGTTGTCCCTTATGCCTGCACACTCGATAAGAGCAATTGTCAGTCACATGATGAGATCCGTTGTCCCTAAAGGCTAACTTTATGAGGGCAATTTTCCCTTACATGATAAGAGCCGTTGTCCCTAAAGACTCACTTGTTGAGAGCAACTTTACCTTACTCTATGGGATTCGTTGCCCTAAACACTTGCTTACTTGATGAGAGCAATTGCCCTTTTCATGATGATAGCTATTGTCCCTTATGCTTCCACACTCGATAATAGCAATAGTCACTTACATGATGAGATCCGTTGTCCCCAAAGGCTAACTTTATAAGAGCAATTTCTTCCTTACATAATAAGAGCCATTGTCCCTAAAGTCTCACTTATTGTGAGCAGGTGTACCTTACTTTATAGGATCCGTTGTCCCTAAACACTTGCTCACTTGATGAGAGTAATTGCCCTTTACATGATGATAGCCGTTGTCCCTTTTGCTTGCATACTCGATAAGAGCAACTGCCACTTACATGATGAGATCCATTGTCCCTTAAGGCTAACTTTATGAGGGCAATTTGTCCCTTACATGATAAGAGCCGTTGTCCCTAAAGACTGACTTTTTTTTTTTTTTTTTTTTTTTTTTTTTTTTTTTTTTTTTTGGGTAAAGGGGAATAATCATGTACCCCGGTAAATAACATTAACCAAAAACATTTAAGTACACTGGATATGGGTGAAATCCCATATCTAAGCCCGTAACATAGGCATAAACATTTCTTTGTAACAAGAAAAAGACCACTACCACATAAACAAAACATGACTACAACAAAACCAACTACTACCTAGTCCGACCTTGGAGCTTGAAATCTTCATAATATGCTGCCAAGTGTCTTGGTATTTCGTGTAGCTGATCCGTAAAGTCATCATACTCATAGTACTCTTCCTGGTTCTGTCCACCACCCGTTGATGATATTGTACCCATGGGCATATCAAATAAATTCACAGACTCATCATACAGATTAAGAACCTCATCCACCTCACTATCAGAATCAATTACATCACCAACCTTAGAGAAAGGGTTACTTCTTTTAGTAGTAGAATTAACAAGGGATAAGGAGGAACTAGACGGACCAGCCTCCTTACCCTTATCCAAAAGCAAACTTCCAGGTGGCTCATGTAATGAAATATCATTAATGGAGGAGACATAAGTAGTATCCGCCATTACACATCCATCATTAACATCCTTAGGCACATCATCCTTAGGAATATCAAACACCTTCTCATTCTCCATACTTTGATCAATAAAACTCCTCAAGTCATCCAAGTTAATATCATCTTTGAAGTACTTTCCATCAGTATTAGAGCTGTTGGAAACATCATTAGGCACAATTGGAGTAGCATGTGGCAATTCAGTATTATTAGGCTTATCACAAACCAACTCCAGTCCCTCCATAGAGATAAGAGGAGAATTAACCTTCGATATGGACGTAGTAGTCTGGTTGTTATTACTAGGCTTAGAAACGGGTCGATATATCAATTTAGGCTTACTAGACACCCGCACCTTTTTAACACCCTTAGATTTACTCTTTGCAGCCCCACCACCATCATCCACACGTGATGTCCGTTTAACTTCCTTCTCTTTCCTATGGCACTCCTTATCAACATGGTCAAAAATTTTACATATAGAACATCTAGGCGGTTTATATTCAAATTCAATATCAATTCTTACCATACGATGCTCATTAGTCTTAGGATTAGGAATGGCCACAACGAAAGATTCTACATAATCATTATCAGCCGAAATCTCAACTAACACTATAGCATACGAATTCATACCCCACGAATTGAGGCACATATTACTTGTGTGCTCATCATACATAATGATTTGTCCAAGTTTAGCCACGATCAGATTCTGCCCCACCTTAGAATATGCCACCACCGGCACGTTATACATTTTCACCCAAACATGAACCTTCTTAATGTCATGTTTAATCAAAACATAATTAGGGTTCCAAATGTGGAGAATGAGTGGAATAGACCTAATACGCCAAGAACCATGATTAAGAACATTTTCCATACCTTCCCTACTTGAGAACTGAAACATAAAGAACCCTTGATGTATCATGACATGCAATAACCTGAATTTCTTCCAAACATTACGTACAAAATTTTGGACCACAGGAAATGCAGGTCTTTGTCCAACAAAATAGCCATAAAGTGAATTATTAAATCGTGAGCAAACTGTGTCCACCTCTTCCTGCGGTATTACAACATCAGCCAAAGCTAAATCCACCTTAGCATCATGATTAAAAACCTTGTCAACCCTCGAAATACCAGCAGTAACATGGCTACTATCATCAATCAAAACCGAAGTGGATGTAGAGCATCCCACCTCACAACCGTCTAACTTGGTCTCAATGACATTAACGTCGACATTAGTAGCTGCAAACATGTGGTTATCAGCCTCATAATCCTTGTTAACAAATGCAGCGTCTCCTCATTAAAACCAGTAGATGATTCTTTATTAGTAACACAACGATATGGCAACCTATGTTTACCATCTCTTCCCGAACTAATACCATCAGATTTTTTAAACTGTTTAGCCAAATTACTCAACACCGAACTACCATTAATCTTCTTTGAAGCCCTAGTCGAATTGTTGAGAAAACCTTTCTCCATCTCACTCATAAACCCACGTCCAATTAATAATCCAATTAAGAACCACGACACAAGACAGTCCCTATGAATTAGGGTTTTGTTCCACACAATCTTCCAAACTGAGTTGAATAAAATCGTTAAAGCACCAAACAAACCCACTTGCACGCTTAATCACAAACCTTAAAACTGGGTATAGAATAAGAATGGATACACGACAGTAGCAAGTAGCACCAAGAGTCTTGCACACAATAGAAAACGAAACCCTAAAAGAATCGTTAAACCTTAAAGCCCTTAATCCTTAACAGATTAAACTGTGTAACAAGAGTAAAATCGATAAGAATATATAGCAATCAGAACAGGATCGATCAATATGAAAACCCAAAAGGCGGTTCCAACAAAACCCTAACAATCGGAGTTGAGGTACACGAGAGTATTAAGGAAACCGACCCAAAAAGAACCCTCAAAAACCAAAAAATTATGTGAACAAAGCAGCAAAGATGGTAGAATTAATGAAACACACTAACTCTAATCAAACAATCTAGGCAGATTGCTGCAAAAAACACAAGAATAAAATGGTTAAAGATGAAAATCGATTAGGAATAGGGAGGGAGTAGAAAATCGCCAGAGAGAGAATATTTTTAGGGTTTTTATTTTAAAGACTCACTTGTTGAGAGCAATTGTACCTTACTTTATGGGAGTCGTTGTCCCTAAACGCTTGCTCACTTGATGAGAGCAATTGCCTTTTACATGACGATAGCCATTGTCCCTAATGCTTGCACACTTGACAAGAGAAATTGTCACTTGCAAGATGAGATCTGTTGTCCCTAAAGGCTAACTTTATGAGGGCGATTTGTCAAATACATGATAAGAGCCGTTGTCCCTAAAGGCTTACAAGTTGAGAGCAATTGTACCTTACTTTATAGGAGCCGTTGTCCCTAAACGGTCGCTCACTTGTTGAGTGTAATTGCCCTCTAAATGATGGTAACCGGTGTCCCTAATGCTTGCACACTTGATAAGAGCAATTGTCAATTACATGATTAGACCCGTTGTCCCTAAAGGCTAACTTTATAAGGGCAATATGTCCCTCACATGATAAGAGCCGTTGTCGCTAAAGACTCACTTGTTGAGAGCAATTGTACCTTACTTTATGGGAGCCGTTGTCCCTAAACGATTGCTCACTTGATGAGAGCAATTGCCCTTTATATGATGATAACCGTTGTCCCTAATGCTTGCCCACTTGATAAGAGCAATTGTCACTTACATGATGAGGCCCGTTGTCCCTAAAGGCTAACTTTATAAAGGCAATTTGTCTCTTCAATGATAAAAGCCGTTGTCCCTAAAGGCTCACTTGTTGAGAGAAATTGTACCTGAATTTATGGGAGTCGTTGTCCCTAAACGCCTACTCACTTGATGAGAGCAACTGTCATTTACATGATGAGACCCATTGTCCCTAAAGGCTAATTTTATTTGGGAAATTTGTCCCTTACATGATAAGAGCCGTTGTCCCTAAAGGCTCACTTGTTGAGAGCTATTGTACCTTTGTTTATGGGACCCGTTGTCCCTAAATGCTTTCTCACTTGATGTGCGCAATTGTCCATTACATGACAAGATCCGTTGTCCCTAAAGGCTAACTTTTTGAGGGCAATTCGTCCCTTACATAATAAGAGCTGTTGTCCCTAAAGGCTCACTTGTTGAGAGCAATTGTACCTTAGTTTATGGGATCCGTTGTCCCTAAATGCTTGCTCACTTGATTGAGAGCAATTGCCCTTTACATGTTGATAGTCGTTGTCCCTAACGCTTGCACACTTGATAGAAGCAATTGTAACTTACATGACAAGATCCATTGTCCCTGAAGGCAAACTTTATGAGGTCAATTTATCCCTTAAATAATAAGAGTTGTTGTCTCTAAAGGCTCACTTCTTGAGAGCAATTGTACCTTAGTTTATGGGATCTGTTGTCCCTAAATGCTTACTCACTTGATGAGAGCAGTTACCCTTTACATGAGTACTGTCGTTGTCCCTTATGCTTGCACACTCGATAAGAGCAATTGTCACTTACATGATGAGATCCGTTGTCCCTAAAGGCTGACTTAATGAGGACAATTTTTCCCTTACATAATAAGAGCCGCTGTCCCTAAAGACTCACTTGTTGAGAGCAATTGTACATTACTTGATGGGATTCGTTGCCCTGAACACTTGCTCACTAGATGAGAGCAATTGCCCTTTTCATGATGATAACTGTTGTCCATAATGCTTACACACTCGATAATAGCAATTGTCACTTACATGATGAGATCCGTTGTCCCTAAAGGCTAACTTTATAAGGGAAATTTGTCGCTTACATAATAAGAGCCATTGTCCCTAAAGTCTCACTTGTTGAGAGTAGTTGTACCTTACTTTATGGGATCCGTTGTACCTAAACACTTGCTCACTTGCTGAGAGCAATTTCCCTTTACATGATGATAGCCGTTTTCCCTAATGCTTACACACTTGATAAGGGCAACTGTCACTTACATGATGATATATGTTGTCCCTAAAGGCTAACTTTATGAGGGAAATTTGTCCCTTACATGATAAGAGCCGTTGTCCTTAAAGACTCACTTGTTGAGAGCAATTGTACATTACTTTATGGGAGCCATTGTCCCTAAATGCTTGCTCACTTGATGATAGCAATTTCCCTTTACATGATGATAGTCGTTGTCCCTAATGCTTGCACACTTCACAAGAGCAATTGTCACTTGCATTATGAGATCTGTTGTCCCTAAAGGCTTACAAGTTTAGAGCAATTGTACCCTACTTTATGGGAGCCTTTCTAAACGCTCGCTCACTTGTTTAGCGCAATTGCCCTCTAAATGATGATAGCCGGTGTCCCTAATGCTTGCACACTAGATAAGAGCAATTGTCAATTACAAGAGGAGACCCGTTGTCCCTAAAGGCTAACTTTATGAGGGCAATATGTCCCTTACATGATAAGAGCCGTTGTCCCTAAAGTCTCACTTGTTGAGAGTAATTATACCTAACTCTATGGGAGCCGTTGTCCCTAAATGCTCGCTCACTTGATGAGAGCAATTTCCCTTTACATGATGATAGCCGTTGTCCCTAATGCTTACACACTTGATAAGAGCAATTGTCACTTACATGATGAGACCCGTTGTCCCTTAAGGCTAACTTTATAAGGGCAATTTGTCTCTTCAATGCTAAGAGCCGTTGTCCCTAAAGGCTTACTTGTTGAGAGCAATTATACCTGACTTTCTGGGAGCCGTTGTCCCTAAACGCCTGCTCACTTACTGAGACAATTGCCTTTTACATGATGATAGCCGTTGTCCCTAATGCTTACAATCTTGATAAGAGCAATTGTCACTTACATGATGAGACCCGTAGTCCCTAAAGGCTGAATTTATGAGGGCAAAATGTCTCCTACATGATAAGAGCCGTTGTCCCTAAAGACTCACTTGTTGAAAGCAATTGTACCTTACTTTATGGGAGCCATTGTCCCTAAACGTTTGCTCACTTGATGAGAGCAATTGTCCTTTACATGATGATAGCCGTTGTCCCTAATGCTTGCACACTTGACAAGAGCAATTGGCACTTACATGTTGAGATCCCTTGTCCCTAATGGCTAACTTTATGAGGGCGATTTGTCTCATACATGATAAGAGCCGTTGTCCCTAAAGGCTTACAAGTTCAGAGCAATTGTACCTTACTTTAATGACAATTAGATTATTTCTCTAAAATTCTCTCCCCCTAAGGGGCGATTTCCGGCCACCCTTCCCCCCCTCTTTTCCGATCAGATCTAAGCATTCCAGTCAAACCGCCTCTCTATTATTCTTTATAATATGCAATCGGTTTGATGGATGTGATTATAGGGGAGGGGTGTGTCTTGTTTTTATATCTAAATCTTGTGAAATCGCTGACCTCTTTCTAAACCCTAATCGCTTTGTGCTTAGTCAGTTTTCTAATCGATTTCTTATTGAGGGTTTAGTTTTATTGATTCGTTTTTAACCCTAAACGATTCCTAATCATATAACTTGTTGATCGTTTGAGGTTTTTTTATCCTTAACAATTAATTATTTTTACAATCGGTTTAGGGTTTTATTTGTTTGGCTGATCGTATTTCATTCAAGGTTATATTTATAACGATCATTCTTTGGGTTTTGGGCGATCAAAGATCTATCCCTAACTGCTTCTATCGTTTATATCCATGCGTTTCGATTTAATTGATTGGGCGTTAGGTTTGTTTACAAGCACGAATTCCCTTTTAGGGTTTCGTTTATAATGGATCTGATCGATTGGTTTGCTGCTGCTCGTTCAAGTTTATGAAACCTTTTTAGGGTTTCGACATTCTATTGGGTTTGTGATCAGGTTTGTGATGATTATCTGCACGTTATTCTTCATGGTAGCCCTTATTAGGGTTTGAAAGTTGGCTGTGCGTTCTGTAAGATGGATGTAGTGGTACGTGGGTTAGGGGAGAGGTGAATGTCATGTTATTGAAGGTGTAGGGTTTCGTTATACCTACTGTTGGTTTCAATCGGATTCTGCTGATGTTTTTGCAGATCAAATTGATGGTATATGCATGTTAAGTTTCTTGGGTAACTTATTCAAAAATCCTTGACTCGATCAATAGGAATGTCTCATTATTTTCGATCGTTTATGGGTGGATCGATCTACATACTTGGGTTCTATATTCTGTGCTTGATCGATGCTGCTATGTGTTACTTGAAGTTAGGGTTTCGACCCTATGATTATCCCATGTTGCTGGTGGGTGCTATCGTTTCTACATGTTTTTAGCGAATGGGTTCTTTGATTTTGATGCTTATTGCTGCTGGAAATACATGTTGAAGAATGCTTGGTTGTTCATACATGGATTCTTCATGGAAGTTAAAGTGGACCACAAGAGTGATATAGAAGGCTCAAGTATTTTCTTGAGTAGTATTTTAAATTTTTATGTACTTGTGTCATTATTGGTAGGTTCATTTTATTGTAAGTTATAGGAATGGCGTGTCATTCTTATAGTCGTGTTTTGTAAGTGTCCTAAGGGACTGAGGTGGGGGATATCACCCTCATCCTATTGTACCTCAACGTTTTTTTTTTTTTTTTACAAAAAGGTAAAATATATTAAATAAAATAAGGTTATGTACATAGGATAGCACAAGATAGACCAAGCATATCTTGCCTAGAAACAGAAATACAAAACAAAATGAACAAGTACACACTGATAACCAACAATGCTAAGATAACAAAGTTAACTAGCAAACAACCAAAAACTGCATAAACCAAAAAGCAACCCCTGAAACATCAAAACTCAGTATAAGACAGCATAGAACTATGACCACTTGAGAACTCTGAATACATGGGTAACTCAAAAGGAATCAACCAAAAGAGCTCCAAACATCACCATTCACAAGCAGTCATAGCATGCATAAATACTGAAGTCTTAATAATCAGGAAAGAAGCTTGATACAGTAGCATTGTAACCTAACACAAAGCCACAAATAGAATCTCCAAACTGCAGAATCTCAGCAAAACAACACCAGATATCATGGTCAAAAGAAACATCCAGATCAGAATAAGCTTGAACCACAGATCAGCATAAGCTTGAACCTCAGATCAGGGAAAGGATGAATCATCAAGTCTTCAATCATCCAATAACCTTGTCTCGTTAAAAAACCTTGCCAAATAAAAACCCTGTGGGAAAACTTTGAGCAAGGAAAAAGAGTACAAGGTATGTTTGCGTTAGAGTACCAAAAGATCAAAACAAGTAAAGCGCAACATCTGCTAACATAAAACACCTCATACCCCCACCCATTAACAAAGATAACCACAAAGAAAATAATATCAGCAATGAAGTTGTACCCAATAAACCTCCAAATACTGAACAGATTAGTAATAAATCTGATAGCAATCACAAACTCAGTCTCATTACTCATTAAACTCATTTGAGACCATATCACCCAATACAAGTTATCAGCGCAGAAAAAAGAATCGGTTCCTGTAGTGCATAGCCATCCATACCTCCAAACTACAAACTGATGACCAGCGCAGGAAGCTATCCTCTCATCTGTAGTGCATAATAACTTGCAAAATCCACAAACACCCGGATCAAAAACATAGTTACATTTCCAGAAACCAGTACCCAAGAAACACCAACAAACCCAACAAACCCAACAGTAACAAGATCTGATGAAATTACAAACCATCACAAAATAACCGTTAGAAAACTGATTAGCAGAAACATTACCAACCCAAAGCCCCAAATTCAATAAGAATTTGTGCAAACCCACAGTCGCCAAAAAGTTAAGTAACACCATTAATACCATTGTCACAGCAGCTATAACTTCTCAGCGGGATTTTCCAAATATGCGCAGCCTTCACAGATTCCACAGAATACTTAATCTTCAGACTTAACAACTTATGTCTAACTATATCAACGATAATGTTAAAAATAGTCTCCTCACTCCTAAAATTCTTTTGAAATAATCTAAAATTCCGCTCTTGCCAAATGTAATAGACCGCAGCTCCAAACACTAAACGCTGAATCACACTCCATATAGAATTATTAGCAGTTCTAATAGAGATTCCAGAAACCACTTCAGCCCACGTATACGAAATATCATCCAGCTTACACAAAAGTTTTAAATTATCCCAAACAGCCTTAGAAAAATTGCAAGAAAAGAACAAATGGGCATGAGATTCATCAACAGCATTACATAAAGGGCAAACAGTACTAGAAATGTTGAACCATCTAGAAATACG